>JAVSCE010016479.1:0-484629 GCA_032199065.1 Smutsia gigantea | reverse complement strand
TCATAAGAGAATATTATGAGAATCTATATGCTAACAAGCTGGAAAACATAGAAGAAATGGACAACTTCTCAGAAAAATACAACCTTCCAAGACTGACCAAGCAAGAAACAGAAAAACTAAACAGAACAATCACCAGTGACGAAATCGAATTGGTAATCAAAAAACTACCCAAGAACAAAACCGCTGGGCCTGATGGATTCACCTCTGAATTCTACCAGACATATAGAGAAGAAATAACACCGATTCTCCTTAAAGTTTTCCAAAAAATAGAAGAGGAGGGAATACTTCCAAACTCGTTCTATGAAGCCAGCATCACTCTAATACCAAAACCGGGCAAAGACCTCACCAAAAAGAAAATTACAGACCAATATCCCTGATGAACGTAGATGCAAAAATACTCAACAAAATATTAGCAAACCGAATTCAAAAATACATCAAGAGGATCATACACCATGATCAAGTGGATTCATCCCAGGGATGCAAGGATGGTACAACATTCGAAAATCCATCAACATCATCCACCACATCAATAAAAAGAAGAACAAAAACTACATGATCATCTCCATAGATGCTGAAAAAGCATTTGACAAAATTCAGCATCCATTCATGATTAAAACTCTCAACAAAATGGGTATAGAGGGCAAGTACCCCAACATCATAAAGGCCATATATGACAAACCCACAGCTAACATCATACTTAACAGCGAGAAGCTGAAAGCTTTTCATCTAAGATCGGGAACAAGACAGGGATGCCCACTCTCTCCACTGTTATTCAACATAGTACTGAGGTCCTAGCCACAGCAATCAGACAAAACAAAGACATACAAGGCATCCAGATTGGTAAAGAAGAAGTCAAATTGTCACTATTTGCAGATGACATGATACTGTACATAAAAACCCTAAAGATTCCATTCCAAAACTACTAGAACTAATATCTGAATTCAGCAAAGTTGCAGGATGCAAAATTAACACACAGAAATCTGTTGCTTTCCTATACACTAATGATGAACTAACAGAAAGAGAAATCAGAAAAACAATTCCATTCACAATTGCATCAAAAAGAATAAAATACCTAGGAAGAAACCTAACGAAGGAAGTGAAAGACCTGTACTCTGAAAACTACAAGACACTCCTAAGAGAAATTAAAGAGGACACTAAAAATGGAAATGCATCCCATGCTCTTGGCTAGGAAGAATCAATATTGTCAAAATGGCTATACTACCTAAAGCAATCTACAGATTCAATGCAATCCCTATCAAACTACCAACAGCTTTCTTCAATGAACTGGAACAAATAATTCTAAATTCATATGGAACCACAAAAGACCCCGAATAGCCAAAGCAATCCTGAGAAGGAGGAATAAACAGGGGGAATTACGCTCCCTGACTTCAAGCTCTACTACAAAGCCACAGTAATCAAGACAATTTGGTATTGGCACAAAAACAGACCCACAGACCAGTGGAACAGAATAGAAAATCCAAACATTAACCCAAACATATACAGTCAATTAATATTTGATAAAGGAGCCTTGGATATACAATGGGGAGATGACAGCCTCTTCAGCAGCTGGTGTTGGGAAAACTGGACAGCTACATGTAAGAGAATGAAACTGGACTACTGTCTAGCCCCATACACAAAGGTAAACTCAAGGTGGATCAAAGACCTGAATGTAAGTCATGAAACCACAAAACTCTTAGAAAAAAACATAGACAAAAATCTCTTGGACATAAACATGAGCAACTTCTTCATGAACATATCTCCCCGGGCAAGGGAAACAAAAGCAAAAATGAACAAGTGGGACTATATTAAGCTGAAAAGCTTCTGTACAGCAAAGGACACCATCAGTAGAACAAAAAGACATCCTACAGTATGGGAGAATATATTCATAAAAACGTATCTGATAAAGGGTTGACATCCAAAATATATAAAGAACTCATGCACCTTAACAAACAGAAAGCAAATAATCCAATTAAGAAATGGCAGAGGACATGAATAGACACTTCTCTAAAGAAGAAATTCAGATGGCCAACAGGCACATGAAAAGATGCTCCACATCGCTAATCATCAGAGAAATGCAGATTAAAACCACAATGAGATATCACCTCACACCAGTGAGGATGGCCAACATCCAAAACACAAACAACAACAAATGTTGGCGAGGATGTGGACAAAAGGGAACCCTCCTACACTGCTGGTGGGACTGCAAATTAGTTCAACCATTGTGGAAAGCACTATGGAGGTTCCTCAAGACACTCAAAATAGAAATACCATTTGAGCCAGGAATTCCACTCCTAGGAATTTACCCTAAGAATGCAGCAGCCCAATTTGAAAAGGACAGATGCACCCCTATGTTTATTGCAGCACTATTTACAATAGCCAAGAAATGGAAGCAACCTAAGTGTCCATCAGTAGATGAATGGATAAAGAAGATGTGGTACATATACACAATGGAATATTATTCAGCCATAAGAAGAAAACAAATCCTACCATTTGCAACAACATGGATGGAGCTAGAGGGTATTATGCTCAGTGAAATAAGCCAAGCCGAAAAAGACAAGTATCAAATGATTTCACTCATATGTGGAGTATAAGAACAAAGAAAAAAACTGAAGGAACAAAACAGCAGCAGACTCACAGAACCCAAGAACGGACTAATAGTTACCAAAGGGAAAGGGACTGGGGAAAATGGGCGGGAAGGGAGGGATAAGAGGGAAAAAGGGGCATTACGATTAGCAGATGTAATGTTGGGGGGGCACGGGGAGGGCAGTACAACTCAGAGAAGACAAGTAGTGATTCTATAGCATCTCACTACGCTGATGGACAGTGACTGTAATGGGGTTGGTGGGGGGGACCTGATGAAGGGTTAGTTTAATAATCGTAATATTGCACATGTAATTGTAAATTAATGATAATAAAGTAAATTATATTAAAAAAAAAACTGATGACCGTAAATCGCATTTTATCTATAGGAATTAACAAAATACATGAAAGGATAAAGATATGAACTAGTTAAGACCACTTAGTAGAGTCAGTCCCCAACACTCAGAATCAGATATATAACACGAATAAAATATGTATAACCTCTAATCTTCGACCAGATTCAGTTATACTAACATTTCCTTCAGAATTACTTGTTCTGTCTGTCCTTCAGCACCATCAGTAGTATGTCTTGTTTCCCACTGATTCCTGCCATATTTTGATCAATGTAGCCTCTGAATCCAAAGCATGAAGGTTTCTTTTGAATAACAGCTTTTTTGATATAATTCACATACCTTATAATACACCCATTTACCATGTACAGTTCAATGTTGTGCAGCCATTACCCCAACGCATTTTAGAACATTTTCATCATGCCAAAAAGAAACCCTATGCCCACAGCACTTTCCATAATCCCCAAGTTCCTCTAACCCTACACAATTACCAATCACTTTTTCTTTCTGCAGTTGAAAGATGGTTCAACTGACTCATCAGCAGACTCAACACAACTAAGGAAATAAATCAATGATCTTGAAGATAGTCAACATAAATGATCCAAGCTAGAAAACAAACAATAAAAGAGTGTGTCTGGGGTCAGGGGGGGACAAAATGTCAAAGACCTATGGAATAGTGCAAAAGAGTCTAACATATGTGTAACTGGAATCCTAGAAAGAGAAGAAATAGAGAATGAAGCAAAGAAATGTTTGAAGAAATAATGGCCAACAATTTTCCAAAAATAATATTAAAAAAAAAATCAAATCACAGATCCAAGAAGCTCAATGAATTCCAGGAAGTATACATATAAAACACATAAAAACAGTCAAACATATTTAGACATATCATATTCAAACCACTAAAAATCAAAGACAAAAAGAAAATCTTAAAGACAGTCAAAGGGAAAGAGGGAAACATTACATACAAGAGAAGAATGACCAGTATTAAAGCACACTTCCCATCTGAAACACATGAAAACCAGAAAGCAACAAATAGCATCTTAATAGTACTGAAAGAAAAAGACTGTCAACCCAGAAATCTATACCCATGGAAATATGTCACCCCCACCAAAAAGGAGAAAAAAAGCTTTTAAGAATAAATGAACCCAATAATAAAATCCATTACGAGCAGACTTGTACTACAAGAACTGTTAAAAGTTGTTCTTTATACAGAAGGAATATCCCAGACAGAACCTGGATTTAAAAAAACTAAGATCCATATACTAGGCCACAAAAAGAGCGTCAGTAAATTTAAAAAGATTGAAATTGTACCAACCAGCTTCTCAGATCACAAAGGTATGAAACTAGAAATAAATTACACAAACAAAACGAAAAAGCCCACAAACACATGGAGGCTTAATAAACATGCTCCTAAAAAAATCAATGGATCAATGATCAAATAAAAATAGAGATCAAGCAATATATGGAGACAAATGACAACAATAATTCAACACCACAAAATCTGTGGGACGCAGCAAAGGCCATGCTAAGAGGGAAATACATTGCAATACAGGCCTACCTCAGGAAAGAAGAACAATCCCAAATGAACAGTCTAAACTCACAATTAATGAAACTAGAAAAGGAAGAACAAATGAGGCCCAAAGTCAGTAGAAGGAGGAACATAATAAAGATTAAAGCAGAAATAAATAAAATTGAGAAGAATAAAACAATAGAAAGAATCAATGAAAGCAGAAGCTGGTTCTTTAAGAAAATAAACAAAATAGATAACCCCCTAGCCAAACTTATCAAGAAAAAAAGAGAGTCTACACACATAAACAGAATCAGAAATAAGAAAGGAAAAATCACTACGGACACCACAGAAATACAAAGAATTATGAGAGAATACTATGCAATATTATATGGTAACAAACTGCATAACCTAGAAGAAATGAACAACTTTCTAGAAAAATACAACCTTCCAAGGATGACCCAGGAACAAACAGAATATCTGAATAGACCAATTACCAGCAAAGAAATTGAACTGGTAATCAAAAAACTACCTAAGAACAAAACTCCTGGAACAGATGGTTTTACTGCTGAATTTTATTAAACATTTACTGAAGACCTAATACCCATCCTCCTTAAAGTTTTCCAAAAACTAGAAGAGGAGGGAATACGCCCAAACTCATTCTATGAGGCCAACATACCTCTAATACCAAAATCAGGCAAAGACAGTACAAAAAAGAAAATTACAGACCAATATCCCAGATGAACATAGATGCAAAAATACTCAACAAAATATTAGCAAACTGAATTCAACAATACATCAAAAAGATCATCCATCATGATCAAGTGGGATTCATCCCAGGGATGCAAGGATGGTACAACATACGAAAATCCATCAACATCATCCACTACATCAACAAAAAGAAGGACAAAATCCACATGATCATCTCCACAGATGCTGAAAAAGCATTCAAGAAAATTCAACATTCATTCATGATAAAAACTCCCAACAAAATGGGTATAGAGGGAAGTACCTCAACATAATAAAGGCCATGTATGACAAACCCACAGCCAATATTATACTTAACAGCGAGAAGCGGAAAGCTTTTCCTTTAAGATTGGGAACAAGATAAGGATGCCCACTCTCCCCACTACTATTCAACATAGTTCTGGAGGTCTTAGCCATGGCAATCAGACAACACAAAGAAATAACAGGCACCTAGATTGGCAAGTTAGAAGTCAAACTGTCCCTGTTTGCAGATGATATGGTATTGTACACAAAAAAGCCCTAAAGAATCCACTCCAAAACTACTAGATCTAATATCTGAATTCAGCAAAGTTACGGGATACAAAATTAATACACAGAAATCTGTAGCATTCCTATACACTAACAATGACCTAGCAGAGAGAGAAATCAGGAAAACAATTCCATTCACTGTTGCATCAAAAAGAATAAAATACCTAGGAGTAAACCTAACCAAGGAAGTGAAAGCCCTATATCCTGAAAACTACAAGACATTCTTAAGAAAAATTAAAGAGGATACTAATAAATGGAAATTCATTCTATGCTCTTGGCTAGGAAGAATTAATATTGTCAAAATGGCCATCCTGCCTAAAGCAATCTACAGATTCAATGCAATCCCTATCAAAATACCTACAACATTCCTCAATGAACTACAGCAAATAGTTCTAAAATTCATCTGAAATGACAAAAGACCCTGAATAGCCAAAGCAATCCTGAGAAGGAAGAATAAAGCAAGGGGGATCTTGCTTCCCAACTTCAAGCTCTACTACAAAGCCACAGTAATTAAGACAATTTGGTACTGGTACAAGAACAGACCCATAGACCAGTGGAACAGAATAGAGAGCCCAGATATAAACCCAAGTATATATGGTCAATTAATATAAGATAAAGGAGCCATGGATATACAGTGAGGAAATGACAGTCTCTTCAACAGCTGGTGTTGGCAAAACTGGACAGCTACATGTAAGAGAGTGAAACTGGATTACTGTCTAACCCCATACACAAAAGTAAACTCAAAATGGATCAAAGACCTGAATGTAAGTCATGAAACCATAAAACTCTTAGAAAAAAATATAGGCAAAAATCTCTTGGACATAACCATAAGCAACTTTTTCATGAACATATCTCCCCAGGCAAGGGAAACAAAAGCAAAAATGAACAAATGGAGTATACCAAACTAAAAAGCTTCTGTACAGCAAAGGACACCATCAGCAGAACAAAAAGACATCCTACAGTATGGGAAAATATATTTGTAAATGACATATCTGAAAAGGGGTTGACATCCAAATTATATAAAGAGCTCATGGACCTCAACAAACAAAAAGCAAATAAGCCAATCAAAAAATGGGCAGAGGACATGAATAGACATTTCTCCAAAGAAGAAATTCAGATGGCCAACAGGCACATGAAAACATGCTCCACATCGCTAATCATTAGAGAAATGCAAATTAAACCCACAATGAGATATCACCTCACACCAGTGAGGATGGCCAACATCCAAAACACAAATAACAACAAATGTTAGCGAGGATGTGGGGAAAAGGGAACCCTCCTACACTGCTGGTGGAAATGCAAATTAGTTCAACCATTGTGGAAAGCAGTATGGAGGTTCCTCAAAAAACTCAAAATAGAAATACCATTTGACCCAGGAATTCCACTCCTAGGAATTTACCCTAAGAATGCAGCAGCCCAGTTTGAAAAGACAGATGCACCCCTATGTTTATCGCAGCACTATTTACAATAGCCAAGAAATGGAAGAAACCTAAGTGTCCATCAGTAGATGAATGGATAAAGAAGATGTGGTACATATACACAATGGAATATTATTCAGCCATAAGAAGAAAACAAATCATACCATTTGCAACAACATGGATGGAGCTAGAGGGTATTATGCTCAGTGAAATAAGCCAAGCCAAAAAAGACAAGTATCAAATGATTTCACTCATATGTGGAGTATAAGAACAAAGAGAAAAAACTGAAGGAACAAAACAGCAGCAGACTCACAGAACCCAAGAACGGACTAATAGTTACCAAAGGGAAAGGGACTGGGGAAGATGGGTGGGAAGGGAGGGATAAGAGGGAAAAAGGGGCATTACGATTAGCAGATGTAATGTTAGGGGGGCATGGGGAGGGCTGTACAACTCAGAGAAGACAAGTAGTGATTCTATAGCATCTCTCACTATACTGATGGACAGTGACTGTAATGTGGTATGTGGGGGGGACTTGATAATAGGGGGTCTAGTAACCATAATGTTGTTCAAGTAATTGTACATTAATGATACCAAAAAAACCCAACTAAGATCACTAGAAATGGTTAAGATGAAGGTAAATAAAAAAGACACTAAAAATTTTAATTGCTTATAAAGATAATTTACTGTTTAATGTAAAAATAGTAGTAATGTACTGTGGGCTTATAGAATACATGAAAGAAAAATGTATAACAATAGTATAAAAGTTGAGAGGGAAAAACTTGGAGTATAATGTTCTAAGGTATTTATACTGTGCATGAAGTGGAAAAATATATGAAGATAGACTGTGATTAAAGTCATATGTTGTAAACATTAGAGTAAACAGTAAAACCTTTTAAAAATAAGTATATATAGGAGAGACAGAAAAAAAGATGACAGTGTAGGAAGGCAAGGTAAAAACCTCCTCCCAACTCACATAGAACACAAAAATACAGCAAACACTACTAGGCCTGAAATCAACCTGAAGATTGCAGAACTGACCACCTACATCTGGGGAAGAAGAGAAAACCCTACAGAAACGGGTAAAGCAACGAAGTGGGGAACCAGCGGGTCGCAAGCCCTCCCCCTACCACAGCCCACAGAAAGAAGAGGATTGGAGTGGGGAGGGAGCAGAAACCTAGGACCTCTGAACACCTGGCCATGGAGCTCTGCTCCAGGAACATGAGCCTACATTCCATGGTGCCCTGGTGATTGGTGGGGCTGGACAACAGAGACTGGCAGAACACTCAGGAAGGCTGAGATTACAGCTGCCTGTGGAGAGCAGGCACGCTCCACCAGCCCCCCTGAGAAAGAATGCAAAGAGAGCAGTTTGAAAGACTTCCCAGCAGTGAGAGAGGCGTCAGAGGGATAGAGATTGCACAGTGCTGTTTAGGAGAAAGGTGAGGTGGATAATACCTCCCCAGCCCACCCTGAGCCCAACAGATTGGGAGCCCTCAGGAACTTCAGATGCTCCATCCCCCTGACTGGCAACACTCCACTCCTTGCAGTGGTGTGGGGCCTGCCTGCCAGCAGTGAAATCACACTTTATTCCAGGTTTGTGGTGGAGAACCCCCAGCCTGCTTAGCTGTATTTTCAGCCAGACTGGGAGATGCATGCAACAGCCAGCCCTGGGAGCTCTTTCCTCCTGGAAGGTGCTGGTCCTGTTCACCAGCAGCCCCACCATCACAGCAGGCCAGGCAGAGAGCAGCCCCACCCATGACACCTCCAGCCCCACAGTCCTGCATGCCCACATGCGGCCCAACCCCAGTAGCTCTTTCCTCCCAGAAGTTGTCTGTCCCACTGCAGCTCCAGAAAGTATTCTCCATGCACCGTGATCAGCTGACAGCCCACACAGCCCACCTGGAATCAGAACACTATGAACAAAGCAAACAGGTGCCACACACACTGCACACCAACAGCTGGGGCTCTCACAAAGGAAATTGAACTTCTGAGCACTAGAGGGCGCCTCCTACACAAATCTATTATCCCATAATAAACACTAAAAAAAATGGAGAGAGAGAGGAATTTGGTCCAAACAAAAATGCAAGAAAAAACACCAGAAAAGGGTTTAGTGAAACTGAAATCAACAGTATTCTCAATAAAGATTTCAAAATAAAAGTCATAAACATGCTCATGGATTTACAGAAAAGTATTCAAGATCCCAGAGAGGACTTCAAAAAAGAGATAGAAATCCTCAAAAAAAAAAAAAAAAAGCCACCCTGAGCTAAAGAATACAATATCTGGAATGAAACATACAATGGAGGGATTTAAAAGCAGAAAGATGAGGAAGAGAAGACGGTAAATGAAAAAGAAATTGGAGAACAGGAAAACAAAGAAGCTGAGGAACAGAGAAAAAAGGATCTCTAGGAATGAAAGAATATAAAAGAGCTGTGTGACCAATACAAATGCAACAACATTCATATTATAGGGGTACCAGAAGAAGAAGAGAGAGAGAAAGCCACTTTGAAGAAATAATTGTTGAAAACTTGCCCAATCTGGGGAAAGAAACAGACACACAAAATCACCCCACAAAAGGAACCCTAGGAAGACAACACCAAGACATAAAATAATTAAAATGGCAAAGATAAAGGACAAGGAGAGAGTACTGAGAGCAGCAAGAGAGAGAAAAGAGATCACTTATAAAGGAAACCTAGTCAGGCTATCAGCAGACTTCACAGCAAAAATCTTACAGGCCAGAAAGGAGTGGCATGATATATTTAATGTAGTTAAACAGAAGGGCCTTTAACCAGGAATACACTACCTGGCAAGATTATCATTTAAATTTGAGGCAGGGATTAAACAATTTCCAGATGAACAAAAGTTGAGAGAATTCACCACCAGTAAACCATTTCTACAAGATCTCTTAAAGAGACTGCTCTAGATGGAAATGCTCCTAAGGCTAAATAGCTGTCGCCAGAGAAAATAAGCCTACAGTAAAGGTAGTAGACCATTTAATCGCTAAGCAAATAGAAAATTAAATCAACTACTCAAAAAGTTTGTCAAGAGATACACAAAGAGTACAGAATATGGCACCTAATATACAAAGAGTGGAGGAGGAGAAAGAAGAGGAGGAAGGAAAAAGAACCTTTAGATTGTGTTTGAAATAGAGTAATAAGTGATTTAAGATAGACTGTTAGATAGTAAGGAAGCTATCCCTGAACCTTTGGTAACCACAAATATAAAGCCTACAATGGCAAGAAGTGGATATCTATTAATTATCACTTTAAATGTAAATGGATAGAATGCACCAATCAAAAGACATAGAGTGGCAGAATGGAAAAGAGAACAAGACCCATCTATCTGCTGCTTACAAAAGATTCATTTCAGACCCACAGACATACACAGACTAAAAGTGAAGGGATGGAAAAAGATATTTCATGCAAATAACAGAGAGAAAAAAGAAGTAGCAGTACTTATGTCAGACAAACTAGATTTCAAAACAAAGTAACAAGAGACAAAGAAGGACATTACATAATGATAAAGGGGTTAGTCCAACAAGAGGATATAACCATTGTAAATATCTATGCACCTAATTAGGAGCACATAAATATGTGAAACAAATGCTAACAGAATTAAAGGGGAAAACTCAAAGTAATGGTTCATTTTAGGAGACTGCAAAAGACAGATCAACCAGATAGAAAATAAGTAAGGAGACAGAGGCACTGAACAATGCATTAGAACAGCTGGACCTAACAGACACCTGCAGAACACTTCACCCAAAAGCAGCAGGGTATACATTCTTAAGTGTACATAGAACATTTTCCAGAATAGATCACATACTAGGGCATAAAAGGAGCCTCAATAAATTTTAAAAGACTGAAATTTTACCATCCAGCTTCTCAAACCAGACCACAAAGGTATGAAACTAGAAATAAATTATGCAAAGAATACAAAAAAGCCCACAAACACATGGAGGCTTAACAACATGCTACTAAATCATCCATGGATCAATGATCAAATTAAAACAGAGATCAAGCAATATATGGAGACAAATAGAAACAATAGCCCAAAACCTGTGGGAGAGAGTGAAGGTAGCTCTAAAAGGAAAACATATAGCAATACAGCTTACCTCAAGAAAGAGGAACAATCCTAAATGAACAGTCTAAACTCACAATTAATGAAACTAGAAAAAGAAGAACAAATGAGGCCCAAGGTCAGTAGAAGCAGGGACATAAATAAAGATCAAAGCATAAATAAATAAAATTGAGATGAATAAAATGATAGAATTAATGAAACCAAGAGCTGGTTCTTTGAGAAAATAAACAAAATAGATAAAACCTTAGCCAGATTTATCAAGGAAAAAGATTGTACACACGTAAACAGATTCAAAAATGAAAAAGGAAAAATCAAAACACACCACAAAAATACAAAGAATTATTAGAGAATACTATGAAAGATTATATATGTCAAAAAATTGGACAACCTAGAAGAAATGGACACTTTCTAGAAAAATACAACCTTTCAAGACTGACCCAGGAAGAAACAGAAAATCTGAACAGACCAATTAACAGGAATGAAATCGAATGGATAATCAAAAAACTACCTAAGAAAAAAACAACTGGCCCAAATGGCTTCATGGCTGAATTTTATCAAACATTTAAAGAAGAGTGAATACCCATCCTCCTTAAAGTTTTCCAAAAAGTAGAAGAGGAGGGAATACTTCCAAACTCATTCTATGAGGCCAGCATCACTCTAATACCAAAACCAGACAAAGATACCACAAAAAAAAGAAAATTACAGACCAATATCCCTGATGAATATAGATGCAAAAATCCTCAACAAAATATTAGCAAACCAAATTAAAAAATATATCAAAAAGATCATCCATAATGACCAAGTGGGATTTATTCCAGGGATGCATGGATGATACAATATTTGAATATCCACTAACATCATACACCACACCAACAAAAAGGATAAAATCACACAATCATCTCAACAGACACTGAAAAAGCATTTGACAAAATTCAACGTCCATCATGACAGAAGCTCTCAACAAAACGGGTATAGAGGTTAAGATCCTCAACCTAATAAAGGCCATATAAGACAAACCCACAGCCAACATCATACATAACAGCAAAAAGCTGAAAGCTTTTCCTTTCACATAGGGAACAAGACAAGGATGCCCACTCTCACCACTTGTATTCAACATAGTACTGGAGGTCCTAGCCACAGCAATCAGAAAATGCAAAGAAATAAAAGGCATCCAAATTGTTAAAGAATAAGTTAAACTGTCACTGTTTGCAGATGATATGATACTATATTCAGAAAACTCTACTCCACTAAAACACTATGAGAACTAATAATGAATTCAGTAAGTAGTAGGATACAAAATTAATACACAGAAATCTATTGCATTCCTATATACTAACAATGAATTAGCAGAAAGAGAAATCAGGAAAACAACTCCATTCACAACTGCATCAAAAAGAATAAAATACCTAGGAATAAACCTAACCAAGGAGGTGAAAGACCTACACTCTGAAAACTACAAGACACTCATGAAAGAAATTAAAGAAGACAAAACACCAATAAATGGAAATACATCCTGTGCTCATGGATAGGAAGAATTAATATTGGCAAAATGGCCATCCTGCCTAAAGCAATCTACAGATTCAGTGCAATCCCTATCAAAATACAAACAGCATTCTTCAATGAACTAGAGCAAATAGTTCTAAAATTCATATGTAACCACAAAAGACCCCAACTAGCCAAAGCAATGCTGAGAAGGAAGAACAAAGCTAGGGGGATTACACTCCCTAACTTCAAGCTCTACCTAAAAGCTACAGTAATCAAAACAATTTGGTACAGGCACAAGAACAGACCCATAGATCAATGGAACAGAATAGAGAGCCCTGATATAAACCCATACATATATGGTTAATTAATATACAATAAAGGAGCCATGAACATACAATGGGGACAAGACAGCCTCTTTAGCAAATGATGTTGGCCAAACTGGACAGCTACATGTAAGAGAATGAAACTGGATTATTGTCTAACTCCATGCACAAAAGTAAACTCAAAATGGATCAAAGACCTGAAAGTAAGACATGAAACCATAAAACTCAGAGAAGAAAACATATGCAAAACTCTCTTGAATATAAACATGAGCAACTTTTTCCTGAACACATTTCCTTGGGTAAAGGAAAGAAAATAAAAAATGAATAAATGGGACTACATCAAACTGAAAAGCTTCTGTAAAGTAAAGGACACCATCAGCAGAACAAAAAGGAATTCTTCAGTATGGGAGAATATATTTGTAAATGACTTGTCCAATAAGGGGTTAACATCCAAAATATATAAAGAACTCACACGCCTCAACACCCAAGAAATAAGCCTGTTAAAAAATGGGCAGAGGATCTGAACAGACACTTCTACAAAGAAGAAATTTAGATGGCCAACAGGCACATGAAAAAATGCTCCACATCACTAATTGTCAGGGAAATGCAAATTAAAACCACAATGAGATATCACCTTATACCTGTTAGGATGGCCAACATCCAAAGACAAGAAACAACAAATGCTGGCGAGGATGCGGAGAAAGGGGAACCCTCCTACACTTCTGGTGGGAATGTAAATTAGTTCAACCAATGTGGAAAACAATATGGAGGTTAAAAATAAAAAAATAAAAATAGAAATACCATTTGACCCAGTAATTCCACTCCAGGAATTTACCTGAAGAAAACAAGATCCCTGATTCAAAAAGACATACACACTCCTATGTTTATCGCAGCACTATTTACAATAGCCAAGACATGGAAGCAACCTAAGTGTCCATCAATAGATAAATGGATAAAGAAGATTTGGCAAATACACCCAGTGGAATACTATTCAGCCATAAAAAGAAAAGAAATCCTACCATCTGCAACAACATGGATGGAGGTAGAGGGTATTATACTCAGTGAAATAAGCCAAGCTGAAAAAGACAAGTATCAAATGATTTCACTCATATGTGGAGTATAAGAACAAAGAAAAAAACTGAAGGAACAAAACAGCAGCAGACTCACAGAACCCAAGAACGGACTAATAGTTACCAAAGGGAAAGGGACTGGGGAAAATGGGCGGGAAGGGAGGGATAAGAGGGAAAAAGGGGCATTACGATTAGCAGATGTAATGTTGGGGGGGCACGGGGAGAGCAGTACAACTCAGAGAAGACAAGTAGTGATTCTATAGCATCTCACTACGCTGATGGACAGTGACTGTAATGGGGTTGGTGGGGGGGACCTGATGAAGGGGTAGTTTAATAATCGTAATATTGCACATGTAATTGTAAATTAATGATAATAAAATAAATTATATTAAAAAAAAAAAGAAATACCATTTGATCCAGTAATTCCACTCCAGGAATTTACCTGAAGAAAACAAGATCCCTGATTCAAAAAGACATACACACTCCTATGTTTATCGCAGCACTATTTACAATAGCCAAGACATGGAAGCAACCTAAGTGTCCATCAATAGATAAATGGATAAAGAAGATTTGGCAAATACACCCAATGGAATACTATTCAGCCATGAAAAGAAAAGAAATCCTACCATCTGCAACAACATGGATGGAGGTAGAGGGTATTATGATCAGTGAAGTAAGCCAGGTAGAGAAAGACAAGTACCAAATGAGTTCACTCATTTGTGGAGTATAAGAACAAAGCAAAACTGAAAGAACAAAATAGCAGCAGACTCAAAGACACTGAGAAGGGACTAGTGGTTACCAAAGGGGAGGGGTTGGGGAGGGAAGGTGGGTGGGAGAAGAGGATTAAGGGGCACTATAATTAGCAATCACACTACAGGGAGGTCACAGGGAAGGCAGTACAGCACAGAGAGGACAAGTAATGACTCTATAGCATCTTACTAGGTTGATAGTGACCACAATGGAGAGGGTGAGGACTTGATAATATGGGTGAATGTTGAAACCACTGTGTTGTTTATGCGAAACGTTCATAAGATTGTATATCAATGATACTTTAATTTTTAAAAAGTATAAATAATAAAACAATGATGGGGTTAGAATAAAAATTCTCAATACAAAAGCAGGCAAAGAAAAAGGATAAAAGGCACAAAGACAAAAATGAAACTGGATATATTTTAATCCAACAGTATTGACAATTACATTAAATGTAAATGTTCTAAAATACCAATTAAAGATTGTCAAATGGATAACTGGATTCAAAAAGCAAGGCTCAATTATTTGCTTCTACACCAAGTCCACTTGAAATATATGAACAGAGATAGGTAAATTCACAAGTGTATTTGGAGACTTCACCACTCTTTTCTTAGTAATTGATAAAACAAGTATGTAGAAAATAAGTAAGTATATACACTGAACCACTATCAGCCAACCTGAATGAACTGTCACTATACTCAACAAGGAAGAATATGCATTCAAATATTCATGAAACATTCTCCAAGATAGACCATATTCTTGGCCACCAAACAAACCTGAGTCAATTTAAAAGAAGTGAAATCATATAGGATGTTCTATGATCATAATGAAATTAAAGTAGAATTTAATAATAGCAAGAAACTTGAAAAACTAGTAAAATATCTGGAAACTAAAGAACACAATTCTAAATAACCCACAGGTCAAAGAAAAAGATATAAGAAAATATTTCAAATTGAATTATATGAAAACAATGTATCCAATTTTAGGGTGTACAGCTAAAGCTTAAAAGGAAATTTATAGCACTCAACATTATATTAGAAGAAGAAAAGTCTCAAATCAATTATCTAAGCTTTCACTTTAGAAAACTAGAAACAGATGAGCAAATTAAACCCAAATTGATCAGAAGGAAGGACATAATAAAGATAAAAAGCTGAAATCAACAAAATTGAAAAGATGAAAAAAAATCAATGAAACTAAAAATTTGTTCTTTGAAAAGATCAATACAATTCACAAGCCTGAGCCAGGCTGATCAGGAAATAAAGAAGATACAAATTATAGTTGTCAGGACTCAAGGAGGAGATATTATTACAGATCCTACAGACATTAAAATATAAGTAAATACAAATGATTCTATGTTCATAAGTATGACAATTTAGATGAAACAGACAAATTTCTTGAAAGACACAAACTACCAAAAAACTCAAGAAGAAATAGATAATTGAATTAAAGAAATTTAATGAGGCCAACATTACTTGAGATGAAAATTAGATAAAGACATAAGAAAAATAAACAAATATTCCTCATAAACATAAACATAAAAATCCTCAGTAAAATGTTAGTAAATAAATTAAGTGGTACACATGTATTACCTTTTTCATAGATGTGTGTGTGTGTGTGTACATCATTATCATATGGAGTTTATCCTAGAAGTGTACAGTAGGGTCAACATTTGAAAATGAATCAATGTCATTCATCATATCAACTAATTACAGAAGAACTACATGATCATTTAAGTAGATGGGTAAAAAAGCATCTGACATAATTCAATTTCCATTTATGGTTCTGAGCAACTGTTTTATTCAGAATGCAAAAGATGCAAAAGACTGGGATGCCCTACTGAAAAAAGAGGTATCCAGAAGTCCTCTTTTGAGAAAGGTCTCAGGTGACGTTACAAGGCAAGTGTAAGGGAACAGACATATGATAGTACCTTCAACATATAACAGAATTACATTCACCATATAGTTGTTACAGAGACCTGGTTACACATAGGCAGATTTCTACTGAATAAAGGAGCATAATAGCATCAGATCACTAGGCAAAGGCAGCTGCTTCCCATTTGAGATGATGAGATTCATAAAACCACAAGTGTACAAAATGTCCTAGACAGCTATCTTCAGGAATGCTATAAAAGTCTACCACCTTATACAGGACTATGGACTCAATGACACTGAAAGTTCTTTCTAGTGCTAAGACAGAGTAAAAAAAGAAAATCCGGGTGGTTTAACTAATGTTTGTTGAGTCAATCACATTGCTTATTATCTTTATTTAGTTTACATTTGTAATTTAGCAGAGGTGTTTCTATAGTACACCATATAAAACATTTCTTTCTGTATATTTACTTTCTCCTTGCTATCCACTCTAAAGAGGCTAAGTGGTAGATTAGTTCTTACCCCATTAATATCTTCAACCATTCACTTTATGTCAGTTCCTTTCTCTCTGCCTACAGACATCTTTTCATGAAAAAGACCCATAATTAGACCTACTGCTCTTTCCAGCTGCCACCCTATTTCTAGCCTTCCTTTCCACTAAATGTTTTCAATGAATCATCAACACCTCCTGCCACAATTTCCTTTCTACCCACTCCCTTTTTAACCCCCTGCAATCAGCCCAATCCTTTTATGTACTACACACATGGTCAAAATGCTGGAGGTTAATGGCGCTGAGAATATCATGAGGAGGACATAGCATTTGCACTCAAAAAGCTAGGCAGACAAAATTGACATAAACCCTCCAAATATCCAACAGGTAGAGCCTGGAGGAAAGGGTTGGAAAGGAGAAATGACTATTAGGCACCTTCCAGTATATTGCTGCTGTAGACTGTGTCCCATGACGGACATCATTCAACTATCCTTTCATTTTGTTGATGGTTTCCTTTGCTGTGCAAAGGCTTTTTAGTTTGTTGTAGTCCCACTTGTTTATGTGTGCTTTGGCTGCCTCAGCTTTTGGTGTCATATCCAAAATTTCAATTGCCAAATCCAATGTGAAGGACTTTTTTCCTATGTTTTCTTCTAGGAATTTCATAGTTTCAGATTTAATGTTTAAGTCTTCAATCCATTTTGACTGGATTTTTGTATATGATGTAAGATAAGCATCCAATTTCACTCTTTTGCATGTGGATGTCCAGTTATTAAAAATCCTCTATTTTCTCATTATATATTCTTGGACCCCTTATCAAAGAGTTGACTGTATATGTGCAGGTTTATTTCTGGGCTATTTTATTCCACTGAGCTAAACTTTTGTTTTTAATGCCAGTACTACACTGTTTTGATTACTATAGCTTTGTAATATAGTTTGAGATCTAGAAGTCTGATGCCTCCAGCTTTGTTCTTCTTTGTCAAGATTGCTTTTCCTACTCAGGGTCTTTTGTAGTTCTATACAAATTTTAGGATTATTTTTCTATTTCTGTGAAAAATACCATTGGAATTTTGATAAGGATTACATTGAATCTGTAGATCACTTTGGGTAGTATGGACATTTTAGCAGTATTAATTCTTCCAAACCATGAACACAGGCTATCTTTCCACTTATTTGTGTTTTCTTCAATTTTTCCATCAATAACTTACAGTTTTCAGTGTACAAGTTTTTCACCTCCTTGGTTAAATTTATTCCTAATGGGATTGTTTTCTTAATTTCTTTTTTGGATAGTTCATTGTTAGTGCCTCCAACTATTGACACAGGTTTTGATGAAGACTAGTTGCTTCTGCAGGGAGGCATCCCCTTCCAAAGGCACATCAACTCAGATGGAAGAACCAAAACAAAAACCTCACAGCAAGAGACAGGAAGGAAGGGAAGCTATTCAAACTCCCTGCCCCTCTTCTCCATAGCACACAATAGCTGAGTCCTCTACTGGAGAATCATGGCTCCAAAGGAATCCCTCTGACCTGGTGTTTTCTGTTTTTAAGCCTCTGTTTGAGCACTGTTACTATGGTGACAAGTCTGGGATGCTCTGTCCCAAGTGAGAGGGCTTATCCCTTCAAATACTCTTCTTGAGTTAGCAACAAAGAAGTTCACTGAACCTCAACTAATCTCATATTCTCCTGGAGACCTCTCTCAAGAGGCACTTTTCCCCTGTGCCCCCACAAACCTTCCAAATTTACATACTGTTCCACCAACAACCACATTTACATAGTAATTTACCATATACCTTAACCCATATCACCCCAGTCAAGCTGTAGGAGACCTCCTTCATCACATGAGCCTCTTCTACACCAACTAAGCAGAGAAAAACAATGAGGCCCTTGATTTCAGGGAAGCCTCCAGGAAGGCTAGCAGACATAGGCCCTGTAGCTGGGACAGAGGAATGAGAGGTGGGAGGAGCGAGGAGCTAACCCCTGTGAATTTTTCTTTTCCAGAGGGAATAATTGACAAGGGCCTGTAGGCCTGGCAAGGCTGGTACCCACCCCACTGAAGCTCTTCTCAGCCTGCTCCAGGCGTTGTTCTGTCTTGGTTGGTGTTCTACATCATTCCCAGCCCCAGTTCTAAGCACAGCAATCAGCTCTGGGGAACTTATCCTCCCTGCCTTGAGAGGTATCTTCCTTAATTATGAGTTCTTAGAGTCAGCCCTAGCTTCCTATAATACATTGTGTCAAGTGAACACTTTCTACTCTGACAACACTCTACTTCTGGTTACCAAATGCATGTAGGTTTTTCCCTTATCAAGCATTTCCCAGACACTAGCTGGGTCTACCTAGAGATAGTGTCAGATCCCACGGACTGCCCTTACCTCAGATGCCGACTGCAAGTCCCAGCTGTTACCTTTGTTTCTGACTAACTCGCTGTAAATCAGAGATTCCCACAACCCCCTGCTCAGGTTTCATCATTTGCTAGAAAAGCTCACAGAACTCAAGAAAAGTTTACTTACTAGCTTGTTTATAACAAAGGATATTAAAGGACACAAAAGACCAACCAGTGAAGAGCTTCTGTCCCCATGAGGTTTGGGATGCACCACCCTCCTGGCACAGGGATGAATTCCTGCTCACCAACCTGGATGCTCTCCACACCCTGTCCTTTTGGACTTTTATGGAGGCTTCAA
This sequence comes from Smutsia gigantea, assembly GCA_032199065.1. Taxonomy (NCBI): domain Eukaryota; kingdom Metazoa; phylum Chordata; class Mammalia; order Pholidota; family Manidae; genus Smutsia; species Smutsia gigantea. Next base: position 464,768 of record JAVSCE010016479.1, on the reverse strand, counting down.
TACATTGGCACAATCAATTACATCATTGGCCCCTTGTAGGTAAGTCCATCTCCAGCCCTCTCCTCTTCTACTCAGAAGTCAGGAAGTGGAACTCAAAGTTCCAGCCCCCGATCCCCTGACTGGTTCCCTGCCAACCAGCCTCCTTCCTGTGGTTACCTAGGGGCTTCCCAAAAACCACCTCATTAACATAATAAATTCAGGGGTGGTTGAAGGGGCTTGTTATAACAAAAAACACCCATTTTATCTTTACGCTGTGGAACTGTTTCAGGAGCTGGGAACAAAACATGTCCTTATGGCTCTTATCACTTAAGAAATTACAAAGATTTTAGGAGCTACTTCCAGGAAACATGGACAAATTTATTATATCGCAGTATCACAGTAGGCCTCTTTATTAGTTTTATGACCTTGGGGAAATCATTTAACCTTTTTAAGTTTAATTTCACCTGTAAAATGGAGGCAGCTACATCTATCCGGAGGGTTGTGATAAGGATCGAGGGACAGATGCACTCTACCCCTCTTAGTTCCCTTCCCACCCCAGCTCCTCTGCCCTCAAGGGTCAGCAGTCTCTAATCCTTAAAAGGTTCCAACAAAGAGACAAAAAGATACTATGTATATGTATATTTTGACTTCTCCAGTTTCAGTGTCTTAGTTTACCTAAACCATTTCTGGGTGATATATAACTCTTTTCCTCTGGTTTTCAAAGCCAGCAAATAAGGAAGGCTATTCAACCTCATTTGTCTTTATTATCAGAGTCAATGAGGTAAGAACAGTCATATAAGGAGGCAAAACTTCTGTGTTCCAGTCCTTCCTGCTCACCCAGTTCCTCAGCCTCTCTGGCTTCCAGGTGTTTCTTCTGAAATAACTCCCCTGCCCTACTTACCCACAGAAAGGGTCTAGATAGGGTGCTCTGTCAGGGTCCCTTCCAGCTCTAAGATCTCTGAACCTTAGGTGAGTACCAGACAACCCAGGAAATGCAGATAAATCAGACTTGGCAGAGAGACTGGTCTTACCCTCCAGGAGTGTTCTAAAGCAGGGAAGACAGAATTGCAGGCCAGAAGTATTAAACCAGGCAGGACCAACTTCAAAGACCTGTCAGGAATGAATCCACATAGGGACAGAGATCAGGGTAGAGAGTGGGGAGTCGGGGATCAAGGGAAATAGCTGTGAAGGCCATTAAAAAATAAAATCCACCCCCATTTTTAAAAATAAATGTTTTATTTGGGAATAACTAAATTTTTAAGAAAAGTTGCTAAGATTATATGGAGAGCTCCTGTAACCAATTCCCCCCAATGTTAACATCTTACATTACCATGGACCTTTTGTCAAAACTATGACGCTACCATTGGTACATTACTATTTACTACACTCCAGACTTTATTTGGATTCCACCAGTTTTTCCACTGATGTCCTTTTTCTGCTCCAAGATCCAATCCAGGATAACTAATTATATTTAGGATCAAGCATCTTTTAATGGTGAAAATTTTCTAACATAGAGACAAACAGACAGTAAAAAGATGATGTTTCTTTTTATTAAAAAGAACATCAGATACACTTAAGCCTCTTTGGGAACCCTCTCTTACCATTTTCATGCCCTTTCTTTCTCCCTAGGGATAACCTCCACCATAAACTCGTTTATTATTCCCAGGCATGTTGGTATGGATTCACAAAAGACAATATAAACACAAACACTGTATTTTTTTCCAGGCTTTAAAACATGTGATAAATACTATTGTTTTCATATCCTTCCATAACTTGTTTCTTTCATTCAACACTGATTTTGAGATTGATTTGTTAAGAAATAGTTATTTTTACTGCTATACATATAACATGTATAGTGTTTCATTCTATGAGTACACAACTATTATCATTCTTCTACTGATGGACATATAAGCCATTTCCTATTTTTTGCTGCAATAAACATTTTAGTGCATGTCTGATGATGTACACAGGAAGATTCTCCATCTAGGACTAGGATTTCTGGGTTAAAGGTGTAACCAAATTGTTTCCTACAATTACTGTACCGATTTACACTCTATTCAGCAGTGAATGAGTCTGTTGCTCCACAACTTCATCCACATGTGGAAATACATTTATTTTATAAGTTATTTTGTGGAGAATTGACATCCTTACAATGAGTCCTCCAATCCATGAACACAGCCTTTTCCTCTACTTAAGGCTCTAGTTTTCCTTTCAATAAATGTATTTTTCTCCAAAAATATCCTTGTACATTTTTTAGTTAACAGTACTTTCAGGTGTCTTGAAGCTCTTACAACTATTGAAATTAGGATTCTTTGTCTATTAATATTTCTAATTGGTTATTACTTGGAATAGAATTGGCATATATTGATTATATGTCTAGGGAAATTGGCAAGTTCTTACTGTGTATTTTTCCACTTAAATACTGCAAAAAATCATATTGTATGTAATTAAGGGCATTTCATCATTCTTTCCAACATTAACATCATTTTTCTCATCTTATTACATTGGCTAGAGCCTCTTGTACAACGCCAAGTATAAATGGTAAGAAAGGGCATCTTCATCTTTTTATGACATTATTAAAAGGAGAGTTTTCACCATAATATTCTAATAAATCTCTTTATTAAGGAAATTCTCTTCTACACTTAATTTCCTGAATAGTCTATTCAAATCATGAATGAGTACTAAATTCTGACAACTGCTTTTTCTATATCTTATAGAAAACAGGTATCGCTGATCTGTTAATATGTTTTATTACATTAATATATTTTCTGATGCTGGATCATCCTGAATTTCTTGTATTAACTCTTAGTTAGATGTAAGAATGTACAGTCTTAGAATGTAAATATTTGAAATAAATTTGCAAATACTTCATAAACATCTAAGTTTGTAAATAGGATTGGTTTACAATTTTCCTTTGTTGTATTCTTGTCTGGTTTGGGTATTTAGGTTATATTATCATTGTAAAAGTAGATAGCTGTTCCTAATTTTCTATTCTCTTAAACAGTTTGTCAATATTAGAATTATCTACTTCTTGGAAGCTGAATACAGTACAGAGGTAAATCCTGTAAGCATGATATTTTTGGAGGAAGGGGTCTTTTGGTTATTAGTGTAAGTTCTTGAATGACTGTTGCTTTACTGCAGTTTTCTATACCTTCTGAAGTAGTTAAGGCAAATTATATTTACCTAGAAAACTATGTCTTCCACCAATCCAAATTTTCACACAAAATTCTTAAAAGTATACTTTTCTGATTATTTATTTCATATCTGTAGTCTTATTATCCTTTCATTCAACATGTTATTTCTGGCTTTTGTTTGTTTGTTTTTGTTTTAATTTTTATTTTGCTATCATCAATCTACAATTACATGTGCAACATTATGGTTACTAGACTCCCCCCATCATCAAGTCCCCCCCATCAACCCCATTACAGTCACTGTCCATCAGCATAGTAAGATGCTATAGAGTCACTACTTGTCTTCTCTGAGTTGTACAGCCCTCTTCTGGCTTTTTTTTTGGGAAAAAAGAAGTCTTACTAGGGATTTATTTATTGTATAACTTTTTTTGATCCTCTCAATTGTTCTCTACTTCATTTCATTTGTCATCCTCTTTGTTTCCTTCTTTCTACTTTTCTAAAGACTTACAGACTCATCTCAGAGAAACTTGAGGTTCAGTTCCAGACCACCACAAAAAAGCAAGAATCACAACAAAGTGAATCAAATTATTTTTTGGCTTCCCAGTGCATATAAAAATCATGCTTACACTACAGCTTACTGAGTGTGCAATAGCATTTTGTCTAGAAAATGTACATACCTTAATTAAAAGCTGCTTTATTGCTAAAAAATGCTAACCATTCCCTGAGTTTCCAGGAAGTTGTAATCTTTTAGCTGATGGAGTGTCTTACCTTGATGGTGATGGCTGTGGATTGATCAGAATGGTGTTGTTGAAGGTTGGAGTGGCTATGACAGTTTCTTAAAAATAGAACAACAATGAAGTTTGCCTCATCAATAGACTCTTCCTTTCATGAATGATTTCTCTGCCGCATGTGATGATCTTTGATAGCATTTTATCCACAGTCAATCTTTTAAAATTGGAGTCAATGGTCTCAAACTCTGCCACTGTTTTATTAACTACTCATGTAATGTGCTAAGCACCTGTTGTCATTTCAAATCATCACATCTTCACCAGGAGTAAATTCCATCTCAAGAAATCGCTTTCTTTAGTCATCCATAAGAAGCAACTCCTCATCCACTCAAGTTTTATCATGAGATTGCAGCAATTCAGTCACATCTTCAGGCTTCACATCTAATTCTAGTTCTCTTGCTTTTTGTTACCATATCTGCAGCTACTTCCTTTACTGAAGTCCTAGACCCCTCCAAGTCACCCATGAGGGTTGGAATCAACTTTTTCCAAACTCCTGCTAACGTTGATATTTTGACCTTGTCAGCAAGGAAGAATTTCCTCTACCCTTTGAGGTTTAAGAATCAAATTGACAACATGAGACAGGTAACAGAAAAAAAAAACAGTTTAATTATATACATACAAAGAAACCCCAGACATGAGATTCCAAAGCAGTCAGGGAAAGGGAAGTATATATGTCATCATGAATTAAGAAAGTGGGTAGGGAAGGAAGGCAATTCATAGGACTATGGAAGAGTAAATATTTGGTTTAAAAAAAAATGCTTACTGGGCCACACAGAAACAATGGGACACAAAGAGGAATTTTAACAGACTTTACCAAATTCCTCACTGTCTACCACACCTCATTTGTGTTATAATGTAGTTGTCTATGGTGATAGCTCTCTTGGAACAATTCCTCCATCTAAATTCTTTTTATGCAGCTGAGGTGGGAAAAGTCCAGGTTTCTTTCTGAATCCTCTGAGCCTTGCGCTTTTTTCAGCTCCAACACAACCTGCATCCCCCAGTGGCACATCTTGGGAGCAGCCTGCCCTTGGTCCCTATACCTCTTCCCTTGAATCATGAGTGATCTTAATGGCATATAAAATGGTGAATCCTTCCCAGAAGGTTTTCAATTTATATGGCCTAGATTCATCAAGGAAATCACTGTTTATGGAAGCTTTAGCCTTATGAAATATATTTCTTAAATAATAAGACTTGAAAGTCAAAATGACTCTCTGATCCACTGGCTGCAGAATGGATGCTGTGTTAGCAGGCATGAAAACATTAATCTCATTTCACATCTCCATCGGAGCTTTGGGTGGCCAGGTACATTGTTAGTGAGCAGTCATATTTTGAAAGGAATCTTTTTTTTTTTTTTTGCTGAGCGGTAGGTCTTGACAGTGGATTTAAAATATTCAGTAAACCATGTTGTAAACAGATGTGCTGTCATCCAGGCTTTGTTATTCCATTTATGGAGCACAGGTAGAGTAGATTTAGCCTTAGATCTTAAGGACCCTAGGATTTTCCCTACGTTATATGAGCTTTGGCTTCAACTTAAAAATCACCAGCTGCACTATACCCAAACAAGAGAGTCAGCCTGTCCTTTGAAACTTTGAAGCCAGCCACTGACTTCTCATCTCTAGCCAGCAAAGTCTCAGATGGTATTTTCTTCCAACAGAAGGCTGTTTCATCTATACTGAAAATCTGTTACTTAGTGTTACCACCTTCATTAATGATCTGAATGAGATCTGGGTAACTTGCTGCAGCTTCTGCCTCTCCATCAGCACCTGCTGCCTCACCTCACACTTTCATGTTATGGAGATGGCTTCCTTCCTTAAACCTCATGAACCAACCTCTGCTAGCTTCAAACTTTTCTTCTGCAGCCTCCTTATCTCTCTCAGCCTTCAAAGAATTGAAGAGAGTTAGGGCCTTGTTCTGGATTAGACTTTGGTTTAAGGGAATGTTGTGGCTGGTTTGATCTCCTGTCCAGACCACCAAACCTTTCTCCAAATCAGCAATAAGGCTTTTCCATTTTTGAAATGTAATGAGTCATAAGAGACACATATTTGGTCACTCATATGACCAAATAAATATTCCCCCAGGGGTATTTGTTCTTCATCCACAGTTCCTTAAGACACTGCAGAGTCTTAAAGGTGAAATAGGTGTTTTGTTATGTTAATGAGAGACTTTTAGACCCCACCCAGGGAAGGGTGAATCAGCCAATGGCCAATAATTTAGTCATTCATGACTGTGCAATGAAGGCCTCACCAAAACTCCTGAGAAAAGCTTATCGCTCTCTTGGATCCTGCTTTTTCAGTTGGAGAGACCTAAGCTTGGGGAACCAGAATGCTCCCACATGCCACCGAGCCGGGCCCCAAGCTCCACGAGGATAGAGCTCCTTTATTTGGGACCTTGACCTGTGTATTTCTTCATCTGGCTATTAAGTTGTAACCTTTGTGGTATCCTTTATTAAACTGGTAAAGGTGAGTGGTTTCCTGAGTTCTGTGAGCTGCTCCAGCAAACTAACCTAAGGGGGAGGTCGTGGGATCCTCCAATCTGTAGCCAGCAGGTCAGAAGCCTAGGTAAAGCCTGGGGCTTGCAACCCATGTCTGGAGTCAGGGGTAGGGGGAAGTCTTGTAGGACAGAGCCCTTAACCTGGGGAATCTGGTGCTGTGTCTGGGCAGACAGCAGCGGAATTGAGTTGAGTTCTCCAGCCCCCTACTGGTGCTCAAGAATTGCTTGGTGTTGTTTCTTTGCCCTCCTACACACTTACACACATTGGAATGGGATCTGGGAAACCAGAGTTATATTACTATTACTGTTGTATAATACTATTATTGTTGTATATGAAAGAACACATCACAACTTTCTTATCATTCAGGTGGTCACGGGAGTGATACTTTTAATTTCCTTCAAAACCATTCCTTTGCCTTCACACCCTGACTAACTGGTACAAGAAGCCAAGCTTTCAGCCTGTCTCAGCTTTCCACATGCCTTCCTTGCCTTCCATGCTAAGCTTAACCCTTTCTAGCTTTTGATTTAAAGTGAGAGACATGACTGAATTCAGCAAAGTTGCAGGATACAAAATTAATACACAGAAATCTGTTGCATTCCTATACACTAATGATGAACTAGCAGAAAGAGAAATCAGGAAAACAATTCCATTCACAATCACATCAAAAATAATAAAATACATAGGAATAAACCTAACCAAGGAAGTGAAAGACCTATACTCTGAAAACTACAAGACACTCTTAAGAGAAATTAAAGAGGACACTAATAAATGGAAATTCATCCTCCGCTCTTGGCCAGGAAGAATTAATATTGTCAAAATGGCCATCCTGCCTAAAGCAATCTACAGATTCAATGCAACCCCTATCAAAATACCAACAGCATTCTTCAGTGAACTAGAGCAAATAGTTCTAAAATTCATATGGAACCTCAAAAGACCCTGAATAGCCAAAGCAATCCTGAGAAGGAAGAATAAAGCAGGGGGAATTATGCTCTACTACAAAGCCACAGTAATCAAGACAATTTGGTACTGGCACAAGAACAGACCCATAAACCAGTGGAACAGAATAGAGAGCCCAGATATAAACCCAAGCATATATGGTCAATTAATATACGATAAAGGAGCCTTGGATATACAATGGGGAAATGACAGCCTCTTCAACAGCTGGTGTTGGCAATACTGGACAGCTACATGTAAGAGAATGAAACTGGATTACTGTCTAACCCCATACACAAAAGTAAATTCAAAATGGATCAAAGACCTGAATGTAAGTCATGAAACCATAAAACTCTTAGAGAAAAATATTGGCAAAAATCTCTTGGACATAAACATAAGCAACTTCTTCATGAACATATCTCCCCAGGCAAGGGAAACAAAAGCAAAAATGAACAAATGGGACTATATAAAACTAAAAAGCTTCCATACAGCAAAGGATACCATCAGTAGAACAAAAAGACAACCTGCAGTATGGGAGAATATATTTATAAATATCTGAAAAGGGGTTGACATCCAAATTATATAAAGAGCTCATGCACCTCAACAAACAAAAAGCAAATAATCCAATTAAAAAATGGGCACAGGAGCTGAACAGACACTTCTCCAAAGAAGAAATTCAGATGACCAACAGGCACATGAAAAGATGCTCCATATCGCTAGTCATCAGAGAAATGCAAATTAAAACCACAATGAGATATCACCTCACACCAGTTAGGATGGCTGCCATCCAAAAGACAAACAACAACAAATGTCGGCGAGGATGTGGAGAAAGGGGAACCCTCCTACACTGCTGATGGGAATGTAAATTAGTTCAACCATTGTGGAAAGTAGATGGATGTTCCTCAGAAAACTCAAAATAGAAATACGATTTGACCCAGGAATTCCACTCCTAGGAATTTACCCTAAGAATGCAGCAGCCCAGTTTGAAAAAGACATATGCACCCCTATGTTTATCGCAGCACTATTTACAGTAGCCAAGAAATGGAAGCAACCTAAGTGTCCATTAGTAGATGAATGGATAAAGAAGATGTGGTGCATATGCACAATGAAATATTATTCAGCCATAAGAAGAAAACAAATCCTACCATTTGCAACAATGGATTTAGCTAGAGGGTATTATGTTCAGTGAAATAAGCCAGGTGGAGAAAGACAAGTATCAAATCATTTCACTCATCTGTGGAGTATGAAAAAACTGAAGGAACAAAACAGCAGCAGACTCACAGAACCCAAGAATGGACTAACAGTTGCCAAAGGGAAAGGGACTGGGGAATATGGGTGGGAAGGGAGGGATAAGGGGGAAAAAGGGCTATTACAATTAGCACACATAATGTAGCGGGGACAAGGGGATATGGGGAAGGCAGTATAACACAGAGAAGACAAGTAGTGATTCTATAGCATTTTACTACGCTGATGGACAGTGACTGTAGTGGGGTATGTGTTGGGGACTTGATAATAGGGGGAGTCTAGTAACCATAATGTTGCTCATGTAATTGTATATTAATAATAGCAAAATTAAAAATAATAAAAAAAAGTGAGAGACATGACACTCTTCCTTTCACGGGAATATTTAGAGACCATTGTGTGGTTATTAATTGGCCTAATTTCAATATTTGTGTCTCAGGGAACAGGGAGGCCTGAGGAGAGGGAGAGATGAAGGAACAGCTGGTTGGTGGAGCAGTCAGAACACATGCAGCATTAAGTTAGTCATGGGCACAGTTTGTGATACCCCAAAGCAATTACAAGAGTAGTATCAAAGATCACTGATCACAGATTGTTACTGGGCCATAGCCCAGCTCCAAAACCAAGTTCTGCTCATCAACTGAAAGGCCAAAACTCAAGAGACAAATGTTGGTGAAAAAGAAAGTTTGCTTTTTTTCAGGAAGCTGGCAACCTGGGAAGAAGGTAGACGTGTTCCAAGACCTTCTCCAAAGTGCTGTTCAGAGTGAGAGCCTTTTAAAGGAGAACTTCAAGGAGACAGGAGGAACTGATAGTTAATTAATGGGTCGTGGGCAGACTTGTTAGCACCAAGGAGGCTGCAAGATCTGAAACCACCTAGAGAATGAATGTCCCTATCTGTGGTCTCCAGAAGGGGAACTCCAGGCAAAATTCCTGCAACTCAGAAAGGTCTGGTTAGAGGGCAACATGGAATGAATTTGGCTTGTTGCAAAATGGAGTGACTTAAGCTTTGTTAGAGCCTCTGACAAGATCACCAACAGATATAAAAATGAGAAGGTTTGAAATATTGTGAGAATTACCAAAATGTGACACAGAGACACAAAGTGAGCAAATGTTGTTGGAAAAAAATGGCACTGATAGACTTGTTTGACACAAGGTTACCACAAACTTTCAATTTGTACAAAATGCAATAAACATCTGCAAAGTACAATAAAACAAAGTTCAATAATAACTTCTTGAGATGGACGTATCTTACACACGATAATAATTGCCTATACAATATTTATTCTCCCTTTGTTCCTTATGATCATAACCCCTGTTTAGTTGGGGAAGGCAATACACCATGATGAAAAAGCAAATAAATTATATACTTTCTAGACTCCTTTGCAGCTAGTTCTTACCAATGATGTATAAGTGGAAGTTACTGGGTAAGGATTCTAGCAAAGTTCTTCAATTAAACCTGCCTCTGATACCTGCCTCTCTCACAGTCTGTCCTTTCCATCATGCTTGGAATGTGGATACAAAGCTGTAAGTAAATCAGCCATCTTGCAACCATGAGACAGCAGTATGAACACGAAAGCTAAGTTTCAAGGAATGGGAAGTTAGTAGAGCCTGGGCTCCTAACAGCATCACAGAACCTCCATATCAACTTTGGGCTGTCTACCTCCAAAATTGTTGTTACATGACAAGTGTTAAACCTCTAGATCATTTAAGCTATGGTCACGTAGATTCTCTTTTGCACACAGCCAAATACAATTCTAAATAATACAATAGTCAACTTATTTTTCATATTTTAAAGTTTTAATAAATGCATCTGAAGTCATAAAAATTTTCCTCAAAGAATAGCTTTATTGACTAAACTGACAGATCAACTGTGCTGGCTCAGACCAGAAACACCAAACCCAAAGAATAGTGATGTAAATAAAAAACGGGCATTGTGAAATAAAAGTACTGATAAAAATAAAAATTATAAAGAAGTGATATAAGTAAAAATCAAGTCTCTAAATTTTGGGATAGTTTATTATGCAGCAAAAGCTAACTAATTACAAAAAATTGTTTTCAAAAGTGGGGTGCTGCCAAAACAAAAAACTAAAATACGTGGTGTTGGCTTTGAAGTAGCAAAGTGCTAGAAAAACAGTAAGGATCAGTTTTCAAAGGCTTGGAGAACAGAAAGAAAACTGCTATAGCAGGCTTGGAAAATGATGACTTGTGTTACGTAGAGACAAAAATTTGGTAAAAAACTGAGGCTTTCGGTAAACTTGAGAGAAAAAAAAAAGAACCTCATGAACTTTCAGTTACAGGTAAGTAGATCTCTAGACAGAATTTGGAAAGTGTTGGGTGCTCACATGATAAAGTATGGCAAGATAGAGATAAGCTAAAGATGGAAATGTTCAGTTTGCAACCAGAAGTTATATGGAATACAGAAATCCCAGGACCTGCTGTGTTGGAAAGTAAAACTCTCTCTTGTCTTCAGTCTCTCCATATTTGAATAGACTTCAAGTAGAAGATTATCAAAGTAAAAAGAAACCCTGGGGAAAAGAGCAAATCAATATGGCCATTTGATAAAACCTTGGAAAGATTTAATGAAGTGCCAAGTATAACTTCTCAGCTAGACGAGAAAGAATCTAAGAGCACGACAACAGTCTAATCCCAAATTACAGTGTATAAGAGAAAAATACAATTGCGGGTGTGGCTCATATTGAACGAGGTGGACTATAATCTGTTACATGGAATTCTCAAAATGTTTTAAAGAAAACTATACCAGCAAAAGCACCATCAGCTTGAACTAAAAGACTAAGATTGATTAAACTGCAAAGAGGTAGGTCTCTGGGCTCTCAACTATCTATGGGCAGAAAGCCAGATGAGAAAATTACTGAACTGTTACTGTGGCCATTTCTCATGAAAATAAAGATTTGGGTGGAGGGGGGACCCAAGAGACCAAAGAATGGAGTCAAGAGCCTTGGAGAACACTAATAGCCTGGGAAGACACTCCCAGAAAGCACAACTGAACCCTAATTAAAGAGCTAAGTCTTTGCTCTGCAGTAGGGCGACCTAGCAACATTTGCCCAGAAGGACCTTTAGACCAGTGATTGCTTTGTATCTCCTGTTCTTCCTTTTTTCGAAGGGAAGTGTCTACTCAGTTAACCTGTCCCTGTCTTACCATTGTAGGTTGGGTGTGCAGGGAGCAGGTGACTTGTCATTTTTAATTCTTTAAGTCTCTGGATCAAGAGGGTCCTTACCCAAGGAGCAATATTTGCGGAGCCTCATTCACATCCTGATGTGAAGGAGATCACAGGCTTCCAGCCTGATTCTATAAGTAGGATGAGCAGAAAGCCTGGGATGAGGATTAGCAAATTTTGCATGGGGGAGAAGTGAGAATAATTTATGACAAAGAAGCAGATTGTGGTAGATCCTAAAAGCAGGTACAAATTCTTTTCCTTCTAACAAGGGGTGGGCACTATTTCTCCATCCCTTGAATATGGCCTTGGTCATGTGACTGGCTTTAGCTAATAGGACATTAGAAATATAACAAACAGAAGCTTGAAAAGTGTTTGCACAGCAAGGCTTGCTCTCTGGCTGCATTTGGAAATTTGGACCACCACGTGAACAGCCCCAGCAGACAATCTGGAAAATAAGAGGCAATTTGAAAGAGAACTAAGGTATTCCAGCACACAGTGAACTTCCAGAGACATATGAGTAAAACTATCCTAGATCACCCAGCCAGCCATCAGTCAATCACACATGTATGACAGATACAGTCTAATCAAGATCAGCAGAGCAGGACCAGATTCTTTAAAAATGCCCAGCCAGGAGATTCAACATGGCGGCATGAGAGGTGACAAGGAGAACTCCTCCCAAAACCACAGATAGTACAAAATATAGTTAATTAATACAACTAACCCTAAAACAGCAAGAAGAAGGCTGAACCAGTCTGCATACAGAGCAGACCTCATGAAACAGGGTAACATACGAAAGCCTTAATTCGGAGGGACCCGAGCCCTTCCCCCAACCCAGCTCACCAGTGGGAGGAAGAGAAACGGAGTGGGGAGGGGATGGAAACTTGGGACTGCTGAGTGCCTAGCCCTGGAGATCAGCTTTGTGAGTGGAAGCCCATATCGTGTGGTGCTCTGGACGTTGGGGAGCTTGGACGGGCGGAGTGCTTGGGAGACTGACATTCCAGACATTTTTGGAGGAGGGGATTCACATTCGGCTGCTCTGTGTCAGAGGAAGGGACAGGCAGTCTGAGAGGCTTCCTAGCAGCAAGAGGGCTGCTGAAGGGGCAGGGTTTGCAAAGAGTTTGCTGCACAGGAGACGGGAGAGCTGGACTAGGTTGTCTGGGCGTGCTCTGCCAGCTGGTTGAGAACGTTGAGGAGCTTCAGGTACTCCATCCCACTGGCTGCCTACTCAGCTCCGAGGCCCCCCACTGGGACACACAGCCTGCCTAACCTTCCTCCTGGCCTGGCGCAACTGCTCGCAAACCGGCAGTCACTGTGCTGGCGTCAGGACAGCCAGAGGGAGGCCCCGCCTACAACAGCTACAGACGCAAGGCACAGAGGCTTGAACGTGTGTGCTTGGCCCCACAGGCTCTGACACTGGAGACAGGCAGGGCATATGGGAATCAGGAAACAGATATTTCCTCCCCCACGCAACAGCTCTGCTCCCCTACGAACACCAACTTCACTGCATAGGCTGAGCAGCTCCAGAGACTGGAGTTTCTGCACACTAATGGGCACCACACAGAAATATGAAACGTCAAAAGAACATGGTTCAGACCAAAATCTCACAAACCCCAGAAACAGGGCCAAATGAAACTGAACTCACCAAAATAAAAATAATAAACATGCTTATGGAGGTACAGAAAAATATTCAAGAACTCAGGAATGAATTTAAGTTGGAGATTCAATCATTAAGAAATTCCATATCTGAAATGAAACATACAATGGAGGGATTTAAAAGCAGATTAGATGTAGTAGAAGAGATGGTAAATGGAATAGAAATTAGAGAACAGGAATACAAAGAAGTTGAGGCACAAAAAGAAAAAAGGATCTCTAAGAATGAAAGAACTGTGTGACCAATCCAAACGGAACAATATTCACATTACAGGGGCACCAGAAGAAGAGAGAAAAAGGGAGAGTAAGTGTCATTGAAGAAGTAATTGCTGAAAACTTCCCCAATCTGGGGAAGGAGATAGTCTCTCAAACCATGGAGGTACACAGATCTCCCAACACAAGGGACCCAAGGAAGACAAAATCAAGACATATAATAATTAAAATGGCATAGATCAAGGATAAAGACAGACTTTTAAAAGCAGCTAGAGAGAAAAAAAAGATCACATACAAAGGAAAACCCATCAGGCTATTGTCAGATTTCTCAACAGAAACCTTACAGGCCAGAAGGGAGTGGCATGATATATTTTATGCAATGAAGCAGAAGGGTCTTGAACTAAGAATACTCTACCCAGCAAGGTTATCATTTAAATTTGAAGGAGGGATTAAACAATTTTCAGATAAGCAAAAGCTGAGAGAATTTACCTCCCACAAACCACCTCTACAGTGCATTTTGGAGGGACTACTATAGATGGAAGTATTCCTAAGGCTAAACAGATGTCACCCAAGGGCTAGACAAAGAGTAGAGAATATGATTCATAACATACAAAGAATGGAGGAGGAAGAAAAAGGAGGAAAAAAAAAAGAAGCTTTAAGTTGTGTTTGTAATAGCATACAAAGTGAGTTAAATTAGACTGTTAGATAGTAAGGGAATTACCCTTGAACTTTTGGTGACCACGAATCTAAAGCCGGCAATGGCAATAAGTACATATCTATCGATAATCACCCTAAATGTAAATAGTCTGAATGCACAAATCAAAAGACATAGAGTCACTGAATGGATAAAAACACAAGACCCATCTAAATGCTGCCTACAAGAGATTCACTTCAAACCCAAAGACATACACAGACTGAAAGTAAAGGGATGGAAAAAGATATTTCATGCAACTAATAGTGAGAAAAAGCAGGAGTTGGAGTACTTGTTTCAGACAAAATAGACTTCAAAACAAAGAAAGTCACAAGAGACAAAGAAGGACATTACATAAGGATAAAAGGGTCAGTCCAAAAAGAGGATATAACTATTATAAATACCTATGCACCCAACACAGGATCACCTACATATCTGAAACAAATACTAACAGAATTAAAGGGGGAAATAGAATGCAATGCATTCATTTTGGGAAACTTCAACACACTGCTCACTCCAAAGGACAGATCAACCAGACAGAAAATCAGTAAAGAGACAGAGGCACTGAACACAATATCAGAAAAGATGGACCTAACAGACATCTACAGAACACTCCATCCAAAAGCAACAGGATACACATTCTTCTCAAGTGCACATGGAACATTTTCAAGAATAGATCATATACTAGCTCACAAAAAGAATATCAGTAAATTAAAAAAGATTGAAATTGTACCAACCAGTTTCTCAGATGACAAAGGTATGAAACTAGAAATAAATTACACAAACAAAACGAAAAAGCCCACAAACACATGGAGGCTTAATAACATGCTCCTAAATAATCAATGGATCAATGACCAAATAAAAACAGAGATCAAGCAATATATGGAGACAAATGACAACAATAATTCAACACCGCAAAATCTGTGGGATGCAGCAAAGGCCGTGCTAAGAGGGAAATAAATTGCAATACAGGCCTACCTCAGGAAGAAGAACAATCCCAAATGAACAGTCTAACCTCACAATTAATGAAACTAGAAAAGGAAGAACAAATGAGGCCCAAAGTCATTAGAAGGAGGAACATAATAAAGATTAAAGCAGAAATAAATAAAATTGAGAAGAAAACAATAGAAAGAATCAATGAAAGCAGGAGCTGGTGCTTGGAGAAAATAAACAAAATAGATAAACCTCTACCCAGACTTATCAAGAAAAAAAGATAGTCTACACACATAAACAGAATCAGAAATGAGAAAGGAAAAATCACTATGGACACCACAGAAATACAAAGAATTATGAGAGAATACTATGCAATATTATATGGTAACAAACTGGATAATCTAGAAGAAATGAACAACTTTCTAGAAAAATACAACCTTCCAAGGCTGACCCAGGAAGAAACAGAAAATCTGAATAGACCAATAACCAGCAAAGAAATTGAATTGGTAATCAAAAAACTACCTAAGAACAAAACACCAGAACCAGATGGTTTCACTGCTGAATTTTATCAAACATTTAGTGAAGACCTAATACCCATCCTCCTTAAAGTTTTCCAAAAAGTAGAAGAGGAGGGAATACGCCCAAACTCATTCTACAAGACCAACATCACTCTAATACCCAAACCAGGCAAAGACACCACAAAAAAAGAAAATTACAGACCAATATCCCCGGTGAACATAGATGCAAAAACACTCAACAAAATATTAGCAAACCCAGTTCAACAATACATCAGAAAGATCATCCAACATGATCAAGTGGGATTCATCCCAGGGATGCAAGGATGGTACAACATTCAAAAATCCATCAACATCATCCACTACATCAACAAAAAGAAGGACAAAAATCACATGATCATCTCCATAGATGCTGAAAACGCATTCGACAAAATTCAACATCCATTCATGATAAAAAATCTCAACAAAATGGGTATAGAGGGCAAGTACCCCAACATAATAAAGGCCATATATGACAAACCCACAGCCAATACTATACTTAACAGCGAGAAGCTGAAAGCTTTTCCTTTATGACTGGGAACAAGACAAGAATGCCCACTCTCCCCACTATTCTTCAACATAGTTCTGGAGGTCCTAGCCACGGTAATCAGACAACACAAAGAAATAAAAGGCATCCAGATTGGTAAGGAAGAAGTCAAACTGTCCCTGTTTGCAGATGACATGATAGTGTACATAAAAAAACCCTAAAGAATCCACTCCAAAACTACTAGATCTAATATCTGAATTCATCAAAGTTGCAGGATACAAAATTAATACACAGAAATCTGTTGCATTCCTATACACTAATGGTGAACCAGCAGAAAGAGAAATCAGGAAAACAATTCCATTCATAATTGCATCAAAAAGAATAAAATATCTAGGAATAAACCTAACCAAGGAAGTGAAAGACCTATACTCTGAAAACTACAAGACACTCTTAAGAGAAATTAAAGAGGACACTAATAAATGGAAATTCATCCCATGCTCTTGGCTTAATATTATTAATATTGTCAAAATGGCCATCCTGCCTAAAGCAATCTACAGATTCAATGCAATCCCTATCAAAATATCTACAGCATTCTTCAACCAACTGGTACAAATAGTTATAAAATTTATATGGAACCACAAAAGACCCCGAATAGCCAAAGCAATCCTGAGAAGGAAGAATAAAGCAAGGGGGATCTCACTTCCCAACTTCAAACTCTACTACAAAGCTACTGTAATCAAGACAATTTGGTACTGGCACAAGAACAGACCCATAGACCAGTGGAACAGAATAGAGACCCCAGATATAAACCCAAGAACATATGGTCAATTAATATATGATAAAGGAGCCATGGATATACAATGGGGAAATGACAGCCTCTTCAACAGCTGGTGTTGGCAAAACTGGACAGCTACATGTAAGAGAATGAAACTGGATTATTGTTTAACCCCAAACACAAAAGTAAATTAAATGCAAATTAAAACCACAATGAGATTTCACCTCACACCAGTTAGGATGGCCAACATCCAAAACACAAACAACAACAAATGTTGGCGAGGATGTGGAGAAAGGGGAACCCCCATACACTGCTGGTGGGAATGTAAACCAGTTCAACCATTGTGGAAAGTAGTATGGAGGTTCCTCAAAAACCTCAAAACACAAATGCCATTTGACCCAGGAATTCCACTCCTAGGAATTTACCCTAAGAGTGCAGCAGCGCCGTTTTAAAAGACAGATGCACCCCTATGTTTATCGCAGCACTATTTACAATAGCCAAGAAATGGAAGCAACCTAAATGTCCATCAGTAGATGAATGGATAAAGAAGAAGTGGTACATATACACAATGGATTATTCAGCCATAAGAAGAAAACAAGTCATACCATTTGCAACAACATGGATGGAGCTAGAGGGTATTATGCTCCATGAAATAAGCCAGGTGAAGAAAGACAAGTATCAACGGATTTCACTCATCTGTGGAGTATAAGAACAAAGAAAATACTGAAGGAACAAAATAGCAGCAGACTCACAGAACCCAAGAATGGACTAACAGTTACCAAAGGGAAAGGGACTTGGGAGGATGGGTGGGAAGGGAGGGAGAAGGGGGGATAAAGGGCATTACGATCAACACACGTAATGCAGTGGTGGGGGACACGGGAAAGGCAGTATTTATAGAGAAGACAAGTTATGATTCTGTAGGATCTTACTATGCTGATGGACAGTGACTGTAGGGTATGTGGGGGGGACTTGATAATAGGGGGGTCTAGTAACCATAATGTTGTTCAAGTGATTGTACATTAACGATACCAAAAAAAAAATGCCCAGCCAGCCCAAATAATCAGGAGCTAAATAAGATGGTGGTTTTTTTTAAGCCATTAAGTTTTGTAGTGGTTTGTTACACAGCAAAACTCAACTGAAACAATTATAATTTTTTCTTACAAAAGAAGTAAATTATCATCTTTCTGACTCTGAATGTGGCTTTAATAATCCCCCCACCCCAAATAACCTACCCCTTGTTGCTAATGTTGCATAGTTTCATTTAAATCATGTTTTTAAACCATACACAAGCTTAGGAATTTTTGCCTTATTTAACAGTTAAACGAATACATTTTGTTAATTTGTGTTCACCATTGTTTCTTATGTTGTGCATCTTTTCCCATTTGACTTTTCTTTCTAAAGTATATCTTTTAGCAGTTATTTAATGAGGGTCTGTACATTTATACTCTTGGTCTTTGTTTTGCTTTCATTCTCCTAGGATAGTTTATCTTGGTATAATATTCCAGGTTAACACTTAGAAGTTGTTAATACTCTGTCTTCTTACCTCTCCTGTTGAAACTTCTAGTGTTGTGTCTTTACTTATATGTAATTTGTATCTTTAACTCTGATTTTTAGTTGGCTGTTATGGACTGAATGTTTGTGTACCCCTACCCCCACCTACTCTGCCTGCCCCAAGACCCAATGTGACTGTATTTGGAGACAGGGCCTTTACGGAGGTAAAAAGAAAGGGTTATAAGAGGTCATAAGAGTGAGGCCCTAATCAGATTAGTGTCCTTAAAAGAAGAGGCAGGAGAGAGCTCATTCTCTCCTTGCCGTGGGAGAACATAGTGGGAAGGAGGCCATCTGCAAGCCAAGAGGGCTCTCATCAGAAACTGAACCTGTGCTGATCTAGGACTTCCCAGCCTCCAGAATTGTGAGAAATAAAGTTCTGTTTAAGCCACCCAGTCTGTGGTATTTTGTTATGGCAGTCCTAGCGGACTCGTATGTTGGTCTTTTCCCCTCTTGATATTCTGCAGCTTTACTACAATATGTCTAATTGTGGGTTAACTTTTAACCTTCACAGAATTAGGAAATACCTTGGATCTAAGAACTCATATTGTTACTCAACTCTGGAAAATTAGCCACTTATTTCAATATTGCTTCTCTTTCATTCTCTCTGTTCTCTGTAAGTTTTATTATAGAATGTTGAAGCCTGTTAATTCACCTTTCATATCTCTAAACTGTTCCTTCACATGTTTTACATCTTTGTATTTCTGTGCTGCAGCCAATGTAAATTTCTCTACACTATTTTCCAATCTGGTAAATCATGCTTCAGTGGTATCCTGGCATCAGTGTAGATTATGTCTTATATCTTATTTTCAATGACTACATTTTTCATTTCTACATTTTATTTTTTTTCATTATATATATGTGATCTTTTATTTATTAACTTTTAGAATGATTTCTTATTTTTTTAATGAAAGCCATGCTGCCTTCTTGGCAGGGATTATATCTTCTACTTACAATAAAGTTTTCTTCAGATTAATTTAAAAAAGGAATTTCATTTGAGATAATTTCCTATTCTTACAGTTGATTCTATTACCTGTACTTCTTGATTTGTTATTTGCAATTTTGGAGTTATAAATGCTTTCTGAGTCTCTTCTTCTCACTTTCGTTATTTTGTCCCTCTCCCTCCTCACCCCATTTCTCCTTGACCCTCCAGGGCTCCAATGTAGAAGCAGGTTCAGTGTTACAGCCCATGGGGACACAACAGCCACGGTCACAGAACCAGCAGGCAGCCAGGTTCAGTTCCTGGAAGCAAGACCATGTGCTTTTTCTTTGGTTTTATCAGCCCAAAACTTCTGACTGTCATAGTCTCAACTGGATAGTCTTCCTTCCCTCCCACACCCAGGCTTCTTTCATGACTTGGTGAGTCACAAAAAACTCCTTTAGTCCCTGGCTTCAAGCTTGACTCTGATTTTCCAATGGTTGCAGAGCATTTTTGGTCCCTTTATTTTACAGGAGCCAAACTCTTGGCAGCCACTGCTTCCCTCCAACCCAGAGCACAGCAAGCTTCAGTCCCTGATCACCTCTTTGCAATTCCCTCCTTTTATAATCCACAGAGGTGGTTCCTTCATATCTGAAGCTGGTTATGTCCGTATATTTGTTTTCTCTTTCCTTTCATCAACCAGAGATATGAGTTTGGAGCAGAAGCAGTTTTCAAAATGTAAACAAATGCAGATTAGCAATCTAGTCCTCCTGGAAGTTGCACAAGCCCCCAAAATCAAACTTTAGAAAAGGAAGAGGGGATCATTTGTGAATGCTAATCATTTCTCCCTAGAGGCAGAGAAGCAACATCGCCTTACTAAGACTGTCCAAAAGGCAAGCATGATTATGAAGGCAAATAGACCCAACTCCGCTCTCCATCACCACCTGCCCTAGAGATTTGGTAACTTCTCCTTTTACATCTAAGTTATTTACCACTCACACCAACTAGAACAGAGGGCTTTAGCAAGAATTTAAAAACGAATCTAGATTTTCCCATTATCATTCAAGAGTAAAAATTTCAGGTAGAAAGAGTAGACAGAAAGAGGAACCAGTAAATATTGTGAAGTATCATACCTCAAAACTACAAGTCCATTCTTTTCAGAAAAGAACACTGTGCATTGGCACCTGAGTCTCCAGTGTCTGTGATGTTGTTTTTAAACAGGTGCTGGACAAATGAAGAGACATAACTTAGTCTAGAACCAATAAATGGACCACCCAAAACACTGAAGTAGCTTTCCTTCCCCTTGACCTGGAAAAGAATTCTTCTTTGCATGTGAGCATTCAGGGAGAAATTTAGCTTTCAATTGCAACATATTCCCATAACATACCACTATGACTCTCATCTGTGTGCCCACTGGGATCTCCGCAGGGCACCAGGCGGGACAAGATGAAGCACATCAACCTCAGTATGGTTACTTTGCATGGGTGCTTATTTTTGTTTTTGCTTTTTGCCAAGTCTGCCCTAACACAGACAGTTTTCCTTTTAGCTACACTACCCATTCAAGTATTTATTAATCTATTGATAATGATAATAACAGCTTCTATTTAATGGGGACTTTTGTATGCATGGCAATGCATTTTATATACCCATTTAACCTTCACAACAGTGAGACAGGCAAGTAGGCAATATCATCCTCATTTTTCAATAAAGGAAAAAAGGCTTAGAGAAGTTCAGGGATTTCTCAGCATCACATAGGCTGGAGCTTGAATTTGGATATGACTCCAAAATCCATTTTTTTTGTTATTGCAACCTGAGGATACCTGTTCTTTGGTATAAAGAAATTGTGTTATAGGCTATGGCCCTAAGTCTTCAACACTGGGGCAAGGCCAGCCTAAACCAGCTTACATTAGGGCTGTCACCCTGGCCTGTATATATTCATTTTCCCTTTTCACCTCAATTCTGCCATTTGCATTTCTGGGGCATATGGTCTGACAACTCTCAGCTATAGGCAGAATGCATACATAGGCACCAAAACTTTTGGGTCCCTACTGGGATTGGATTCTGGGCCCCTCTCAGCCAGTGCCCTGAGGCCTCGTAGTTTTCTTAATGCTGTGGCTGCTGTTAAAGCTCTGGGGATCTGTGCTTGCGAAGCTTATTTTTATCATTTGCAATGCTGCCCAGATCCTGTGGTATTGGCTTTGGCCCTCAAGATGGCATAATAGAAAAATGCAGAGTGGAACTTGGAAGAACTGAGAGGTCTCCAGGACAGGAGATGCCTCAGGGTACTAAGGAAAGGAAAACTGGAGCTGGTTCCCCAGAAATGTGCACAGGCTTTAACCTTTCACTCACTCCTTTGGCCTCTTTGATAATTCCCTGGACAGCTGGATACAGCCATGGGCTTCAGTTCACCAAAATGCTTCTCCCCACCCCATACTGAAACCTCTCTTCCAGCCAAGCTGGCTTCAAACATCTTCCTTTAATGCTTCTATACACAAGAACTCTTTGGATCCTAGGAGGTGGGCTGGACAAAGGATATCATCCCCAGCCTTTCTTAAGGTTCAGAAAGGCTGAAACAGCTCATCTGCAGCAGAGCCAGAACTAAAACTCTGTTCTCCTTACCTAGATCGAGTGCTTTTGTTGCTCAAATCAGGACATTGCTTACCACCCCGCCTCCGATCTGATCCTGTCTCTGTAACACTACAACTGCTTTTGATCAGGGCTTCATTTTTCACTTGACTGACTCCAACAACCTAATTAATCCCCCTACCTTCAACCTAGCCCACCGGCACCTATCCCAAAGTCATTTCCACTTCAACCAAGGGATCTTTCTAAAAAGCAAATCTGGTCATGGCGATTCCCTACATAGTCTTTCCTGGTTCTCTAGTTTTTCAGGATGAAGTGCAAAGTCTCCAGCATGGTGTGATGCTGGGGTAGCGTGGACTTGTCCCAACTTGCTGGTTTCATCTACTGCCACATCATCACACACCCCTGTGATCTATACACCTTCTCCACCTTCTCCCCTCTGCACTTGCCGCTCTACCTCTCGGGATCAGCTTCTTCCTGCTCCACCTCCAGAAACATCCTTACCTGTTGTCTGTGTAAACTGTCTAAAAGTAGGTTCTCCCAGAGTGCTCCCCGACTGTCTTGTTTATAAAACTCTTACAGAAATTTTCTCATATATCTCATCCACCTCCATGAGTTCCTTGAGGGCTGTGCTGTATATTGTTCATGTGAGTCCCCAGAATGTAAAATAAATTCTAGACCATACAGTAATAGGTTAATAAATGACACCTGCCTGAGGCCTAGGCTCCTGCCTTCTCTAACTTGTGTATCCTTCCTTAATATGAAATCTCAGGCATTTGCCTCTCCCAAAACTTCCAGGCACTTGATGCAGGTCTTCAGACAAAACCAATATAACCTCTGATTTACCCCTTTCTGATAGGCTTGCTAACACAATTATTGGAAATTCTGGTTGGAAAGTCCAGAATCAGATTAAATTAATATGTACTGATCACCCATTGTGTGCCAAGAACCCTTCTGTCACCTCTGCCCAAACAGACACCCTGACAAGACAATGTATGGAAAGGTCAAACAGCACAGCCCTTTCATCAGTCAAAATGTGGTGTTGACCTGTCACAACCCAATACCCCCAAATCCCTATAACTAATTATTTATGTACACATAAAGATTTTATATCTATCTTCTTTGGTTTTTACTCTGAGGTATTTCTATGGTAGTTTAGAGTACAGCCTCTGCATCACTGCTTTGTTTTAAATCCTGGCTCTGCCGTTTACTAACCATGTTACTTTGTGTAAATTATAAAGCTTCTCTCCCCTTAGTTATCTCATCTCTGAAGCAGAGATAATAGTCCCTACGCCAACAATAGTACCTACAATAGGGCATCGTAAGGATTAAATGAAATAATGCTCACCAAGCACTTAGCTCCCTGGGCACATAGTGGTCGATCAATAAATGTTACAATAGAAGGCCCTTTTAAACAACCTCTCCAACATACTCTCCGAAAAGGACTATTTTGAAGGACATCAGTGATGCGGACAATGGCTTCGGTACGTTGGTTAAAATACCCCTCCTCCAACTCCACCGTCCCGTCTTGGAGGGCGTGGCAGTGCCCAGCACAGGGCTCCTGACCAGAGGCTTGGTGGAACCACGCTGCTGACCAGTGGCACCGCCTCCTTCAGCTTGTGGTCCCTCCCCACACTCTCGCATATAGGGCTTGGGCCGCACTGGGGTGGAGAGCTGGCCTCTCACATTCTTTGTTCAGAACATTGCTGTGTCTCTAACCTCTCATGCTTGAAACAGACATGCTGGTATTTGAGCCTTAGGACACCAGCGCCTGCAATAAAATAAAGACCCAGCTTTTGGAGACCCACTGAGCCAAGGACACACTGTTCTATCTATACAATGAAATGCAGATTTCCCAATAAAAGACGAAATTGACTTTGGGAGGTTGAATAAGATGGAAAAGAATTACAGCTGGTTAAATTTATGGCGCTGAAAAAAGCCTGTCTGAGAATAATTCTTGTGCCTGAGCCCAAGATGCTGTGATCTTGCCATGGATTGTTAAAATATTCACTCACAGCGTGCTCCAATCCTCAAAGCT
This sequence comes from Smutsia gigantea, assembly GCA_032199065.1. Lineage (NCBI taxonomy): Eukaryota > Metazoa > Chordata > Mammalia > Pholidota > Manidae > Smutsia > Smutsia gigantea. The sequence continues at coordinate 440,640 of JAVSCE010016479.1, read as the reverse complement.
GTGCCGTGAAACAGTCTAAATTGGTCAATAAACATAGTGCTTCAGTCTTGCTGCCTCCTCTTCTGAAATTAAGACTATTTCAGCTGAACTAGTGCCAGGGAAAAATGTACAGGAGGCCATATTTAGTTACAAACTGGTTGGACACTGTGATTATGTGTTCATGATCATGAAGGAAATGCCAATAATCCTCCTTCCTACTCTTTATTTGAAAGTGAAGAGCTGTAAATATGGGACAGCTGGGTCCTGTGGGCTAACAGTGTAGCTCTGGAATGAGATTGCTGGGTTCACACCCCAGCACCACTGCTTCCAGCCATGTGACCAAGTGTAAATCTCCTAGTGTCTCTGTCCCTCCACTTCCGCATCTGAAACACAGGGATATTAACAGAACTCACCTCATAGGGTCATCATAAAGGGCAAATAAATGCATTAATCCAGTTAGGGTGCCGCCCTCCCAGTCAGCACTCAAATGTTATGAGTAATTTACCCGAAGAAAACAAAATCCCTGATTTGAAAAGATATGTGTACTCCTATGTTGATCACCATGCTTATTTGTGATAGCCAAGACATGGAAGCAACCTCAGTGTCCATCAGTAGACGAATGGATAAAGATGTAGTACACATACACAATGGAATATTATTCAGCCATAAAAAGGTAATCCTGCCATTTGCAACATCATGGATACATCTAGAGGGTATTATGCTCAGTTAAATAAGCCAGGCAGAGAAAGACAAATACCATATGATTTCACTTATTTGTGGAATCTAAAAACAAAACAAAATAAACAAACTAGCAGTAGACTCATAGACACTGAGAAGTGACTAGTGGTTACCATGGGGGAGGGGTTAGAGTGGGTAGGAGGGTGAGGGGGATAGAGGGGCACAAAAATTCTCAATCATAATATAAGTTGGTCATGGGGATGGTGGGGCAGCATGGAGAATATAGTCAATGATTCTGTAACATCTTTCTATATTGACATATATTAACTGTAGTAGTGACGGTGAGGATTTAATTATATGGGTAACTGTTGAACCACTGTGTTGTGTATTTGAAACCAATATAAGATTATATATCAATGATACTTCAATTAAAAAAAACTGTCAGTTATTACTACCAGAAGGGAGGAGGCAGTGTACTGAGGAAACACTGAAGGGCTTGAGTTTCTATCACTGGTTTGACAGCCCATGTAGAAGGCATTTATTCCTATGCTCTGCCCAAGCTGTCTTACAGCCATTCCACCTGTTTCTCCATTTACACCTGGTCTTTACCACATACCTCTTTATGTGTGCGTCATCTCCCTAACTAGACCATGAGCTCCTGGAGGGCAGGACAGTGTTCCAACCTAACACAGTCTAGTTCTCAGTAAGCACCCAACAAATACTTGATGGATTCTGCTTGCTGTTCATATGTGGGGTGAACTAGACTCAAAATATGAATCACATAAACTCCATTTAAATGGGCTTTTCCGGAAGGGCGGTCAGATCTTGCAGGTACATTCATCAAAACCAGGGACAGACAAGGTTCCGTGAATCACTGGGCAACAACACACGAGAAGGTGCCCTCACTTCTGCAGGCAGGGGTGCTGTTAGTCACTGTCTGGGGGCTCTCTGCTCATCCGGAGCCGGAACAGCCACCGTGCCCACTCCTGAGCTCAGGCCTGCGGGGACCCCGTGGAGAATCTGGGCCAGCAGTCAGTGTCCTTCCCAAGAAAGTCTTTAAGGCCATGTTGGCTCGGTGCCAGCCCATTGGGACCGCCGCCTGTGCCACTTGGAGTACTTCAGAGACCGGCTCGAGTTCACAATCTGAGCTTCTTACTCTGACTTCCTGGCCATGTGCCCTAAAACTTCCAAGTTGTGCAAATTAAGTTAAATTCTGTGTCTCTGGAGGTCATTTGTTCATTCAGCAGGCTTTTCCAAGGGCCTACTATATTCCAGGTACTGACCACATTCTTAAAACACTGAATCTTAAGAAAAATAGCCAACACATCATTTACTGAGCCTTTAGTATGTGTCAGATACTGTGCTAAATATCCTGAATCCATTTGTCTAATTCAGTGAGGTTGGTATTATCCCCACTCTACAGATGAGGAAAATGAGGCATAGAGATGAAGTGACCTGCTTGAGCTCACATAGTTAGTGAGCCACAGGGCTGGGCCTGAGGCCACACGTTTGTTTGACACCAGCGGGCAGTGTAGTCACACTGTCTCTCCCTACCCTACCTAATCTATTTCTTTCTAGCTTTATGACACTTGCTCATGTCACTCTTACCACTTAGATTCAGAAGATCTAGACTAAATGGAGTTTGCCTATTTCATGGGTTCTTCTGGACCAGGGTAGATGTGACAAGGTAACAAATCCCTGATGCTAAACAAAAAAGGTGAAGTTCAGGTTAGTCTTAGTCCAGTCCCTTTTTAGCACCCCTGCCTCCCTTCTCTCTCCCTACTTGTTCTTCCCTTCTTTTTCTATCTTCTTCCCAGTGTGCCCACTCGGGTATCCCACAGGCTCCCCATCTCAACCCCAAATTGAGCCCTACTTCCTGAGTTCCCTGCCCAAGATTTACACGGAGCTTGCTTGGCACTCAGGTCAAAAGCCTTTGATTCATCATCATAAGAAGTACAATGGTAAAAAAACACAAGCTTTGGATTCAAATTCTGGATCTGTCTCTACCAGCTTAGGACCTATGAATAAGTACTTAATCTAGCTCTGTCTCCACCTCTTCATCTGCAAAATGAAGATTAAAAATAGTACCGAACAAAAGAGAAAGTGTATTGGCAACATATGGGGCAGGAACAACGGGATATCTGTAAGGAGAAAAAAATCTTGACCTCCGCTTCACATCGTAATTGAAGATGGATGGTAGATCTAAACATAAAAATCAAAGCTATAAAGCTTCTAGAAGAAAATATAAAAGGTGACCTTTGTAATATGACAGCTAGCTGAAGTTTCTTAGGACAGAAAAAAAAACAGCTCTCCCTCAAAAAGATAAATTAGACATCATCAAAACTTAAAACTGTTCATCAGAAGACATTGTTAAGAAAATAAGTAGGCAAGCCACATTTGGGCAAAGGATTTGCAAACCACATATCTGACAAAGAACTGGTATTCAAAATAAATAAAGTGTTCTCACAACTCAATAAGAAGATAACACAATTTTTTTTAAATACGCAAAAATATCTGAATAACATTTCAGAAAGAAAGATATACAGATTGTCAATAAGCACATGAAAAGGTACTTAATACCACTAATCATTAGGCAAATATAAATTACAACCATTGGGATAATACATTACACCAGAAAGGCTAAAGTTAAAAAGACTGACACCACCATATGTTAATGAGGGTGCAGAGCAACCAGACTCTGATAGGCTGGTTGTTAAGTGTAAAAAGGGTACAGCCACTATGGGAGTTTCTTATACAACTAAACCCAGACCTATACTGTGAAAACATATGTCCACCAAAAAGACCCGCACAAGAATGTCCATAGCTGCTTCTTTCAGAATAGCCCGAAGTGGAAAGAGCCCCGTGTCCATCAACAGATGAAAGGAGAAACAAACTGTGGTATAGCCGTGCGGTAGGGTACAGAAATACAAAGGAACAAGCTACTCACAGAGAAGGCAAATAGTGACTCTGTGGCATCTTACTACACTGATGGACAGTGATTGCAATGGGGTATGGGTGGGGACTCGAAAATATGGGGGTATGTAGTAACCATAGTGTTTTTCATGTGAAATCTTCATAAGAGTGTATATCAATGATACCTTAATGAAAAAAAAGGAACAAGCTACTGATACAAACAACAAAACGGATGAAATCTCAACAACATAATGCTGAGTGAAAGGAACTTTAAACCAGAGAGTACATACTGCACTACTCCATTTATGGGAAGTTCTAGGAGAGGCACAACAAATCTATGATTGTTGCTTCCAGTGGATGCTGCTAGAGAGTGGGAACAGAGAGTGACTGGGAAGGAATATGAAGGAACTTTCTGGGATGGTGGTAATGTCCAAACCTTGAAAGGAGCTTGGGTTGCACATGCACACGCTATTGCTGAAAGACATACAACGGTACACTTAAGATTTGTGCATGTCACTATAGGCAAATTTTATAAAAGAAAAACAATGTAAACAGCTATTGAACTCTAATGGTATGCATGCTTAAGCATGCTTAGGGGGAAATGTACTAATATCTGCAGCTTATTTGGAAATGCGTCACATAAACAAGATGCCTTGATGGATAAAGAGGGATGGATAAATAGAAATAGACCGATGATAAAGCAAATGCAGCAAAACATTAAGTTCAGAATCCAGGTGGAGGGTATACAGGTATTCCCTGCATATTTGTTACAACTTTGCTGCATACCTGATATTTTTCATAATAAAAATATAGAAAATTTTACCTACAATACAAAACTGTTATTTCATCTTTTAGAGTCTGTTTTCGGTTGCCACTCAGAGTCTCTAGCACCTGCTAACTTCACGATCACTCACTCGTTGACTCTCCTGCCATCTCCAGCCAGGTCCAGGCCCTAGTCCCATAACTGCCACCCTTAACTCCAATCCATCCTGAATGTCACTGTCAGGTCAAACTTCCTAGCTCACAGTTCTTATTATGTGAACTATGCTGCCAAGCAGTATTTGATGACTCTCCATTAACTAACAACCGTAACCTCTCAGCTTCAACAGGCCCTTGTACTCCAGCCTTATTCTACTATTGCCCTAGGGAAATACAGAAATTCTTTGCTACAGTCAAACCAGACAACTGCTCATCCCCCACACAGTACCTCCCATTTCCACACCCTTTCCTCCACACGAATCTATGCCTGGGTGGCCAGAGACCCAGCCACAGGTTTTAGCAGTTCAACATATGACCAGAAGCTGGTCACATAACTTTGGTTTTGATACATATAAGAGTCAGCGCCTCCCAGCCGTTCAGCAGTGGGGTGCAAGTGCAGAATGCATCTATTACTCCCTTTGCTCATTTCTTCATTCTTTCCCTCTCTAACTCACTTGCTAAGTACTTACTATGTACCACATTACCTGCTAGGGATTGCAAAAGAGGTAAAATGACAGGGCCCTATCCCCTACCCTGAAGAGATTCAGTGACAGTAAGGTAGAAGCAAAGTCATAATTCACAGGTGTAAGTCCTGGTCTGAAGGTGGCAGTACCAGAAATTTCACTCAAGGCTTACTCCAGTGTGAGGCTGGTGAGAAGCCTATGACAGTTTTAAGACATGGCCTCAAAAATCTTTGACATTCCTCCCATCAAGGTGGGGAGAATATGTGTTCCCTAAATTTGGGCAGGCTTGTGACTCTGACCAACAGAACACCATGAGAGTAATACTGTGTAACTGCTGAGGTCAGATAACAGACCAGATTCCACCTGGCTCTCATGGAATGCTCGTTCTCCAAGTCTCCTTCTGGGGACACTCCCTCTTGGTGCCCAGTCACCATGCTGCGAGGAAGCTCAAGCCACATGAAGAGGACACATGTAAGCACTCTGGCTACAGGGGCCCCAGCTGAGCCCAGCCTTCAAGTCAACTCAGCCTAGGCCCCAGATTGTGAATGAAGACCCCCCAGGTGATTCCAGCTCCTAGACATTTGAGTCACCCAAGCCATTCAAGTCTTCCCAAGTCAAACCTACCATGTCCTATTCAAATTCTTGACCCACAGAACTCCCGAGCATAATCATAACATGACTGTTTTTTATGCTGTTAAGATTAGGGACATTTTGTTAACAGCAAAGGAGAACTGGAACAATACCTTCAAAAACAGGTGCTACTTACAGCAGGGCTCTGGGCAGTCCAGGCTGGGGGTCTGGAGCCAACAAAGAGCAACACTCCTCAAAGATTATAACTGACACCCCTTTTAAAATCTTACTCCACTTGTCAAGTTTATAATACCTTCATTTATTCAACATTCAACAAATATGTACTGAGTACCTAACATATGACAGTCAGTGCTATAGTGTTAGATAAAAGTCCCTGCCCTCCAGGAGCTTATCATCTAAAGGAGAAAACAGACAATAAGTGAGACAAATGAGTAAAATACAAACCGTGTTGGATAGGGGTTACGTATAAGGAGAAAGATGAAAGCCAGGACAGGGGGCATGAATCAGGGGTGGGGCTGATATGTGAGAAAGGGTGGCCGGGAAAGACTTCATGGAGAAGGTGACTTAAATAAAGTCCTGTCGGAGACGCCTGGGATGGGAAATACCCAGCCCCTCTGGTTGTCCCCAACTAAGCACCTGTCCCCTGCCGACTGCTCACACCCCGTAACCTAGACAGACCTCACAGCAATCGTTAGGGTCAAGGAGGTTGAGTTTCTCTAAAATATTAAGTCTCAAATAATAGTTACATGATGCCAAAGCAGGAAGAGCCCTCAGAAGCAATCCAGTTTCACCCTCATCCTTCAGTGGGGAAACTGAAGCCACGGTGTTCCAGATGGCTTCACACAAGATCTGCATATCTGCCGGTCCCATGTTCTTCCTACTCTTCACTGGCTCCTTGAAAACCACTTGGTAACTAAGCTCTTTCTTCACTGGCTCCATCACCCCAGCCTGATCCTCCACATCAGTCATCACTAGATATAGTCTGAAACCAACTGTCAGCGTGGGTGGGGTGGGGAAATAAATCCAAGAATAGAAGCAGCACTGGCCCCAGACAAGGGCCGCCATTCCCACCAGTGGTACTACCACTGCCCCACCACCTCCATGAGCATCCTCTCCACAGTGCAGTCTGTGATACAGAAAATGGACACTTTCCATTTTCTCTGGATCCTTTGTGGTGGGTTGACTTGTGTCCTCCAAAAAAGTCATGTTGAAATCTTAACCCCCAACCCCACCAACCAATCTGTGATTATTTGTAAAAGGGTCTCTGCAGATGTAATCAAGTTAAGGTGAAGTCATATTAGAGTAGGGGGGGGGGTTCCTAACCAATGACTGGCAACCTTTCAAGAAGAGGGAGATTTGGACACACACATAGAGAGAAGGCCATATGAAGGTGGAGGCAGAGACTGGAGTGATGCATGTACAAGCCTACGAGTGCCAAGGACTGTCAGCATACAATGAGAAGCCAGAAGAATCAAGGACGTATTCTTAGAGTCTTCAGAGGAAGGATAGCCCTGCTGACTCCTTGATTTCAGACTTCTAACCTCCATAGTTGAGAAAGAATAAATTTTTGTTGTTTCAAGCTACCCACTTTGTGGTACTTTCATTACAGCAGCCCTAAGAAACTAGTACATCCTCCAACATAAAATGTCTGGAGCCACTCACGGTTCCCACACATAGTCTTTCTGCAATCTTAGGTCCACAGTTCAGAAGCAGCTCCCACCTCCCCCAGCACCACTCCTTCGTATCTACCTACAATGCACATGCAAAGACCTCCCACAGAGCTCTGCAGAAAGCAGGTGCAAGGCAAGCCATTTCCAGTGTTTTCAGTATAATTTCCTGACCAGCTTGGTCTGTCTTACTATAGGCCCAACCTATTATTTTATAAGGTTTGGCTTCAACCAGTCTCGGATCTGTTGGTTTGTTTACCCTCATTAAGGACTGGAGGTCACAGGGAATACCACTCATGGGTGATGGACCACTCTCATGGGTCCAATAGTAGCCTGTTTAGTGGGAGTCATCCCACTAAAAGGCTATTTGGCAATACGGAACAAAACAGCAAAAGAGGATCATACCTTTCGACCTGGTAATGCTGTTCTTGGAATATAATCCAAGGAAATAACACAACAGAAAAAATAAACTATTTGGACAAAGATAATTATAGCAGTGTTACTCATAATAGTGGAACAAAAACTGGAAACATTACTTGTGGAACAGCTAAAACAGTATCATAATAACACCTAACATTTCCTGAGCTCTCACTATACGGCAGGCACTACACCGAGCACCTCACTTGGATTGTCTTTAACCCCTACCCAGAGTTTATGACATAGCTGTATTGTCTCTGTTTCAGAGATAAAGAAACCTGTCTAAGGTCACACAGCTAGAAAATGGCAAGTGACCACTATTTTATGCCCTCTGCTTGGAGTCATGACTTTACTGTGGCCATGTAAAACTGAGCTAGTTCTTTTTAACTTCCCTAAGCTTGAGGCCATCAATCATAAAACGGGAACAAGAATAATATCATAAGATTGACAAAGACTAAATACAAAATGTGTGAAAACATTAAGTCAACTACAAAGCATTATCCAGATGAAAAGTACTCAGAGCCACTCGGTGGTAACACTGATTATCCGATGTGGCAGAAGTCTAAACTGTAGCCTGTTTTTCATGAAGAGCTGAACAGTTAGAATTTTACCTTTTACGTAGGAAAGGATTAACATTGTTCTTTAAGATTGGTGATATCAAAATAAACTTAAAAAAATACATTGTTCTTTAACCAGGAATATTACAAGCAGATCTGTGTTTTAATGTTTTAAGATAGAATAATATAAAATTATCTCAGGGAAAAACATTGGAACTATCTAATTCCTGATTCAATGAGTTTTAGGAGCTCTCTAGTAAAAGCCCTGGTTGATTCCTCCACAGGGTGGACAGGGGTAGGCCTGAAGCAGCACTGTCCTTAAATCACTGACTTTCTGTCGTAAAGGCGGGGGCCTCATCGCCTAACAGCTGTCCCCAGGGGTCTGGACCTTGGCAAGAGGAAAGCAGAGAGCCCAGAGTGCACAGAGGTGAGGGCGTTCTGCTGGCATTTGGAGAGGACTCTCCTCACTCTTCCCATACTAGGTTTTTTAAGGATGGGGGTGAACACATTTTGCCAGCAGTGACTGTCTATAACACGTAAAAAGGAGGGTTACTATTGTCAGGTCCTAGGGACCTGGCACCATCAAATCCCAGGCAATTATGCAATCAGTCCCTCTACGCAGGGTCTGGCACAGTCCCACAACCCTGTTCTGATCCCAGTGAACCAGACTGAATGACAAAAAACAAAAATAACAAACAGTGCAAGGCATCACCCAGACCCGGCAGTGGGCCACTCCTTACTCCAGAGCAGAATCAGGCACTCAGGTCCTGAGTTACCCCTCTCTCTAACTGATAACCCCTCTCCCTCCACACTCTAGTCTTCTAATGGATTTTCCCATCATGTTTGCAGTTGTGTCCATTTCTTTACAGACTTGCCTACACTCGCTGCTTTATATCCTTCAAAGCCCCCCTCTGCTTCCCCAGCCCTGAAGAGAGGGTAGGGGTGCTTAATGTAACCCTCACAGTGCTGGAAGGTTGTGAGCTTCTCCATTTTGGACATGAGTGAATGAAAGTTCAGAGGAGTTAAATAATTTCCCAGGGTCACCCATCTAGTAAGTTGTTGAGCTGTGATTCACACCCAAGTTTTTAGTTACAAAGCCCATACCCTTCCCATCAAGCATACATCTGCCCTTCCCAATCGGAAGAAAAGTAGCTGGGACCCTTAAATCTGCCTGTACAGAATCTGCCTGGTGCGCTGTGTCACCAGGGCACTATGCAGCCAACACACAGCGGACCACAGATGTGAAGATGAGAGCGCGCAGGAGCCACCCCTCCTGCTCCACCTCTCCCACGCACAGGCACACCCCTCTCTGAAAGGAGACCTTGACCCTAGAAAGGGGTCAGTCAAGCCCTTTTAGAATACCGGCACTGGACTGGCCATCTGGATGTCTGAGTTCTTGGGCCTGGTAGCCACTGTACCAACCACAGCCCTCAAGAAAAGGAAAGAATAATTAGAAAGCAGTGCTCCACACGCCAAACTTAAGTCATGTTTCCAGAATAGTCTCCAAAATGAGAGCTCAGCCTGCTCTTGCAGTGATGGCACTTGGGCCCAACTCCTCCCCACAACGTCGTCCATTTCCTGAGCCCCTGAGGGGACAATAACTGGAGTTCAGCAGAGGCACCATAGATGTGCACATTCGTTTTCATCCAGCCACAAATGTTTAGAGACTTTCACTGTATGCTTGATGGGATTTAAGAGGTGGTACTACTGTGCCCTCCTATGAAGCTCCCAGCTCTGTGAAAATCCAAGCTGAGAAACAAAGACAGGGCCAGGTACAGAGCAGATGATCTAAACTAAGTGCAGTTTATCTAAGAATTGCAAGGCTGGTTCAACACTTGAAAATCAATCAATGTAATTCACTATATTAACAGAATAAGCAGGGGTGAGCAAACTACCAACCAGCCTGCTGTCCATTTTTGTAAATAAAGTTTTACTGAGACACAGACATGTCCATTCATTTAAATATTATCTAGTACTGCTTTCATACTATAATGGCAGAATTGAATACCTACGACAGAGGTGGTACAGACTATAAAGCTGAAAATACTTATTATCAGTTCTTTACAGAAAAAGTTTGTCCACCCTTGCTTTAAGGTATTGGAAGAAGCCCTTTTGTTACAGTAGGTGGCTAGCCAGACACGACAAGGGAAGGGCTGGGGACTCTGACTGGTGTTTACACTTGGTTAGATGCTTGTTTATATTCTAAACATTCTGTGTAAACTTTTCTCAAGGTATGTGAGCTGGGTATAGATGCCAGACCTGCCAAAACTGACTAGTTCCAACATCGAGAAGAAGTCGACCCTGACTTCACCTCAAAGTACATTATATACTAAAAATCACACCCCTTGGCACCATGACAGTTCCAAGGCAGACCATCTAAGGACAGAAAGAGGGTGGCATCCTATTTTCCAGAAATCCCCTCCGTACTCTGAGAAAACCCCACCTAAACTAATGAATATTCCACCTGTGTTCAAACTCCAGCTATAAGACCACCCGACCCGAACCCCACCCGCTGCTCACCTCTGGAGCACACACACACTCCTTCTTGAGTGTATACTTTGCTTTACTAAACTACTCTTTGCTTGGACCTGCTCGACTGCTCGTGAATTCTTTCTCCATCAGAGTCAAGAACCCTACTGCACAGAGGTTTCACCTAGCAGGCAGGGAGATCTCCCCAGACGCAGCTCCTCTCCTGATAACATTTTGACAACCACGAAGGGGCTCTTGGCACAGTACTCGCTAGTGGTCCAGGTAAGGAGGAATTCTATGTCACTTGAAGGCACTCCTCATCTTCTCCTGGACCCTTGGTTTTGCAGCTTCCTTGGTAGGCACAGATGAACCATTTAAGAGCCCCTAGGGCAGTCACCACCTACAGTAAGTCTCCCGTGTGAGGATAAGTTGGTCACAGAATGGGTTAGATCGGCTCAAGGCCAGCCACCAACGTTAAGGCAATGTCCATGGATGAGACATACTGTGAGGCAAAACAATCCACCCCACCCAGTGGCACATTGTCCCTATAGGTTGTAGCCTCTCCTTCCAAGGATCCATTTCTTCCCCTCCTGGCACTCTCTGGGGCCTCCTCCTGGACTCAGTCTGGCACTTCTTTCTCTCAGTTCCGTGTCTACCCCCTGCCTGAGTCAGAGTAGGCAGTCAGTAAGATTGAGTGGCAGAAAGGAAGGGAGAGGTGGAAGCCAATAAACCTTTCTAGGTGGGTTTATACCCACTCTTTGCCTAAAACGAGAAGTAAGACAGAGGTGGGAAGTAACTAGAATTTCCTCCTCTGTGGCTTTTTCTGTCTGTATGAGTAGGAACATGTGCAGAGCCACAGCAGTTACATGATCTGAACCTGCCAACCCACCCCTCCCACTTTCCTATAAAACCAATAAGTATCCAGATAAGCAGGGCTGGTCCTGACCTCTCTAGTCACCAGCTCTCTCTCCAAGAATGTACTTTCTCCATGCTAAATAAAACTGTCTTCTAGAGCCTTCTCATCTTGCTTTATATTCCTTGTCCATGTGCACCAAAGGAGCTGAGAAACACACCTCCCAGTAACACTTCCACCTATAAAAAAGTGCAGCAACTCAAACTCCCTCTACTCTGTTCTACAAACCAAGAAGGATGCAGAGGAGTATTCAGGTCCCAGACAATCAGTGCTGGAAGACAAGGCCACTGCCTGCAACAACTGGAACACTCCAAGGTATGAGTTCTGCCCCTCCCTCCACTGGTCCCATCCCCAGGCAGAAGCCTTAGGGCTCTCTGGAAGAACCTGGTACAGCCTTTTACTAGACATCTCATAATATATGTTTATAGGTTGAAAAACTCCTTGTATACCTCCATGTTCACCTTCCAAACCAATTCTCCCAGAAAAGGAGAACCCTGGAGGCTTATTAGGAAAAACGGAAGATCTTAAATCAAGCTTCTAAGGTTCTGCTTCACCAAACTAGTAAAGGAAGAGAAACTAAACCAAAGCAAGCAGAAGAAAAAAAATAAGAAAGAAAAGGTATCAGTGAAATTGAAAACAGAAAAATCAGTGAAACCAAAAGCTGGTTCTTTGAAAAGATTAATAAAGTTGACAAAACGCTAGCCAGACCGACAGAGAACAAAAAGGATACAAACTATAAATGTCAAAAAAGAAAGAGGAGACATCACTACAATACCTTAAGAAAATAAATACTATACAAAATATTTGCCTACAGCTAGAGAGAGAAAAAAGATCACCTACAAAGGAAAATCCATCAGACTATCATCAGACTTCTCAACAGAAATCTTACAGGCCAGAAGAAAATGGCATGATATATTCAACGTAATGAAACAGAAGGGCCTTGAACCAAGAATACTGTAATCAGCACGATTATCATTTAAATATGAAGGAGGGATTAAACAATTTCCAGACAAACGAAAGTTGAGAGAGTTTGCCTCTCATAAGCCACCACTACAGGATATCTTAGACGGACTGCTCTAGAGGGAGGTACCCCTAAGGCTAAAAAGATGTCACCAGGGAAAATAAAATCATAGCAAAGAAAGCAGACCATGCAAATACTATCTAAAGGCAAAGAATAAAACACGTAGTATATAAAGAATGGAGAAGGAAGAATAAGAAGGGAGAGAAATAAAGAATCATCAGACTGTGTTTACAATAACTTAACAAGAAAGTCAAGTTAGACTGTTAGATAGTAAAGAAGCTACCCTTGAAACTTTGGTAACCACAAACCAAAAGCCAGCAATGGCAATAAGTACATATCTATCAATAATCACCCTAAATGTAAATGGACTGAATGCACCAATCAAAAGACACAGAGTAACAAAATGGAAAAAAAAGCAGGACCCATTTATGCTGCTTACAAGAAACTCACCTCAAACCCAAAGATATACACAGACTAAAAGTGAAGGGATGGAAAAAGATATTTCATGCAAACAACAAGGAGAAAAAAGCAGGTGTTGCAGTACTTGTATCAGACAAAATAGACTTCAAAATGAAGAATGTAGCAAGAGATAAAGAAGGACATTACATAATGATAAAGGGGTCAATCCAATAAGAGGATATAACCATTATAAATATATATACACCCAACACAGGAGCGCCAACATATGTGAAACAAATACTAACAGAATTAAAGGAGGAAATAGAAAGCAATGCATTCATTTTAGGAGACTTCAACACACCACTCACTCCAAAGGACAGATCAACCAGACAGAAAATAAGTAAAGACACAGAGGCACTGAACAACACACTAGAACAGATGGACCTAACAGACATCTATAGAACTCTACACCCAAAAGCAACAGGATACACATTCTTCTCAAGTGCATATGGAACATTTTCCAGAATAGACCACATAGTAGGCCACAAAAAGAACCTCAGTAAAGTCAGAAATATTAAAATTCTACCAACCAACTTCTCAGATCACAAAGGTATAAAACTAGAAATAAATTTTAGAAAGAAACAAAAAGGCTCACAAATACATGGAGACTTAACAACACTCTCCTAATTAATCAATGGGTTAACGACCAAATCAAAACAGAAATCAAAGAATATATGGAGACTAATGACAACAACAACACAAAGCCACAACTTCTGTGGGACGCAGCAAAGGCAGTTCTAAGAGGAAAGTATATTGCAATCCAGGCCTATTTAAAGAAGGAAGAACACTCACAAATGAATAGTCTAAAGACACAATTACTGAAATTAGAAAAAGAAGAACAAATGAGGCCCAAAGTCACCACAAGGAGGGAGATAATAAAAATCAGAGAAGAAATAAATAAAATTGAGAAGAATAAAACAATAGAAAAAATCAATGAAACCAAGAGCTGGTTCTTTGAAAAAAATAAACAAAATAGATAAACCCCTAGCCAGACTTATTAAGAGAAAAAGAGAATCAACACACATAAACAGAATCAGAAATAAGAAAGGAAAAATAACGACAGACCCCACAGAAATACAAAGAATTATAAGAGAATATTATGAGAATCTATATGCTAACAAGTTGGAAAATCTAGAAGAAATGGACAACTTCTTAGAAAAATACAACCTTCCAAAACTGACCAAACAAGAAACAGAAAAACTAAACTCACCAATCACCAGCAATGAAATTGAAGTGGTTTTCAAAAAAACTACACAAGAACAAAACCCCCGGACCAGATGGAATCACCTCTGAATTCTACCAGACATATAGAGAAGAAATAACACCCATTCTCCTTAAAGTTTCCCAAAAAATAAAAGAGGAGGGAATACTTCCAAACTCATTCTATGAAGCCAGCATCACTCTAATACCAAAACAGGGCAAAAACCTCACCAAAAAAGAAAATTACAGACCAATATCCCTGATGAACATAGATGCAAAAATACTCAACAAAATATTAGGAAACCGAATTCAAAAATACATCAAGAGGCTCATACACCATAATCAAGTGGGATTCATCCCAGGGATGCAAGGATGGTACAACATTCAAAAATCCATCAACATCATCCACATCAACAAAAAGAAAAACAAAAACCACATGATCATCTCCATAGATGCTGGAAAAGCATTTGACAAAATTCAGCATCCATTCATGATTAAAACTCTCAACAAAATGGGTATAGATGGCAAGTACCTCAACATCATAAAGGCCATATATGACAAGCCCACAGCTAACATCATACTTAACAGCGAGAAGCTAAAAGCTTTTCATCTAAGATCGGAAACAAGACAGGGATGCCCACTCTCTCCACTGTTATTCAACATAGTACTGGAGGTCCTAGTCACGGCAATCAGACAAAACAAAGACATACAAGGCATCCAGATTGGTAAAGAAGAAGTCAAATTGTCACTATTTGCAGATGACATGATACTGCACATAAAAAACCCTAAAGACTCCATTCCAAAACTACTAGAACTAATATCTGAATTCAGCAAAGTTGCAGGATACAAAATTAACACACAGAAATCTGTTGCTTTCCTATACACTAATGATGAACTAACAGAAAGAGAAATCAGAAAAACAATTCCATTCACAATTGCATCAAAAAGAATAAAATACCTAGGAATAAACCTAACGAAGGAAGTGAAAGACCTGTACTCTGAAAACTACAAGACACTCCTAAGAGAAATTAAAGAGGACACTAACAAATGGAAATGCATCCCATGCTCTTGGCTAGGAAGAATAAATATTGTCAAAATGGCTATACTACCTAAAGAAATATACAGATTCAATGCAATCCCTATCAAAATACAAACAGCTTTCTTCAATGAACTGGAACAAATAATTCTAAAATTCCTATGGCACCGCAAAAGACCCCGAATAGCCAAAGCAATCCTGAGAAGGAGGAATAAAACAGGGGGAATTACACTCCCTGACTTCAAGCTCTACTACAAAGCCACAGTAATCAAGACAATTTGGTATTGGCACAAAAACAGACCCACAGACCAGTGGAACAGAATAGAAAATCCAAACATTAACCCAAACATATACAGTCAGTTAATATTTGATAAAGGAGCCTTGGATATACAATGGGGAGATGACAGCCTCTTCAGCAGGTGGTGTTGGAAAAACTGGACAGCTACATGTAAGAGAATGAAACTGGACTACTGTCTAACCCCATACACAAAGGTAACCTCAAGGTGGATCAAAGGCCTGAATGTAAGTCATGAAACCATAAAACTCTTAGAAAAAAACATAGGCAAAAATCTCTTGGACATAAACATGAGCGACTTCTTCATGAACATATTTCCCCGGGCAAGGCAAACAAAAGTAAAAATGAACAAGTGGGACCATATCAAGCTGAAAAGCTTCTGTACGGCAAAGGACACCACCAGTAGTACAAAAAGACATCCTAGAGTGTGGGAGAATATATTCATAAATGACGTATCTGATAAGGGGTTGACATCCAAAATATATAAAGAACTCATGTACCTTAACAAACAAAAAGCAAATGATCCAATTAAGAAATGGGCAGAGGACATGAATAGACACATCTCTAAAGAAGAAATTCAGATGGCCAACAGGCACTTGAAAAGATGCTCCACATCGCTAATCATCAGAGAAATGCAGATTAAAACCACAATGAGATATCACCTCACACCAGTGGAATGGCCAACATCCAAAACACAAACAACCACAAATGTTGGCGAGGATGTGGAGAAAAGGGAACCCTCCTACACTGCTGGTGGGAATGCAAATTAGTTCAACCATTGTGGAAAGCAGTATGGAGGTTCCTCAAAAAACTCAAAATAGAAATACCATTTGACCCAGGAATCCCACTCCTAGGAATTTACCCTAAGAATGCAGCAGCCCAGTTTGAAAAAGACATATGCACCACTACGTTTCTCGCAGCACTACTTACAATAGCCAAGAAATGGAAGCCACATAAGTGTCCATCAGTCGATGAATGGATAAAGAAGATGTGGTACATATACACAGTGGAATATTATACAGCCATAAGAAGAAAACAATTCCTACCATTTGCAACAACATGGATGGAGCTAGAGGGTATTATGCTCAGTGAAATAGCCAAGCCAAAAAAGACAAGTACCACATGATTTCACTCATATGTGGAGTATAAGAACTAAGAAAAAAACTGAAGGAACAAAACAGCAGTAGACTCACAGAACCCAAGAACAGGCTAATAGTTACCAAAGGGAAAGGGACTGGGGAGGATGGGTGGGAAGGGAGGGACAAAGGGGAAAAAGGGGCATTACGATTAGCAGATGTAATGTTAGGGGGGCACGGGGAGGGCTGTACAACTCAGAGAAGACAAGTAGTGACTCTACAGCATTTCACTATGCTGATGGACAGTGACTGTAGTGGGGTTGGTGGGGGGGACCTGATGAAGGGGGTAGTTTAATCACCATAAAATTGCCCATGTAATTGTAGATGAATGATACCAAAATAAACTATTTTAAAAAAATTAATTAAATAAAATACAGATTAAAAAACTTTTGCCTACAAATTCTACATTTTAGATGGCATAGACAAATTACCCAAAAAACATATACTATCAAAAATCACTCCAAAAGAAGCAAATAACGTGGATGAACCTATATTTATTAGGGAATTCAATCTGTAGTTAAAAAATAGCCCACAAAAAAACCCCTCCAGGCTCAAATGGCTTCACTGGCAAATTCTGCCAAATATTTAACAAATAAATAATAATCTTATACAAACTCTTATAGAAAATAGAAGACGAGTATTTTTTTTGCCTCATTTTATGAGGCAATCAATACCCTGACACCAAAATCAAAGACATTACAAGAAAAGAGAACTACACCAATATCCTTCATGAACATGAACACAAAAGCCTCGACAAAATGTTAGCAAATTGAATCCAGCAATAGAGAAAAAGACTAACAAAATATCATGACCAAGTGGAACTTATTCCTGGAATGTAAGGCTGCCTAAACATTTGAAAACCAATTAATATAAGTCGCCTTATCAATAGACTAAAGTAGGGGGCAGCAATCTCTACAGTCTGATTTTATAAACAATCTTCACCACTCCTACCTAACATCATCCTGGAGTACCACACACCAAAAAAAAAAAGAAGTGAAAACAAAACTGTCTTTATTCACAGATGACATGATTATCTATGTAGAAAATCTCCAAGAATCTACGAAAAAGCTAATTGACTCCAAAAAGGTCACAAGATATAAGATTAATGTACACAAATCAATTGTTAAAAAAAGAAAAGCTCAGGGAAATAAGAGGCAGACAAGGGCTGGAAATTGGTTCTATGCCCCAGCCTCCTAAATGATTTAAATTACATATTTTTACTTATTGGTTAGCTACAAATAATTATTTATTAATTATATTATTGTCTAAATTCTGTAGGCACATATTTTGCTGCACTTTATTCTCTGATTTAAATCTTTAAAAATCCATTAACAAGTCAATTATATATATCTGTACTAGCAATGAACAATTAGAAAAAACAATTCTACTAACAGTACCATTTACAATTGCACCAAAAATATGAAATACATAGCTATAAGTCTAGCAAAATGTGTTTGATATTTATATGCTAAGAACTAAAAAACATTTATGAAGAAATCAGAGAAGACCTAAACAAACGGAGAGATACAGCATTTTCTGTATTAGAAGCTCCAAAACCGTTAAGATATCAGTTCTCCGCAAACTGATGTACAAATTCAAGACAATACCAATCATACTCTCAGCAGGATTTTATAGAAATCAATAAGATGATTTTGAAATATATATATATGAAAGGCAAAGAAATAGAAAAGACAAAACAATTTTGAAAGGCAGAACTCACACTATCTGATTCCAAAACTTACGATATAAAGCTATAATAATCAAGACAGAGTGGTATTGATGAAAGGATAAACACACAAAAAAATGGAACTGAATAGTCCCAGAAACAGACCCACATATATATGCACAGTTGATTCGCAATAAAAATACAAAGGCAATTCAATAAGGGAAGGATAGTCTTTTTGTTACGGTGCTAGAATAATTGGACATCTATATGAAAAAAGAACCTCTATCTTATACCTTGTACCAGGTATCAAAAATAATTCAAAATGGTTCAGACCTAAATATAAAACCTAGAACCACAAAACATCATGAAGAAAGTATTGGCAGATGCAAATGTTTAATAGCTTCCTATAAGGTAAACAGTGTGTAGATACAACACCAAAAGAATACATTTTAATAAATTGATAAATTGGTCTTCATTAAAATTTAAAACTTTCTGCTCTGCAGTAATAGACATTGCTAAGAAAATGAAAAGATAAGCCATAGACAGCAAGAAAATGTTTGTCAGACATGTACCTGATAAAGGACTCATGTCTAGAATGTAAAAAGCATTATATCTCAATTCTTAACCACAAGTAAATAATCCAATAAAACCTGGGCAAAATATTTAAACAGATACTTCACCAGAGAAGATATACAGACAGCAGAGAAACCAAATAATGAAGATGCTCGGCATCACTAGTCATTAAGGAAATGCAAATTAAAACCACAGTGATAAAGCTCTACCTGTTAGAATATCTAAAATTAAAAACTTTGGCAAATAGTAAGCACTGCCATGGATGGGAAACTATACCCCTCATACACTGCTAGTGGGAATGCATAATGGTACAGCCACTTTGGGAAACAGTTTGGCATTTTATTATAATACACTTACCCTACCACCCAGCAAATCCTACTCCTAGGTATTTACCCAAGTGAAATGAAAATCTATGTTCACATAAAAACCTGTACACTAATATTTACACTGAATTATTCATTATCACCCCCAAACTGGAGCCCTAATTGTGCTGAATAAACACACTGTAGCACATCCACTTGATGAAACAATTCTAAGCAACAAGAAGGAACAACCTACTGATACAGCATAGATGAATCTCAAACAGTGTGCCAAGGGAAAGAAGGCAAACTAAAATGGCTACATACCATGTGACTCCATGTGAATAAAATGAAGGTTCCTGTGGCCAGGATTCTCACCTGGCCCTGGTTGGCTAGCTCACTACACACGTGTGAGCAATATGTCGCTATTGACTCTATGTAAAGAGCCCTGCCCAGTGCTCTAGGCAACACGGTGGCACAGCTGCAAGGCTGCAGGAGAGCACAGCAGAGGCTGGAGTGGTGGCAGCGCCGAGGACAGAGCCCAGAGGACGGCTGTGTGGGCAGAGGGGCCCAGAGGATGGCTGTGCCGGCAGAGGGGCCCAGGAGCAGAGACCAGCTTACTGCAGGCAGACTCGCTCTGAGTGGATGAGATATTAGTGATTGATCTGCCACCGTGGAAATAAAGTTGGGTATAATCCTTTCACCCCAACAATGTTCTACTGTCATATCTTTGGTCATATTGAATCTATAATGAACTTGCCTGGGGCTGAAACCCATTGGCAAGATACTCCATTTATATGACATGCTGAAAAAAGCAAAATCATAGGGACAGAAAGCAGATCAGTGGTTCCCAGGATCTTCAGGTGGTGAAGAGTTGAGTACAAAAGTGCACACAGCAATTTTGGGAGAAGACAGAACTGTATCTGCCTTAGGAAATTTTCTAAAATTGTGTATATTAAAGGAAGTGTTTGTTTTCCTGAGAAACTATAAAGTGTTATGAATCTTATAGCCTATGGTAACTTGGAATCAAGAAAGTCATCTTCTTAACACACAATTATTACCTTCTTTTTTTTTCCTCTTCAGTTAGCCTGAGTTGATTTTTGTTGATTTTAAAGAATCCCTCTTAATACACAAATCACAGAAGTAATTACATAATGAAAAAAGCAATCAAGATTGGTTCCCATCTGGTTGACATGAAAAAAACTTGCGGAGCTTTGTAAAAACAGAGATTCCCTGACCCCACCCTGTAGTCTGAGCTGGGAACTGGGAAGGCATGGATTATTTAGCAAACAAGGTTCCCAAAGGAATTTTGTTATCAGCTGGTTCTGGAACCACTGCTTTGAGGAAATAGAAGCACTAGGCATGTCCTTCCTTTGTAGTTTTTTCAGTGAAGTTACAGATAAAAAATTTTAGCAGGAAAAAATAACACAAAAGATAACATTCCATAATAATATGTGACTTGTCACTATCAAAAGAATTTTGGAGGGACTAATTGCTACAGAAGTTCAAACAAGGATGGGAACCTGAAGTTGAGTTGGTCAGAGGCAGCCTCCATGTTTGGGCAGTGTCTGACAGCTATCAGCAACTTAATTCAGTCCTTCAGCAAATAGTTTAAGGATAGAAGGACTTGCCAGTCAAAGAGACAAGTGAAGAATATTCCAGGAGAGGGTAAACTCATGGGCAGAAAGTCAAGGACAATAAGTTAACAAGTCTTGTTGACTTGGAGGTCAGATTATGGAGGTCCTTGAACTTCAGAATAATGTTTTTCTGTAAGAAGCAGGGAGCCATTGAAGGTTTCTGAAGGTGGGGTGATACATTGAGACTGGACCTTAAGATTAAGCAAAGCATTCACATGTAAAATGTATTTGTGCAACAGAGGCTGTAGTTAATACTTCAAGTGTGAGCTAGTGAAGGTCTTTCTGGTCAGGCACAACAGCAATAAGAAAGTAAACGAAGGGATTCTCTTCCTGGGCTAACCAGAACATCCGGGGGAGGAGGGGCTGAGCAGCTGCAGTCACCTACAACCAGCTGGTTGCCTTAGGTGGCTGCCCAATCACCCCAGAAACCTGAGAACTCCCTAGGACACTACTGGTTGAAATGCCAGGGGGAAAAATCAGTAGTGATTGCATTAATTGCACCATGCGCACCATGAGGCCCTGCTGTGCAGACAGAAGCTTTTGGTAGTAGTAAGAGGAAAGTTACAGGGTAAGGGCCCCCTTCCTCCACACACAATGAAACAACCTGTTGCTTCCACATTAACATATTCATCTTCATAAGGTTAGCGGCTAAGAAAAGATGGAAATCAGCAATCTGTTAACACTAATATGAAAATATCATTTCTCAGATCACAAAGGTATAAAACTAGAAATAAATTGTACAAAGAAAACAAAAAGGCTCACAAACACATGGAGGCTTAACAACATGCTTATAAATCATCAATGGATCAATGACAAAATTAAAACAGAGATCAAGCAATACATGGAGACAAATGAAAACAACAGCACCATGTCCCAACTTCTGTGGGATGCAGTGAAGGCAGTTCTAAGAGGAAAGTATATAGCAATCCAGGCCTATTTAAAGAAGGAAGAACAATCCCAAATGAATAGTCTAAATTCACAATTATTGAAACTGGAAAAAGAAGAACAAATGAGGGCCAAAGTCAGCAGAAGGAGGAACATAATAAATATCAGAGAAAATAAAATAAAATTGAGAATAACACAATAGAAAAATTTAATGAAATCAAGAGTGGTTCTTTGAGAAAATAAACAAAATATATAAATCCCTAGCCAGACTTACTAAGGAAAAAAGAGAAGCTACATACATATACACAATTAGAAATGAGAACAGAAAAATCATGATGGACACCACAGAAATACAAAGAATTATTAAGGAATACTATGAAAATCTATATGCTAACAAACTGGATAACCTAGAAGAAATGGACAACTTTCTAGAAAAATACAACCTTCCAAGGCTGACCCAGGAAGAAACAGAAAATCTAAACAGACCAATTAACAGCAATGAAATTGAACTGGTAATAAAAAAACTACCCAAGAACAAAACACCTGGACCAGATGGATTCACCGCTGAATTTTATCAGACATTTAGAGAAGACATGACACCCATTCTTCTTAAAGTTTTCCAAAAAATAAGAGAGAGGGGAATACTTCCAAACTCATTCTATGAAGCCAGCATCATTCTAATACCAAAACCAGGCAAAGACACCACAAAAAAAAAAAAATTACAGACCAAGATCCCTGATGAACATAGATGAAAAAATACTCAACAAAATATTAGCAAACCAAATTCAAAAACACATCAAGAGGATCATACACCATGATCAAGTAGGATTCATGCCAGGGATGCAAGGATGGTACAACATTCAAAAATCCATCAGCATCATCCACCACATCAACTAAAAAGGACAAAAACCACATGATCATCTCCATAGATGCCGAAAAAGAATTTGAAAAAATACAACATCCATTCATGATAAAAACTCTCAACAAAATGGGTACAGAGGGCAAGTACCTCAACATAATAAAGGCCATATATGACAAACCCGCAGCCAACATCATACTTAACAGCGAGAAGCTGAAAGCTTTTCCCCTAAGATCGGAAACAAAATAAGGATGCCCAATCACACCACACAAAGAAATAAAAGGCATCCAGATTGGCAAGGAAGAGGTTAAACTGTCCCTGTTTGCAGATGACATGATATTGTACATAAAAAACCCTAAAAAATCCACTCCAAAACTACTAGAACTAATATCTCAATTCAGCAAAGTTGCAGAATACAAATTTAATACACAGAAATCTGTTGTATTCCTATACACTAACGATGAACTAGCAGAAAGAGAAATCAGGAAAACAATTCCATTCACAATTGCATCAAAAAGAATAAAATACCTAGGAATAAACCTAACCAAGGATGTGAAAGACCTATACCCTGAAAACTACAAGACACTTTTAAGAGAAATTAAAGAGGACACTAGTAAATAGAAATTCATCCCATGCTCTTGGCTAGGAAGAATTAATATTGTCAAAATGGCCATCCTGCCTAAAGCAATCTACAGATTCAATGCAATCCCTATCAAAATACCTACAGCATACTTCAACGAACTAGAACAAATAGTTCTAAAATTCATATGGAACCACAAAAGACCCCGAATAGCCAAAGCAATCCCGAGAAGGAAGAATAAAGTGGGCGGAATTACCATCCCTGACTTCAAGCTCTACTACAAAGCTACAGTAATCCAGACAATTTTGTACGGCACCAGAACAGACCCATAGACCAGTGGAACAGACTAGAGAGCCCATATATAAACCCAAGCATATACGGTCAATTAATATACGATAAGGGAGCCATGGACATACAATGGGGAAATGACAGCCTCTTCAACAGCTGGTGTTGGCAACACTGGACAGCAACATGTAAGAGAATGAAACTGGATTATTGTCTAACTGCATACACAAAAGTAAACTCAAAATGGATCAAAGACCTGAATGGAAGTCATGAAACCATAAAACTCTTAGAGAAAAACATAGGCAAAAATCTCTTGGATATAAACATGAGAAACTTCTTCATGAACATATCTCCCCGGGCAAGGGAAACAAAAGCAAAAATGAACAAGTGCGACTATATCAAACTAAAAAGCTTCTGCACAGCAAAGGATACCATCAATAGAACAAAAAGACATCCTACAGTATAGGAGAATATATTCATAAATGACATATCTGATAAGGGTTTGACATCCAAATTATATAAAGAGTTCATGCACCTCAACAAATAAAAAGCAAATAAGCCAATTAAAAAATGGGCAGAGGAGCTGAACAGACACCTCTCCAAAGAAATTTAGATGGCCAATAGGCACATGAAAAGATGCTCCACATCACTAGTCATCAGAGAAATGCAAATTAAAACCACAATAAGATACCACCTCACACCAGTTACGATGGCCACCATCCAAAAGACAAAGAACAACAAATGTTAGCAAGGATGTGGAGAAAGGGGAACCCTCCTACACCGCTGGTGGGAATGTAAATTAGTTAAACCATTGTGGAAAGCAGTATGGAGGTTCCTCAGAAACTCAAAATAGAAATAGCATTTGACCCAGGAATTCCACTCCTAGGAATTTACCCTAAGAATGCAGTAGCCCAGTTTGAAAAAGACAGATGCACCCCTATGTTTATGACAGTATTATTTACAATAACCAAGAAATGGAAGCAACCTAAGTGTCCATCAGTAGATGAATGGATAAAGAAGATGTGGTATATATACACAATGGAATATTATTCAGCCATAAGAAGAAAACAAATCCTACCATTTGCAACAACATGGATGGAGCTAGAGGGTATTACGCTCAGTGAAATAAGCCAGGTGGAGAAAGACAAGTATCAAATGACTTCAGTCATCTGTGGAGTATAAGAACAAAGAAAAAACTGAAGGAACAAAACAGCAGCAGCCTCACAGAACCCAAGAATGGACCAACAGTTATCAAAGGGAAAGCGTCTGGGGAGGATGGGTGGGAAGGGAGGGATAAGGGGGAAAAAGGGGCATTATGATTAGCAGATGTAATGTAGTGGAGGAGGCATGGGGAAGGCAGTATAACACAGAAAAGACAAGTAGTGTTTCTATAGCATCTTACTACACTGATGGACAGTAACTGTAATGGGGTATGTGGTGGGGACTTGATAATGGGGGGAATCTAGTAACCACAATGTTGCCCTTCTAAGCATATATTAATGATACCAAAAGAAAAAGAAAATGAAAAAAGGAAAAGAAAATATCAAATGGGAACTTAATGCGGATAATGGAGAAAGGTAGGAGTAGTCCAATTTAGGAACATTCTATGAATAGGCTTAGTACTCAGCTGGAAAATGTGTTAAGTTCAGGAGAAAAATTAGATTGGTTATACCTAACCACAAAGAAGATGTAATTGGAGAAGTTAGGTAGATGAGTGCAAAGTGCCTTCTCATGGAGCAGCACACTGGAAATCCCTTAGAACCCTGTGGAGCTCATCCATTCGCCTGCTAGCCAGTCCTTCAGCTGAGATGTTCAAGCACTTATGCTATGTCAGGTACTAGGTGTACACTTACTGAGCTAAGAGTAAGGACACGAAGGCGAACCATGACCTTTCCTTTCAGGAACTTCGTCTAGTGGGACACCAGGGCTTACAACCTCACCACAGTAAAGATTACTGAGCACTTGCTCTTCTGCCCACAGCCTCCTCAGCCTCAGCAGAGAAGAGATTCTCCATTTAGAGAAGCACATGCAGAGACCTGGACAGACCTTGACTCCAAACCTTCCTGGTTTTCCACACAGCCTCAGAAGACACCACGGAGGCTAGCTGTAAGAAATGAGAATAGCCTCCCACCAGGGTCAGTTGGAGATGGCCAGAGCCTTGAACTGTTCATAAGGAAGAAAATTCCTGTGAAGGATGGCGCATTCCAGAGTCAAGGCAGACCCAGAACACAGTGTCGGCCATAGGCATTGTGTCTGGATATTAGGTAGAGTGCGGGCTAGGACTTTAAGGTGGGTAGAATTTGTGTGGGCAGACAAAGGATACCCAGGGGCCCTGGCAATAGACAAATGATGGTGATCACAGAGCCAGGCCAGATAAAGGAAGAAATATTCATCCCTGCTCCCCAGGGCACCCTCAGGCTAAAGAGGACAGTCTTTAAGACTCTGGAGACCCAGGTAGAGCAGATGATGGAACCAATCTGCAACCATTCCTCTGGAGAAGGCCAGCCATGGCACCCCATGACCATGTTCCATCAGAGTGGGGTGACACGACTGGCTGTTTCTGGTTCTGCTACCCAATCACTTGGACCCTTAGACCAGGTTTTCCACGTCAGTATAATGCAGGCATCAGGTGGTCTGATCTCACCCCACCCACTGTATGCCATTCCAGAACGAGAAAATGGGCTACAATAAACGAATCTGGTGTGGGGAGGGGGAGTTGTATAAAGCCCCAGTGAGGTAGGTCAGGGACGTGGGACGAGCACCATGATTAATTTTTCCTGCCTATAATAAAAAATGCTGAGATATAAATAGTGTAGTAAGAACAGAAGAGACTCCATCTTAAGGCTAAGATTCTATTTTAACAACCAGGGAGTTAGAAGGTAAAATTCCTAATATAGTTTATGGTAATCAGCCAATAACCTACCCTATCTTACGGCAGGGCAAGTAGTACTAAGTGATATGTCTCCACTGCTTGAGGGTAACCACTATCTTGGAGAACAGGATTAAGAAATTCCTTAAGTTTATCTGACAGAACATCTAGAGGACTGACTATGGATAATGCCATGATGTCTCTCACCAGAGACAGACATCATGAGACCACGTGTCCCGACTACGCTGCCCCCCACCACCCTGCCCTTTGCCCCATTCTTGAAAGCCTTTAAAGTCATAATTCTGTGCCCTTAAGCATGCATCCTCTTTGAGGTTGCGTGAACTACCCTTCTTCGAGTATGTACTTTGCCTTACCTAAAAGACTTCTCACTGCCCAACTTACTGCATTTTGTCTCTGCGTTCTTCCAGTGGTAAGCATCTTTGTTACTTTGCAATCTCACTCAATTTTCTAGACTTAAGCAGCAGTCTTCACCCTCTCTTCCATTTCAGAAGTAGGGAGGAACTACTAAGAGTTCTGATCTGGGCTCGCAAGTTCTCATCACCTGAGTGACCTGGCCAGGACTGTAGCTGTATGATCATGCTCTTTAGCAGGCTATCGGAAAAGCTCCTTTCTTTGCTTTGGGAAGTTCTCAGAACAAAATCCCACTCTCTCCAGTGCTCTGTGGCTCCCCAAAATCCTAGGGTGACAGGGGCTTAGTCCGCATGTCATGCAGCTCCAAGTGGACACTGGACCCCAGGAGACTCTGGCTTCAGGGGTTGGCAAGGGATCTGCCCTATGTGAAGAAGGGGTTCAATGAACTTCCCTTTCCTCCCTCTGTTCTTCCTTGCTCTCTGCTGCCTTCATGGCTGCCGCCATTTGCTGCTACTCTTGCTTTAATGAATTCCTTCCTTACCTACACCAGTTCAACCTGTTAAGGAATTGTTTCTAGATCAAAGTCAAGAACTCTCCTCTGCACAGGTTGAGGTTTCACGTAGAGCACAGGGAGAGACCTCCCCAGACGCAGCTGCCCAACAACCCCAGGAATCCAAAAGTCTTCCGTGGTACCGGGCTTTCACTGTAAATTTGCTTCTCATTATTTTTGATTCAGTATAAACATTTTTTTAATTGTTACAGAAATATTCTAGGCAGCAAAGAGAAGACAAGCCCAGAATGAAAACCACCCCCAAAATAAATCTCAGGACAAGGAGGCTGACAGCTCACCACAGGGTCCAAAGTGTTTTCACCAGTTTCCAACAAAGCAGGAGCTGGAGTTTCTGGACACTGAAGCCAAGTGTTCCCACGTTCCTCTCTCCTGGCTAGGGTCCGCCCTCCCTCCAGGGTCCTGCTCATGCCCACCCTCCTTCCTCCACTTCTTCGAGGCCTTTCCTGACCACTCCAAGCCTGAATTTTTCTTGCCACTTTCCCTGAGTCTGTACCACGGAACTTGTCCCTGTTTTCTAACTACTTCACGTGTGTTAGTTGTTTCCCTATACATCCCCAGAGTATCTTAGGCATGGTACCTTTGTTTCATAATCCTCCACAGGGCTAGATAGGGGGCAGGTCTGTAATCAATGTTTGTTGGCTGATATATATAGTTATTCCACAGACATCTACCCAATATGTACAGGATTAGCTATTCCTTCTGTGCCTCTGTATTTACATATGCATTTAATTTTTATAACCACTCTCATTGTCAGATGAGGAAACTGAAGTCACTCTCAGGGGTTAAATACCATGCCCGAGAACATCCAGCCAGTAAGTGAACAGAAGGGCTCTGAACCCAAGAGCAACACAACAGATCACCCTCTACCCTCGTGCCACTTCCACCTGCCAGAAATCTGAAGGAGAGCTACTCTGTCTGGAAACGAAGATAAACAGCATCAACTATGACAGCTCAAAACTTGTTGGTGTTTGGTTCCTAAAAGATTGTGAGAAATAACTGGAAAGGCCCTGGATTAACAAATTAGCATCAGATTGGGGGCCCAGAGCCAGGGGGTGGGGAATCAAGCAGATCTGAAAGAAAAGGAAATCTCTCCTCATCCCTTTTCTTTTGTCTCCAGAGGGCTCTGCACTCAGGACCCAACAGAAGAGGGGAGGGGAGAAAGAGAACAGAAGCATCAACAGGGGGGTGGGCGCAATGCTGGGAAATTTGAGAAGCCGGATCTACACAAAAACTCCCACAGCTCTCTAGTGGGGTACCCATTGGGAAAAGTCACCCTCAGACACTGAGGGAATTGAGGAGGAAAAGGAAAATAAAGGCATGAGCATCTGGAAATCAGCCTTATTCCCCCGGGCTACAAACAGGGAGCCATTCTTACTGGCCCTCCTCCTGCCCCACCCCACTGGGCGGGCTGTCACTGTCCATTCGCAAGGGCTGCAGCCCGCGCACACCAGGTGCCTCCGAAGGGGCAGGACAGATGCACTTGCTGGACTGTAGTGACAAACACTGAGGTCGGCCCACCTTGAGGGTATAAGGCGAACTGCATTTGCTCAACCCATTTGCTTCAAACAAACAGAACAGTATGAAGCCAAAACTCAGAGAATTCACCTGTGGAATGGCACAGGTGGGAGAGGTGAGGGGCTTGCACAGCAGACCCCAGCCCAGCATGCTCCTAGGGCGGGAGGCCAGAAGTCACATACAATGGGAGCCTATCCCAGTGACATTTTTGATGTCCTCATTCTGGATTACTGCTGGATGGTTCCTTTATTCTGAGTCCAAATGCCACCCAAGTGTCCACTCGTATGTTTTCCATGCAAACAAGGTCCCCTGGGTATACCCTCTATCCATCAGAGGAAAATGACACAGTAGTCATATTGGGAGAGGACAATGTCTTCTGTAGGGAAAGGTAACTTTCTAAGGCCCATTCTCAAATTTCACTACATTTACAGAGAGGATAGGACAGGAAGCTTTTAAGAATGAACAATTTCCTAACCTGCATGTGATGGTTTGAAATGGGGGAAGGGTGGTTAGGTTTCGAAGTGGCCTTGGTGTGTACTTCCAGAATACTAAGTGTTGTTCTCAGAAAGATACTAAGTAAGACTCCACATGTTCATGACGTCTCTGGACCCCTGGCCCAAGCTGGGCTGCATTCTCAAATTACCACCTCCTGATTTCCTAAAAGGCAAGGAGCCAATAAACCAACTAAGTTACATTTCATAGACTCTAGACTCATATTCTGGGGAGAAAAGCAAGAGGTCATTCTTTTAAACTGAGTGTACACTGACCCCAGAGCATTCACAGTCTATTCCTCTGAGGCTGGTGAAGACCTCCCAGCCAGGATCAAGACTTTTCCCTGACTTTTGCCACTGCAAGAGCCCCTCTTCCTTCTGCACCATCTGGGGCCAGCCTCCTTTTCTGACAAGCCATCCCAGGCGACTCCCCTGCAACTGCGGGCCCAGGGCTCCTGACCTGGAGTGACTGTACCTGTTTGTCTATTCACCTCCATGCAGCAGGTGGGTTCACCTAAGTTTACTAGTTATATTAGACCAGTAACTTCCTAAGGGCTTAGCTGGCTCTGTACATGCTCCCTTTGAGATCAGGCCCCTGGAGAAACAGCCTCCTGATGAGGAGGTCAGCAAACCTTATACAAAGAAAAACTACTCCAAGGCTCCAGCTACCCGTCTCCTCAGCCAGCCAGTTACAGCACAAAAGAAACCAAATGGGAGGATGGGCCAGCAAAAATCCTCCACCATGGTGGGCTGGTTCTCCAAGCTCATGCCTACTGGTGTGTGAGGACCAGTACCCTTTTGTATCATCAGTGAATGAGGGCCAGGCATGCATAGCCTGGTGAAAAGGCTCCTGTGCAAGCCCCAGAGCACCCACTACCCAACAACACCCAGTATCCCGCCACTCCCTGCCCAGACTCTTCCCGGCTTTGGCCCACAGAGGGTGGGAGACAAAGGGGGAACCTCACTCTGGGCACCAGAAGGGAGCATTTCAAGCTGACCTAGAACACTGTGTTGCTGGCAGCGTATCCTTGCACAGGCCCCTCAATGTGCAGGGCAAGGAAAAGGCCTAAGACAGGCTCACAGAAGAGACGGGAAGGAGGTCAAACATTTAAGAGAAAAGAAAACATAACCAGGAAGAGGGAAAGAAAGTAAAGCAAACAAAAACTATCTTACTAGAACCTAACTTGCCTTTTAGGAACCCAATAAGATTACCAGAATCACCTACATTTCCCCTAGACCTGCATTGTGGAGACCTGATGCCTTGAAGTGTGAGGGTTTCCCAAAATGGTCCTCTAAAGCCTCCCATTTGGAAATAATTTACTAATGCCTTGTACACTTTGACAAAAAGGACTCCACTAAGGCAGGGGAGAACCTACAGCCCCTCTTGGAAGGAAGATGCAGCTCTAGGGCAGGCGCCCAGAGGCTGGGGGCAGGGGAGGAGTGCGGCAGGGGCTCTGCATGTCCTCTGCACTTGGGGAGAGGAGAGACGGTGAGACCAGTGGTCTGAGACCTGTCACCACAGCCCCCGCCCAGATGTGCCTGGACACCCACCCGACTCCAGGAACTGCCATAGCTGTTTTACCCCTTCGAGGCCCCAAAGGATCTGTGTATTTCTTCCTTGGGTATAGAGGGTGCATCCCTTAACAAACAAACAAACAAAAATCCTAGAAAAGCTCCCCAATCAGCCCATCTTTGCATCTGTAATACCACTCCTAAAAATTCAGCCATTTGGGTCTTGAAGGGTGTTCCTAGACACAAGTTCCAGGGAGTTCTACCATTGACAGCTAACACCTCCCAGGATGAAGTTTATCAAAACTTTCTAGCCTCAATGATCTGCTACCGAGGCTCCCGCAACCAGAGCCCGGGAAGGGAAGGAGGAAGAGCAGGAGAACTCAAGTAAGGAGCTGGGGGTAAGAACAAAGTGTAACACCTGATGCCCCAGTTTTGCCTGGGACCCCGTGGCCACCTACCCTGCCCTGCCTTCCCAGACTCACATTTGGGCTGAGAGGACCTTCACGTGGCAGCCTGGGCCCACCTGCAAGGGACTGGGGAGCTAGGAGGAGCCCACCTGTTTTCCAAGGGGGCTAGTGGAGATTCGCACCCTTGAAATCAAAGGCATCCGCTTCGAAGGACGCCTGCCGAGACAACAGCATCCCTGTCCCAACTATCTCACCTCCTCAAAGGCAAGCCCGGCTGCCTCGAGTCGCAGGGGACGTCTCCTTACGACCCCCTCCCAACTCCGCGCCGCCCGTAGGAGTCCCTCTCCAACACGAGCGGCAAGGGCATGCTTCCAGGGAGGGTTCCGACCCCCGATCCCCCCTGGGAGCTTGACTCCCAGGGGCCGGCGGGGACAAAAGCGGGGGGCGGGCTCACTCACCCGCGCGGTGAAGGCGGCCCGGGAACAGAGGCACTGCGCTCGGAGGGGCGCCCCGGCTGCCGGCGAGGAGCCCGGGCTTCGCGCTCGCTCCGCTGCTGGCTGCGACCGCGCGGCGCGGGGAGCGCGCCAGGCACGTCCCGGGCGGGGCGGGACAGGGGCGAGCGGCCCAGCGAGAGCGCGATCAAGTGGGAGAACCAGGAGCCGACGCGCGTGTGTGCGGGCGAGCAGGAACCGGTGCTAGGGCCCGGCCGCGGACTGCAGACTCCGGCTCACACGCGCTGATTTGCATTATATTTGCATAGCGCTCACGGAATGGACCGCGGTTCCCGCCACGCCCACCCTCGCTCTGCCAGGAGTCGGGAGCAGAGGACCGCGAGCGGAACCCACCGCCAGGGGCCGGTCGCCTGGCCTTCACCGGCACCGCCCCACCTCCTCCTGGTGCACGGGACTGGTGGCGGTCCCGGTGTTTTCTCGGCTTGTTTTGTACTGTCGCCTGCAAGAGCGCTCGGTGCCGGACAAAAGAAGACCACACACTGGAAAAACGCAGGGTGAACTTTTTAAATTTCCTTTGATGTGGCGATCAAAATGAACGAACTGAGTAGATTCCTCAACGGATACTATTTTGTTTTTTGAAAAAAGTCATAAAAACTTAATTCGCTCACTTGCAAAATTAGAACAAGTTACGTGCAATTTCGTTCAATAAATGCATAAATACAAACTTGTATAGGCAGGATAACATAGTCCTTAAAAATACGAGTCTTGGCTTGATACTACTACCCCTTACTTTCTAGCTGCAAAATTTTGGGCAAGTTACTTACCCTCTGTATTACTCGTTTGTTGTTTTTGTTTTAATTTCTAAAATGGGGATAATCTAAGTGCCTCATAGAAATAAGGCTTCAGTAAGATAGGCAGGTAAAGCGCTTAGGACAGTACTAGGATACACTGTTAACACCAAACGTGCGAGTATGATCTACTTAACCCACAGTCGACCAGATCAAGAAGCAAGGGGGAGGGAGGGAGAAAAGAACGCAATAAAGAAATGAAGGAAAAGGGAGAGGGAGAGAGGGAGAGAGGAAGAGGAGGGGAGAGGAGGGGAGAGGAGGGAGAGGGGAGGGGAGGGGAGGGCAGGGGAGGGGAGGGGAGGGAAGGGAAGGGAAGGGAGGGAGGAAGGAAGGGAAAAGGTGAGCGGGACGGAGGGGAGGAGAGAACGAATTAAAATGTAAAGATAGCGAAGTCTGTGCTGTGGTGGGAAAAGCCCCAGATTGGGAGACCTGGGTGTTAAACCTGGTTCTGGTGCGAGCTTTGTAGAGCTTGCATGAGACACTGTCTCTGGGCCTCAGTTTTCTAATCTGTAAAATGAAGAGTCTCCATGGGAATTTTTTTCAGGCAACTTCCAGCTCTGAAACTTAAGCTGCAGGATTTCTCTAACATCTTTTCTTTGTTGTGTGTATGAAGAATCTCTCATTCGAATCTCTTGAAATTCTTTTTTTTTTGGCTTGCCTAATACTTAGTTTGCACCTGATATGAAATATTTTGTAGTTTCTTGATCTCTTCACTTGAATTGTGAGACAAACATCCTTGCAGTCATCACCCAGGTGAAACAGAACTCTGCCAGCCCCCCCCCAGAAGTCTATGTGCCCCATTCCAATCACAGGCCCCTTTCTCCCTCTTCCCAAAAGTAGCCACCAGCCTGGTTTTTGTATAATCACTTTTGCTAGTTTCTTTAAGGTATTATCTCCCAAGTGCATCTTGCCCATTTTTTTTTAACTTGGTGTGCCTTTTAAGTCTTTTGCTGTAATTATCTGTTGAAGATTTTAGGCCTTTTGACCTGTAGAGTTCCCACATTCTGAGAATTGCACTTTTATAGGGCAATTGAGCATATTCCTCTGTCCTTTGCATTTCCTGCAAATTGGCAGTTGATCCAGAGGCTTCATCAAATGAGTTTTGATTCCATATGCAAGACTTTAGGCGGTGGTGTGCTCTTTCATCAAGAGCCATGTGATGTCTGTCTGCTTTTGCTCTTGCACCTGATAATGCTGTCCTAGATTTATGAATTCATTGAGGGTTGCAAAATGATATTTTATATCTACCATTTTGTTTTTATTTATTAGTTAAGTTCATAAGGAGACACTTCCTCTTATCCAATACTTAGTTGCCATGAGATAGGTATATAAAGGAAAGTTCATATAGGAAAGTCTGGATAAATACTTGCTTCTTTCTTTTAATTTATCAGTTTTTCGAGATAATGAATTGGTCCTCTGTCATCCTCAGAAAGTGACTTATTAGGTTTTTTTCTTAATATTACTACAAATTAATGGATTTAAAGACATTTAATGGGTTTCAATCTATTCTAATTTTAATCCTTATTAAAGCTCAAATGTCCCATCTTTGGCTACTAAGTAGCTTCCTTGCTACCTGATATGACAAAATACTCCAGGCTCTTCTTGTACGTTTGCTGCCCCAGATCTGGAATCATCCATTTCTCTAAGAAGCTCTAGTTTCTTTTCTTGACATTTCAAGATGACAGCCTAAGCACTAGGGGTATTTATTATTAAGGTTGCTGTTTCCAGGCCTTACCAACAGATAGAACTAGGATAAAATACTTCATGAGTTCATATTAATATTTCTAATTAAATTTAATAACTAGAGGTTTTTTTTCTTAACCTCTTCTATATTACATCAGAATCCGCTTTCTTCCACATGGATAATTCTGGTTCTTAAAGATATAGGATGATGAAATTAGAATATCCCAATTTACTAATTTGCTTTATTTCACATTAAACCTATAATAACCTGAAATTAACAATATTAATACTACTACCACCAGTTATGATATTTGGGAACACTTCATTTTTTGCATGTTATGTTTTATAGTTATACTCTTTCTAAATATCAGCCTCTATAACCATTACATAATATAATATTTCTCATTTAACCCTCATTTGATATTAGTTCTACAGGTAAATATATATTTAATGCTCACATTAGCTCCTAATATAGTCATGTTGGGTGTCCGAAAGTTTGTCCTTTAGTAGATTCCCTATGAAAGGCTTACGGAAATAGTATTTCTTGAGTTCTTTCATATTGATTACAGTTTGCCTATGCCATTTATACTTGAAGGTCAATTTTGCTGGATAAAAATCCTTGACTTGCATTTTCTTTTCTTGAAAATCTGAAATATGTTTTGCTGCTTACTTACGGCATAAAGTATTGCGGTCAAAAAGTCTGATACAGTCTATTTTTTTTCCCTTGTAAGTTATATGTTCTTTTTACATAGATGTCCAAAGAACTCTATCTTTTTTTAAAGTCTAGTAATTTTACTAGAATATGTCTGTTGGTCTTTCTGGTTTTATATTTCCCAAGTAGACAGTGTATTCTTTCAAAATGTAGCACCCTCAAATATATATAAAATTTAATTTTGGGAAAGCTTTTCTCAATTACAATTTTTAATATTTGTTCTATTCCCTTACACTGGATTGTTTCCCTGGGAAACTTACCTGTGAGTTGTCTAGCTTCAGTATTTGTCACTTTCCCTCAAATCCTTTTAATTTCTTTCTTCATTTCTTATTGATTTTAAAACTTTCCCTCCTTTTTACCTTTTTACCTTCTCTTTCTTTTAAGACATTGTTTGTTGCATTTATTTGCTCTTGTGTTTCATCTTCATTTTTCAAATGCCTTTTTGAAATTCTAATTCTTCTTTGAGTTTGAAACACAATTCTGAGGTTCTCTAACTTGGATGTACGTTGTCCCTATATCACTTTCCTGGTGTGTTTTAGCTCGTTAGGACACTATAGCTTTGATCTGTTTTTTGAGCATCTTTCTGGCAGGTTTTCATTCTGGGGGCATCATTCAGCCTTTGATCCCCTTTGGAAAGTAACTTTGCATGAGTGTTGACCTTGACACTTTTCTGTTGCTTATTTGGACACGAATTTTGTTTTCCTGAAATTTTAGGGGGAGGTATGGTCCAGATTCTTTTCTAACCTCACAGAGCTCCCTGCTTTGTTGTTTCTGTACAGTGCTAAAAAAATTAGTAGCAGAATTTCCTGGCTTTGTTCCTCTCACTGGTATTTATCTGGCTCTTCTTTTTCCTTCAACTCTATTTTCCCTATCATGTCAATGTTTTCACTTTTTTTTAATGCGGCAAAACCTACATAACATATAATGTGCCATTCTAACCATTTTTAAAAGTGTACACTTTAGTGGCATTCAGTATATTCACAATATTGTATAAGCATTGCCATTATCTATTTCCAGACCTTTTTTCATCATCCCAGAAACTGCACATATATATTAAGCAACAACTCCCCTCTGTCTTCCTCCCACTAGTCCCTGGTAACCTCCACTCTACTTTCTGTCTTTAATTTGCCTATTCTAGTTACCTCATATAAATGGAATTATATGGTATTTGTCCTTTTTTGTATGGTCGTTTCATTTAGCATAATGTTTTTAAGGGCCATCCATGTTGTATTGTGTATCAACACTTCATTCCTTTTACTATTTTAGGTATATATCACATTTTATCTATCCACTCATTCATTGACGGACACTTGGGTTGACTACGCCTTTTAGCTATTGTGCATAGTGCCATCATGAATATTGGTTTGAGTCCATTGTCAACTCTACTGGGTATATACTTAAGAGTGGAATTGGTGGGTCATGTTTATAACTTTTTGAGGAACCACTGAACTGTTCCTATAGTGTCTACATCATTTTACATTCCCACCAGAAATTCACAAAGGTTCCAATTTCCTTACCTCCTCACAAATGTTTCTGAGATTTCTCCTTTGTTATATAGAAGTATGTGGTTTAATCTCCAAGTATTTTAGAGTTTTTCCAGCTATCTTTCTGTTACTGGCTTCTAGTTTAACCATTGTGATGTAAGAATGGACACTGTATAGTTTCTATTCTTTTAAATGTGTTAAGATGTGTTTTACAGTCCATAATGTGGTCTGTCTTGGTGAATGTTTGTGTGAGCATGAGAAGAATGTGTACTCTGCTGTTGTGAGATGAAGTACTCTATAGATGTCAATTATATCCAGATGGATCATACTGTTCAATTCAGCTATATCCTTATTGATTTTTGGCCTGCTAATTTGCCCCTTCCTGATAGAGGGGTGATAAAGTCTCCTACTATAGTAGCAGATTCATTGGTTTCTCCTTGCAGTTCTATCAGGTTTTTTGCTTCATGTATTTTGTTGCTCTGTTGTCAGGCACATACACATAAAGGATTGTTATGTCTTCTTGGAGAACTGACCCCTTCATCATTATGTAATGCCCCTCTTTATTCTTGATAACATTCTTTGCTCAGAAGTCTACTCTGTCTGATATTAGGAAAACTCTGTCTGCTTTTTTTAAATTAGTGTTAGCATAGTACAGCTTTTTCCAACCATTTGCTTTGAATTTGTGTATCTTTATAGTTAAAGTGGGTTTCTTATAGACAACATGTAGCTGGGTCTTGATTTTTTATCTAGTCTGACAATCTCTGTCTTTTAATTTGGTGCATTTAGATCATTGACATTCAAAGTGATTGTTGATATAGTTGCATTAATAGCTACCACATTTGTTAGTGTTTTCTACTTGTTGCTCTTATTCTTTTCTCTGATATTCACTATGAGAACCAAGTTGAGCTACAGGAGGTAAACCTCACAAAAGTGTGACCCACCCCCATGTTTGAGCTCCCTGAAGTTTTTAACTCTTAGACTAGTCCACACTAAGCATCCGTCAATTTGTCAATACAGTTCAGCTTTCTCCTGCCCTGGCACTGGTTCCTGTAGAGGTATCTGCTTGTGGGTTTCTGTTCCAGTAAGTTGTGATTCTCTGTATCCACTTGTCTGCCTCTCCAATACTGGAAGCAGCAGTTTGCCCTGTGAGATCACTTCTCTTACAGATCTAAGGAGAACTGCTGATTTTTGTTTGTTCACCTTTTTACTTATTGTTAGGGTGGAGATTGCCATACTTCTTACATGCCAGACCAGAAGCCAGATGTCTCTCATAAACATTTTACTTTCTGTTTTTCTGTTTTCTATTTTGATAATAGTCATCTTAACAGGTATGAAGTGTATCCTATTGTGGTTTTGATTTTCATTTCCCTGATGACTGATAATGTTGAGCATCTTTTCATGTGTTTATTGACTATATGCATATCTTCTTTGAAGAAATGTCTTTGAATTCTTTTGCCCAATTTTTAATTGGGATTGTGGGGCTTGCTTCATCATTGACTTGTAGAGGCTCTTTATATATTCTGGATATTAATCCTTTGTCAGATATATGCCTTGCAAATATTTCCCCTATTCTGTGGGTTGCCTTTTCACTCTGTTGATTGTGTCCTTTGATGCTCAAAAGTTTTAAATTTGGTGAAATCCAGTTTATTTTTCTTTTGTTGCCTATGCTATTTGTATCATACTTAACTTATTGCCAAATCGATGTCCTGAAGATTTTCTCTTGTGTATTCTTCTAAGGGCTTTATATTTTAGCTCTTACATTTAGGTCTTTAATCCATTTTGAATTAATTTTCATATGTGGTATAAGGTAAGGGTCCAACTTCATTCTTTCCCATGTAGGTATCTAGTTTTCTCAGCACCATTTGTTAAAAACATTGTCTTTTCCCCACTGAATGGTCTTGGCACCCTTGACACCCAAGAATCAATTGATCTCATCAAAAATCAAAACTCCAAAATGCGAGGGATTGCTCTCTCAGCTTGCACCTCATTGGCAGTGACATGGCTAAACACTCTAAGAAGGTCAGAACTGTTGATAAATATGGGACCTGTTATGGTGCCTCCCTCAGGGAAATGGTGAAGAAAATTAAAATGAGCCAACACTTGGTCCTTTTGGGGCAAATCCAAGTTGGAATCTGGCACTGTGGTCCCTGCATGAAAACAGTAGCTGGTGGTGCCTGGAAGTACAACACCGCCACTTCTGCTGTCACAATAAAGGCAGCCATCAGAAGACTGAAGGGATTGAAAGACCAGTAGAAGCACCACCAGTTGAGGCACTGCTAGACAATAACAGATAGGTTAATTTATGTAACAACAAAAAAAGTAAGGGTTTATTTCTGGACAGTCTATTCTCTTCCAGTGGTCGACTGTTTTTATTACTAGAGCGTTGAATTAAGTTTTAAAAACCATGAAGTATGAGACCTTCAACTTTGTTACCTTGAGATTGTTTTGGCTATGGGGCAGTCTTGAGATTTCATGTGGCTTTTAGGGTTGTTTTATGTTTCTGTTTCTGCAAAAACCAACCCTGGGGTCTTGATAGGGGTTGCACTGAATCTGTAGATTGCTTTGGCTAGTACTGTCATCTTAACAATACCAAGTCTTCCAATCCATGAACACAAGAGGTCTTCCTATTTATTTAGATATTTAATTTCTTTTAACAATGTTTTGTAGTTTTCAGTGTACAGGGCTTTCACTTCCTTGGTTAAATTTATTTCTAAGTATTTTATTCTTTTTGATGCTATTGGAAGGAATTGTTTTTTTAATTTCCTTCTCAGATTGCTCATTGCTCATGTATAGAAATACCACTGATTTTTATTTTTGTATCCTGTCCTCTTATGCCAATTTTATTCTACTTCCAAAAATCCCTACTTAGTGTGGAGTCCTGTCCTGAAAGGGAGACCTGGCTGGTCAGTTTTAAGAGTTAATGGGGATAAACTGCACCATTCCTTCTAAACTCTGGCTAGTGACTGGAGAACAAGAGTTTCCATAAAGTTCTAGGAATATATCACTTAATCTGAAAAATACTATGGTTCAAACACAAAAACTTAGCACATGATACCTGGTTTGTCAAGATGAAATAAATCTACTTCAGAGAGAAACTTGTCTGTTCTCTTAGGTGTTCCAAAATAATACAAGTTAGCCTCATTGCGCCAAAGCAAAAAACTAGTTGTAGAAAATACTCCTGTGCTTGGTGGGGATGGGGAGCCTGTTTATTTTTACAGCTTTCCTAGGAAGTTTAATCTGCAAACCCTGGTCTCCATCTGTCTGTGCACATCCTCTGCACTTCCTATTGTTGGATCCCTTCTCTGGCCTGGCCCCCTTCACTGCTGGCCCTTGTTAGGAAACCCAAAGGAGAAGACAGAGGAATGAAGAGAAGGGAAGATGTCATGACTTATTAATCTCTCCTGAGGATTGAATAATAAATAGTACGCATTAGTTTCTGAATTTATTGAATCCACCTAGATCACATTGGTGGATTAAGGGAAAAGGCATGCTGCTTCTCAAGTCTGACTGCATGTTAGACTTACCTGTGGAGCATTTTAAAAACACTTATGCCCAGGTGCCATCCCCAGAAATTGATTCAGTTAGTCTGGGGCAGGGCCCAGGGAATGATTTTTTTTTTTAATTCCTCAGCAATTCTGTTGTGTAACTACTTACAGCTTAGGTAAAATCCACAGCAGAAAGAACAATTTGGAAAAGACCAGTGCCTTGACTAGAGGCATTAACATATGAACATATAGACATACTGAATTCCAGAATGTTTGTGGATTTGCTCATGTAAATATTTACTGTAAATGGATTCTATGTACTTCAAATCCTATTATCCCATGCATTATTGTTATATAATTTTGAAAGTTAATCTTTCGGATAAAATATTTCACAACAAAGCCATTAATAAATGCATAATTCCAAATTCCAGAAAAAAGTTTAATTTTTAACCATAAAAGTCACACATTTTAATTGTTAAAGAAAAAACAGTAAAAAAGGTAGAAGGAGGAAGAAGAGTAACTGTCATATCCACAGAGCCACACCCTGCAATCCCCTAAGTAACTTCTATTGAGAATTTCTTGGATATCTTTCAAGAGAAGGCTGTTTTATTATGTTATTTATCATAATAATAATTCTAAAAGTTAATCCAAAATGTTATTTTAAGGTTCCTATGGTCATTTTGTTAGAAATGAGTTTAAGATCTGTGATTTAAGCCACAGAATCCCCAGATTACAAGGAGGAGTTCAGGGTGGATGGAATGGGGTCTGAGGTCTGGATCCAGAGCAGCTCTGCTTTTCTCTATTTCATGTAATATTTTGCAGAACACTTAAATCCACTGTTTTATATAGTTTGAAAGAATAACAGCAATAGTTTAAACAGACAAAAATATGAACTCAAGTGATCAAATTCTTTTACTTCACATTCTATCTCTCATTCTTCCTAATTTTCTGTGCTAATAACATATAACTTCCCTATGTGCTCCACATCCCCCACAAACACATTGTGGAGGTTTATCTTAGAAACAACTGGGAAAAGTGCTATAAAAACTCAGCACAGCAAAGACCACATATAAGTTCACAATGAGCACATGAAGATTATGACTGTGAAATCTATTTATTGCATAAAGCAAATTTGGGGGTATTTTATATGTAAGATCCTTGATTTATAAAGTCCATAAACTCAATTTTCTGCATAATGGTATCAGCTCAATATCATCTGTTAACAATCCTGTTTTGCAAAAGGGACAATAGGATTTTACATTTCTATCTTAATTTTTTGTGTGGAGAAAGTATAGGATAATGGTAAGATCTTCTGTGTCAGCCTCTTGGTTTGCATTGAAGCTTTCTCATTAAGGTTATATGAACCTTGGATAAATAACTTAAATTCTTCTAAGATTTAATTTCCTAATTGTTAAAAAGGGGATATAAAAGAAATAAATCCTGTTCCACTTCATAGAACTGTTTCGAAGGTTAAGAAGATGCACCACAAAGCATATTCACAGATGTTTGTTCCACTAGTGGTAAACTACTATTCTGCAGAATATCAATTAGTCACTCAATCATGACATGCCAAATTCAATACTCTGGCCTCCAGTGGACTAAAATTCTTTCTATTATTTGTGAATACACAAAGTGAATTCATGAGCACATTCACTGTATCACTTACTTGGGAAAAAGAAAAAAGTGCTATTCATTGCAAAAATAAAACAACCAAACTATAGCATAACACCAAAATGGACTTTCTAAGAGAAAAATAAAAAAACATTAGAAATTCTTTGGGAAATTTTGCTCTGGATTATAACATCATGTTTTGTAGTGCTCTCCTACACATCCATGTAGCAACCGGAAACACTGGCTAAGTCAAGAATCATCACATGATCAGAAGGCTGACATTAGGAGATTGGCTTAAATAGCAATTTACCAGATTCTTCTTCTTTATAGGTCTTCCAGGACTCATCTGGTCCCTCCCCCTACTGCTCAGCAGGTCCATACCAAATGGGCTTAGAATGATGCATAGCCACCTTTTCTTCCTGGTAATATGAGAAGGAGCCTTCAATTCAGTTGCAAGTAGCAGTCACTGGACATGTCTGGAAAGTTCTTTCTTATGCCTATATAATCATTGATGCTAATAAGAAATCTATTCAGATTATAGTGATAAAAATTCTAAATACTTATGAATAACTACAACAAGACAGACTCAGAGTATATATTGAAAAAATGGGAAAAATGCTATTAAAAGACAAAAACAGGATTTGAATAAACTGAAAGTCCTATCATGTTACTAGAAGGAAAAACAATATAAAACAGCTAATTCTAGAGATTTTAATCTAAAAATTGAATGTAGTTCCAATTCGAACCCCAACAAGGTTCTTCTTAGAATTAGATAAAATAATCCTAAATTCACATAGAAATATGCCAAGGAATAGCTAGTACAATTACAGAAATGTCAGAAAAAAGAGAGCATGTATGTAGGGGACCTTATAAGATACCAGTCATACTATAAAGTTTATGTATTCTAAGCAATATGTTGGTAAGGATATATAAAACATATTTGTGGAACAGAAGAAATCATTTATAACTGTATTACATAGTGGTTATTAGAAATGATTTTGTACCAAAGAAGTAGTTCAATGGGGAATAAACTATTTAAAAAAATTGATAAGCACAAGTGGCTACCGACCTGAAACAAAATTCAAATGGAGTATCATGTTATGCTAAATTCAAAACTAAATTGCAAGTGTATTAATGATTTA
Source organism: Smutsia gigantea (assembly GCA_032199065.1). NCBI lineage: Eukaryota > Metazoa > Chordata > Mammalia > Pholidota > Manidae > Smutsia > Smutsia gigantea. The sequence goes on along the minus strand of JAVSCE010016479.1, from coordinate 397,929 downwards.
AGTGTTAAAAAAATAATTTTAAAACTTGAAGAAAAATATCTAGGAGATTACATGTGCAATCTACAGTTTGGGGAGATTTTTCTTACTAAGAACCAAGAAACTGTAAAATAGACAGTCATCTTTGGCCATATACAAATAATTTGTTTTGGATAGCAAAAGGTAGTAAAAGTTAACAGCAATCTGGAAGAATGTTTGTGCTGCTATACTCTTTCAAAGGATTGGTTTCTATACAAAGCACCCTTAAAAATTAAGACAAAACCAACAACTGAATAGAAAACTATGCAAAGAACACAAATAAACAAAGTAAAGCCAAAGGCCCTATAACACATGAGTATGTCCAAATTCACTAGAAATCAGGAAAATACATGAAAGTAACATAAAATTATTTGACACCCATCACACTGGCAAACATAAAATAGCCATAGTAAAGCTTCCACTGATCAAACATGGAATGATTTAAGTATCAATAAATCATAACTGCAATGGATTGAGACACCAAATAAATTTAACCCATGAATTCATAGTCATACTAAAAAAAACAACTCACCCTTGAATGATGCTAGGGAACCAATTCATTATTTTGAAAACTGGTAAATAACTGGAAAGAATCAAGGATTTTTCCTGTCTTATATATTTGAATTGTCTCATGGGGTAGCCATATGGCAGACATGAGGAAGTTTTTTTTTATAGATGTGTTCTGTGTCATAAGTGAAAAAGGATAGTGCTGGACCATCATCATTTCACAACACTAGTGGATCTGGATTTGAGCACCAGCAGTTGTTAACACCACAAAGGAGAGATAACCAGACATTTGTGACCATTAATGGAGGAACAGACACCATCTAGGAATTAGTCTTGCTATAAAGGTGAAACCTGAATCTGCCCAAGCCTTTAGATTCCACTCACAATTTACAGGAAATAACTAAGATGAGAAAATATTCCATTATGACATAGGGATACAACCTGCAAAAGTGTGGGAAACTTCACAGCACCAACCACCTCATTCCTCCAACAAATAAACTGTAAGGAACAAAAAAGATGGAGGGGGAAACTATAAATTAAAGGAGCTATAAAAGACTTGAATCAATTGCAGTTTGTGTGTCTTATTTGAATCCTTATTCAAATAAAATGTAATACCGGCTGAATATTTAACGAATAATTATTGTTAACTTTCTTAGATAAGATAATACTATACATATTTTATCATTAGAAATACATTTATACTTAGATATACGTATGCAATAATATGGTGTCTAGAATTTGCTTTAAAATAATATGAAACGGGGGAAGTAGATGGGACAGGATTGGCCATGTTTAGATAGAGGTTGAGGCTAGCCGATGGGAGTAACATTTCACTATATGTATACATAAGAAGTCATTATTCTCTTTGCCTACTTTTGTGCATGTTTAAAATTCTCCATAATAAAAGGTAAACACATGTAGAGAGGAAAAAGATGGCAGCATCAGAAGTGTGGCAGAAACCTCCTCCCAAAATCACACAAAATATGAAAATACAGCAAATACAACTAATCCTGAAAAAGCAACCTGAAGACTGCAAAACAGACTGCCTACATAAGGGGAAAAAGAGAAGACCTCACAGAAAAGGGTAAAGTAGCAAAGCTGCGACCTGGTGGGACCCAAGCCCTCCCCCCACCCCAGCCCACAGGCAGGAGGAAGAGAAACAGAGAGGGGAGGGAGCAGAAGCCAAGGACTGCTAAACAACCAGCCCTGGAGACATGATCCAGGAGCATGAACGACATTACATGGCACTCTGGAGATTAGTAGGGTTGGAAAGCAAAGCCAGGCAGAATCCTTGGAGAGACTGAGATTCCAGCCTCTTGCTGACAACAGGTACACACAACCTGCCCCCCTGGGAAAAAAGAAAGGTGGGCACTTTGAAGGACGCAGCCTGCTGCTCCTTCTTCCTGGCAGGCACGGGTCCCACTCACCTCCTGCCCCCAACCTGGCAGGGGAGGCAGGCATTACAGCCAGGAAACCAGGAAACCCTCCCAGCCGAATTCTTTTCTCCCAGGCAGGCATTGGTTCCACTCACCTGCAACCCCTGCCATTGCTGCAGGCACACGGCAGCTCCAGAGAATAAAGGGCACCATCTACACAAAGTTATTATTCCATAGAAAACACTAAAAAAAATGAAGTGGCAAAGGAATTTGGTACAAATAAAATTATAAGAAAAAATGCCACAAAGAGGGCTTAGTGAAACTGAAATCACCAGTCTTCTTGGTAAAGATTTAAAAATAAAAGTCATAAACATGCTCACGGAGATACAGAAAAATATTCAACATCTTAGGGAAGACTTCAACTAAGAGGTAGAAATTTTGAAAAATACAGTTTCTGAAATGAAACATACAATCGAGAGATTTTTAAAAAATTTATTTTGGTATTATTAATGTACAATTACATGTGCAATACTATGGTTATTAAACTACCCACTTCATCAGGTCCCCCCCACCAACCCCATTACAGTCACTGTGCATCAGCGTAGTGAGATGCTATAGAATCACTACTTGTCTTCTCTGAGTTGTACTGCCCTGCCAACGCCCCCCCCGCCCAGCATTACATCTGCTAGTTGTAATACCCCTTTTCCCCCTTATCCCTCCCTTCCCACCCATCCTCCCCAGTCCCTTTCCCTTTGGTAACTGTTAGTCCATTCTTGGGTTCTGTGAGTCTGCTGCTGTTTTTCTCTTTCAGTTTTTTTTCTTTGCTCTTATGCTCCACATATGAGTGAAATCATTTGATACTTGTCTTTTTCGCTTGCTTATTTTACTGAGCATAATACCTGGTACCTCCATCCATATTGTTGCAAATGGTAGGCTTTGTTTTCTTCTTATGGCTGAATAATATTTCATTGTGCATATGTACCACATCTTCTTTATCCATTCATGTACTGATGGACACTTAGGTTGCTTCCATTTCTTGGCTATTGTAAATAGTGCTGCAATAAACATAGGGGTGCATATGTCTTTTTGAAACTGGGCTACTGCAATCTTAGGGTAAATTCATAAGAGTGGGATTCCTGGGTCAAATGGCATTTCTATTTTGAGTTTTTTGAGGAACCTCCATACTGCTTTCCACAATGGTTGAACCAATTTACATTCCCACAAGCACCGTGGAAGGGTTCCCTTTTCTCCACATCCTTGCCAACATTTGTTGTTATTTGTGTTTTGGATGTTGGCCATTCTTACTGGTGTGAGGTGATATCTCATTGTGGTTTTATTATTTTTTTTTGTGATACACATTTTTTTTATTATCATTAATTTACAATTACATGTGCAATATTACGATTATTAAACTACCCCTTCATCAGGTCCCCCCCACCAACCCCATTACAGTCACTGTCCATCAGCGTAGTGAGATGCTATAGAATCACTACTTGTCTTCTCTGAGTTGTACTGCCCTCCCCGTGCCCCCCCAACATTACATCTGCTAATCGTAATGCCCCTTTTTCCCTCTTATCTCTCCCTTCCCGCCCATTTTCCCCAGTCCCTTTCCCTTTGGTAACTATTAGTCAGTTCTTGGGTTCTGTGAGTCTGCTGCTGTTTTGTTCCTTCAGTATTTTTTCTTTGTTCTTATACTCCACATATGAGTGAAATCATTTGATACTTGTCTTTTTGGCTTGGCTTATTTCACTGAGCATAATACCCTCTAGCTCCATCCATGTTGTTGCAAATGGTAGGATTTGTTTTCTTCTTATGGCTGAATAATATTCCATTGTGTATATGTACCACCTCTTTATCCATTCATCTACTGATGGACACTTAGGTTGCTTCCATTTCTTGGCTATTGTAAATAGTGCTGCAATAAACATAGGGGTGCATCTATCCTTTTCAAATTGGGCTGCTGCATTCTTAGGGTAAATTCCTACGAGTGGAATTCCTGGGTCAAATGGTATTTCTATTTTGAGTTTTTTGAGGAACCTCCATACTGCTTTCCACAATGGTTGAACTAATTTGCAGTCCCACCAGCAGTGTGGGAGGGTTCCCTTTTCTCCACATCCTCGCCAACATTTGTTGTTGTTTGTGTTTTGGATGGTGGCCATCCTCACTGGTGTGAGGTGATATCTCATTGTGGTTTTAATCTGCATTTCTCTGATGATTAGTGATGTGGAGCATCTTTTCATGTGCCTGTTGGCCATCTGAATTTCTTCTTTGGAGAAGTGTCTATTCATGTCCTCTGCCCATTTCTTAATTGGATTATTTGCTTTCTGTTTGTTAAGGTGCATGAATTCTTTATATATTTTGGATGTCAGCCCTTTATCAGATACGTTTTTTATGAATATATTCTCCCATACTGTAGGATGTCTTTTTGTTCTACTGATGCTGTCCTTTGCTGTACAGAAGCTTTTCAGCTTGATATAGTCCCACTTGTTCATTTTTGCTTTTGTTTCCCTTGCCCGGGAGATATGTTCATGAAGAAGTTGCTCATGTTTATGTCCAGGAGATTTTTGCCTATGTTTTTTTCTAAGAGTTTTATGGTTTCGTGACTTACATTCAAGTCTTTGATCCACCTTTAGTTTACCTTTGTGTATGGGGCTAGACAGTAGTCCAGTTTCATTCTCTTACATGTAGCTGTCCAGTTTTTCCAACACCAGCTGCTGAAGAGGCTGTCATCTCTCCATTGTATATCCAAGGCACTTTTATCAAATATTAATTGACTGTATATGTTTGGGTTAATGTTTGGATTTTCTATTCTGTTCCACTGGTCTGTGGGTCTGTTTTTGTGCCAATACCAAATTGTCTTGATAACTGTGGCTTTGTAGTAGAGCTTGAAGTCAGGGAGTGTAATTCCCCCTGTTTTATTCCTCCTTCTCAGGATTGCTTTGGCTATTCGGGGTCTTTTGTGGTTCCATATGAATTTTAGAACTATTTGGTCCAGTTCATTGACGAATGCTGTTATTTTGATAGGGATTGCATTGAATCTGTAGATTGCTTTAGGTAGTATAGCATTTTGACAATATTTATTCTACCTAGCCATGAGCATGGAATGAATTTCCATGTTAGTGCCCTCATTAATTTCTCTTAGGAGTGTTTAGCAGTTTTCAGGATATAGGTCTTTCACTTCCTTTGTTAGGGTTATTCCTAGGTATTTTATTCTTTTTGATGCAGTTGTGAATGGAATTGTTTTCCTGATTTCTCTTTCTGTTATCTCATCGTTAGTGTATAGGAAAGCAACAGATTTCTGTGTGTTAATTTTGTATCCTGCAACTTTGCTGAATTCATAGATATTAGTTCTAGTAGTTTGGGAGTGGAGTCTAGGGTTTTTTATGTACAATATCATGTCATCTGCAAATAGTGACAATTTGACTCCTTCTTTACCAATCTGGATGCCTTGTATTTCTTTGTTTTGTCTGATTGCTGTGGCTAGGACCTCCAGTACTATGTTGAATAACAGTGGAGACAGTGGGCATCCCTGTCTTGTTTCTGATGTTAGATGAAAAGCATTCAGCTCCCACTGTTAAGTATGATGTTAGCTGTGGGTTTGTCATATATGGCCTTTATGATGTTGAAGTACTTGCCCTCTATACCCATTTTGTTGAGAGTTTTTATCATGAATGGATGTTGAATTTTGTCATATGCTTTTTCAGCATCTATGGAGATGATCATGTGGTTTTTGTTCTTCTTTTTGTTGATGTGGTGGATGATGTTGATGGATTTTCGAATGTTGTACCATCCTTGCATCCCTGGGATGAATCCCACTTGATCATGGTGTATGATCCTCTTGAAGTATTTTTGAATTCGGTTTGCTAATATTTTGTTGAGTATTTTTGCATCTACGTTCATCAGGGATATTGGTGTGTAATTTTCTTTTTTGGTGAGGTCTTTGCCTGGTTTTGGTATTAGAGTGATGCTGGCTTCATAGAATGAGTTTGGAAGTATTCCCTCCTCTTCTATTTTTTGCAGAACTTTAAGGAGAATGGGTATTATTTCTTCTCTATCTGTCTGATAGAATTCAGAGGTAAATCCATCTGGCCTGGGGCTTTTGTTCTTGAGTAGTTTTTTGATAGCCGCTTCAATTTCATTGCTGGTGATTGGCCTGTTTAGTTTTTCTGTTTCTTGCTTGGTCAGTTTTGGAAGGTTGTATTTTTCTAAGAAGTTGTCCATTTCTTCTAGGTTTTCCAGTTTGTTAGTATATAGATTCTCATAGTATTCTCCTGTAATTCTTTGTGTTTCTGTGGGGTCCGTCGTGATTTTTCCTTTCTTACTTCTGATTCCGTTTATGTGTGTAGACTCTCTTTTTCTCTTAATAAGTCTGGCTAGGGGTTTATCTATTTTGTTTATTTTTTCAAAGAACCAGCTCTTGGTTTCCATGATATTTTTCTATTGTTTTATTCTTCTTAATTTTATTTATTTCTTCTCTGATCTTTATTATGTCCCTCCTTGTGGTGACTTTGGGCCTCATTTGTTCTTCTTTTTCCAATTTCAGTAATTGTGTCTTTAGACTATTCATTTGGGATTGTTCTTCCTTCTTAAATAGGCCTGGATTGCAATATACTTTCCTCTTAGAAGTGCCTTTGCTGTGTCCCACAGAAGTTGCAGCTTTGTGTTATTGTTTTCATTAGTCTCCATATATTGTTTGATCTCTGTTTTTATTTGGTCATTTATCCATTGATTATTTAGGAGCATTTTATTAAGCCTCCATGTATTTCTGAGCCTTTTTTCTTTCTTTGTGCAATTTATTTCTAGTTTTATACTTTTGTGATCTGAGAAGTTGGTTGGTAGGGTTTCAGTATTTTTGAATTTACTGAGGTTGTTTATGTGGTCTATTCTGGAAAATATTCCATGTGCACTTGAGAAGAATGTGTATCCTGTTGCTTTTGGGTGTAGAGTTCTGTAGATGTCTGTTAGGTCCATCTGTTCTAGTGTGTTGTTCAGTGACTCTGTGTCTTTACTTATTTTCTGCCTGGTTGTTCTGTCCTCTGGAGTGAGTGGTGTGTTGAAGTCTCCTAAAATGAATGCATTGCTGTCTATTTCCCCCTTTAATTCTGTTAGTATTTGTTTCACATATGTCGGCCCTCCTGTGTTGGGTGCATATATATTTAAAATAGTTATGTCCTCTTGTTGGACTGACCCCTTTATCATTATGTAATGTCCTTCTTTATCTCTTGCTACATTCTTCATTTTGAAGTCTATTTTGTCTGATACAAATACTGCAACACCTGCTTTTTTCTCCTTGTTGTTTGCATGAAATATCTTTTTCCATCCCTTCACTTTTAGTCTGTGTATATCTTTGGGTTTGAGGTGAGTTTCTTGTAAGCAGCATATAGATGGGTCGTGCCTTTTTATCCATTCTGTTATTCTGTGTCTTTTGATCGGTGCATTCAGTACATTTACATTTAGGGTGATTATCTATATGTACTCATTGCCATTGCTGGCTTTAGATTTGTGGTTAGCAAAGTTTCAAGGGTAGCTTCTTTACTATCTAGCAGTCTAACTTGACTTTGTTGTTAAGTTATTGTAAACACAGTCTGATGATTCTTTATTTCCCTCCCTTCTTATTCCTCCTCCTCCATTCTTTATATACTAGGTGTTTTATTCTTTGCCTTTAGTTAGTATTTGGATCGTCTTTTTTCTTTGCTATGATTTTATTTTCTCTGGTGACATCTTTTTAGCCTTAGGAGTGCTTCCAACTAGAGCAGTCCCTTTAAGATATCCTGTAGAGGTGGTTTATGGAGGCAAACTACCTCAGCTTTCGCTTGTCTGGGAATCGTTTAATCCCACCATCATATTTAAATGATAATCGTGCTGGATACAATGTTCTTGGTTCAAGGCCTTCTGTTTTATTATGTTAAATATATCATGCCATTCTCTTCTGGCCTGTAAGGTTTCTGTTGAGAAGTCTGATGATAGTCTGATGGGTTTTCCTTTGTAGGTGATCTTTTTTCTCTCTCTAGCTGCCTTTAATACTCTGTCTTTATCTTTGATCTTTGCCATCTTAATTATTATGTGTCTTGGTGTTGTCTTCCTGGGGTCCCTTGTGTTGGGAGATCTGTGGGCTTCGGTGGACTGCAAGACTATTTCCTTCCCCAGCAAGGGAAAGTTTTCAGCAATTTTTTCTTCAAAGACACTTTCTATCCCTTTTTCTCTCTCTTCTTCCTCTGGTACTCGTATAATGCGAATATTGTTCCATTTGGATTGGTCACACAGTTCCCTTAATATTTTTTCATTCCTAGAAATCCTTTTATCTCTCTCTGCCTTGGCTTCTCTGTATTCCTGTTCTCTGATTTCTATTCCATTAACAGTCTCTTGCATCTCATCCAGTCTGCTGTTAAGCCCGTCGATCGCTTGTCTGATTTCTACATTGTCTTTCCTCACTTCCCTCACTTCCTCCCTTAGCTCTTGCATATTTCTCTGTAGATCCATCAGCATGGTTATAATTTTTATTCGGAATTATTTTTCAGGAAGTTTGTGCATGTCCATCCCATCAGGCCCCGTCTCAGGGGCTGTCTGGCTGATCTTAGTCTGAACCATATTCCTCTGTCTTTTCATGGTGATAGAAGTGGTCGCTGGTAGGGGCCACGTGCATCAGCTGGGAGAACAAAGTCCCTTCCTTCTTGTTGTTCTCCTTGCCCCTCTCCTGGGCGTGAGCTGTTTTCCTGCACACCCGGAGGCAGTCTCTGGGATAATCCCCTGGACTGCCTGTGTGCAGGTTGCCCTCATCCTAGCCTATCAGGCTGCTGATCTCTGTGGGAAGCCTCGGCACGACTGCTTTGCCCAGCCGCCAGCCAAGGGGTCCAAAATTCCCCAAGACTCCCAGCCTGCTGGGCTGAGTGTGCTGGGACGATGTTGTTCCGCTGTTGGGCCCTTGTCTCTTTAAGACTTTAATCAAACAAACAAAAAAACCAAAGAAAGAAAAAAAAACAAAAAAACCCCAGAGATATCAAAACAACAACAACAACAACAAAATGGCACCCGTTTTTCTTTTGTCCCAGGGAGCCAGCTGAGGGGAGCCACTTGTTGTCTCCAACTCAGATCCTGCCCTTCTGTTTCTCTAATCTCTGATACACCACGCGATGTGTGTCAGAGCTCCCAGCGCAGATCACCAGGGCTGGTTATTTGGCGGGCCTGTGCTTCCACTCCCTCCCCACTCTGAATCTTTTCCTCCCGCTGGTGCACTGGGTTGGGAGAGTGCTCAGGTCCCGCCAGGTCGTGGCTTTGTATCTTACCTGCTTGGTGAGGTGCTGTGTAGCTGTAGCCTGGCTGTTGTCCTGTATCTTCTGGTCTCTCTTTTAGGAATAGTTGTATTTGTTGTATTTTCATAAATATATATGGTTTGGGGAGGAGATTTCTGCCACCCTGCTCATGCTGCCATCTTCCCAGATGTCCAATTGGGAGATTTAAAAGTAGAGTAGATGAAGTAGAAGAGACAGTAAATGAAATAAAAATTAAAGAACAGGAAAACAAAGAAGCTGAGGCATGGAGAGAAAAAAGTATCTCTAGGAATGAAGGACTAATAAGAAAGCTGTGCAACCTATTCAAATGGAACAATATTTGCATCATAGGAGTTCCAGAAGAAGAAGAGAGAGATAAAGGGATAGAAAGTTTCTTTGAGGAAATAATTGTTGAAAACCTTTCCAATCTGGGGAAGGAAACAGTCATTCAGGTCATGGAAGTGCAGAGGTCTCCCAAAACAAGGAACCCTAGGAAGACAACACCGAGACATATAGTAATTAAAATGGGAAAGATCGAGGACAAGGAGAGAGTACTGAAAGCAGCAAGAGAGAGAAAAAAGATCACTTATAAAGGAAACCCCATCAGGCTATCAGCAGACTTCCTAGCAGAAACCTTACAAGCCAGAAGGGAGTGTCATGATATATTTAATACAATGAAACAGAAGGGCCTCCAACCAAGAATACTCTACCCAGTAAGATTATCATTTAAATTTGAAGCAGGGATTAAACAATTTCCAGATTAGCAAAAGTTAAGGGAATTCACCAACAAGCCATCTCTACAATGATTTTAAAGGGACTGCTATAGATGAAAGTGCTCCTAAGACTACACAGCTGTCGTCAGAGAAAATAAACCCACAGTAAAGTAAGTAGACCAATTAATTACTAAGCAAATACAAGATTAAATCAACTAATCACAAAGTTAGTCAAGGGATACAGAAAGAATATAGAATATGACAATATATAGAGTGGAGGAGGAAGAAGGGAAGAAAGAAAAGAGAGCCTTTAGATTGTGTTTGAAATAGCATAATAAGCAAGTTAAGATAGACTGTTAGAAAATAAACTGATTAAAAAATGGGCAGAGAATCTGAACAGACACTTCTCCAAAGAAGAAATCTGAACAGCAACGGCCAACAGGCACATGAAAAGATGCTCCACATTCTAATCATTAGAGAAATGCAAATTAAAACCACAATGAAATATCACCTCACATCAGTCAGGATGGCCAACATCCAACAGATAAGAAACAACAAATGCTGGCGAGGATGTGGAGAAAGGGGAACCCTCCTACACTGTTGGTGGGAATGTAAATTAGTTCAAGTACTATGGAAAGCAGTATGGGGATTCCTCAAAAAACTAAAAATAGAAATGCCATTTGATCCAGGAATTCCACTCTTAGGAATTTACCAAAAGAAAACAAGATCCCTGATTCAAAAAGGCATATGCAACCCTATGTTTATTTCAGCACTATTTACGATAGCCAAAATAGGGAAGCAACTTAAGTGTCCATCAATAGATGAATAGATAAAGAAGAAGTGGTAGATATACACAATAGAATATTATTCACCCATAAAAAGAAAAGAAGTCCTACCATCTGCAACAACATTGTGGGAGCTGGAGGGTATTATGCTCAGTGAAATAATCCAGGAAGAGAAAGACAAGTACCAAATGATTTCACTCATTTGTGGAGTATAACAACAAAGCAAAACTTAAGGAACAAAACAGCAGCAGACTCACAGACTCCAAGAAGGGACTAGCGGTTACCAAAGGGAATGGGTTGGGGAGGGTGGGTGGGGAGGAAGGGAGAAGGGGATTAAGGGGCATCATAATTAGCAATCATACTATAGGTAGGTCATGGGGAAGGCAGTACAGCATGGAGAAGACAAGTAATAACTCTATAGCATCATACTATGCTGATACACAGTGACTGCAATGAGGGGCGTGAGGACTTGATAATGTGGGTGAATGTTGAAACCACAATGTTGTTCATGTGAAACCTTCATAAGATTGTATATCAATGATACTTTAATAAAAAAAGTAAACATACACACACCAGGCCATAGTACCTATTGCTAATTGCTGGTGGTATGTATGAAGTCAGTTCTCACACATTGCTGGTAGAAATGTAAAGTGTTAACCTTTTTAGAAGGCAATTTGGCAAGGTCTATTTTTTAAAATACATACATCCTTTGACCTAGAAATTCTATTCCTGGGAGTCTATTCCTTAGAAATAGAAGTAGAAACCATGAGGCCACATGACAAGTATGTTTACTGTGAGACTGTTCTTAGGGGACCTCAAACTGGAAACAAAGTGAAACAGCAGATTTGGTACACTAGCCCACTTTCTCTCTAGTTAACTTTTTTCTTCTGGGCCTTCCTATTTTGCAGAGGCTGGAAAGATAAAGACATTTTTTCCAGACTACCTTGAAGCTAGGGCTTTAGACTGTGATTTAATTTCACCAGTCAGAGGTACTAGAGCAAATATGACATACACAGTATGGGTCTGCAGTCAAAAGTTCTGTTGGTGACTTCCTGCGTGCCATATTGCAGCTCAATGGCATGACTCCATAACTAGCAGCTGGGAAAGCAGCTTCCTGTAATGGATGTAGCGGTTCTCTTGGGCGACAGGTTCTGTGGGACTGTTGTGGGAGTCATTCCTGGAGCCCCAACCTACAGCCTGCTACTTGGGTCCCTCCAATAATTCTTTTTAAGTCCTTAATTCCCTACATTAAATTCCTTTCCACTTAAAATAATTAGTTTCTGGTATATACAATGAACAAGATTGTTGGATACATTGTAGCATTATATCTCCATATCATGGGATATTAAGCAGTCATTGAAATGAATAAATTAGATCCATACTAAATGACTTTCTAGTCATCTAGAGGGATTCTCATAGGTACTTCTAAGTGTGAGAAAATCAGAACGCAAAAAAAAATGAGTATAATATGACCCATTTTTGTAAAACAATGATCAGCTCCCTGGAATCTTTATAAATTCAAGGATTCACATAGGGTTTTATGAGCATGGAGAAAATTTTGAAGATCACATACTGGGTTATGAATATAGATCACAGGTGTGTGACTAGGAAATAGGAAATGGGCTAATCTCAGGAGAGAAGGCAAAGAGGGAAGGTGTTGATTAAAAAATGGCATGATATGATCCTATATATGTAAATTTACTTGTGTATGTATACTGCATGCATAAAGAATGCCTGAAAAGACAACATGTTGTTTCCTGAATAAGTGGATCTTCAGTGGGATTTCTCTCTCTTTATGTATTTATAATTAGATCAAAGTTTTACAATGAGCATTTATATCTTTATATGATCAGAAAAAAATAAAGATATTTTCATTGTGAAAAAAAGCAAAAAAAAATTGATTTACAATAGTAGTAAAAGCTATAATGTACCTAGGAATAAATCCCACAAAGTTTTACAAGATCTTTATGAGATAAATAAATGGAGCATTACACAATATTAATGGATTGGTGGTCTCACTATAATGAAGAGGGCAATTCTTCTAAATAACCTATAAATGCAAAGCAGTTCCAATAAAACCTCAAGAGGGTTTTTCACAGAACTTGACAAACTGCTCCCTGAATTCACACGGAAGAGAAAAGGGCCCAGCATAGCCAAGACAAAGTTCAAAGATGAATAAGGAGAAAGTATCATCCTATCAGATATCAAGACATAATAAATCTTCAATAATTATAACAGTTGTTTGCACAGAGGCAGGTGAAACAGACTAGGCAGAGTAAAAAATAGACCCACATATATTGTGGAACTCGTTGATGACACATGTGACATTAAACATTAGAGGAGAGACAGGATGGTCAGGTTGCTGGTCTCCTTTCAGAGCTTACCCAGAATACGCTACAGAAGTGACAGGTGGGTTAATAGATAACAGATATAATATTAAAACTTTGGGAAGCTTTTAGGAAGACGGGAATTGGTTTTGTTCCAACATGCATTTGGGAAATGGCAGCCGAGGATAGAATATGACCAGGCAGAGGATGGGTTACAGAACAATCTAATTGTATTTTCTTCCCTCCCCCCCGACCCCCAACTGTTCTGAGTGAGTCACTGCCCACCTCATCACCTCTGTGAGAAAGAGTGATGCCAGCACAATGCCACTGGACGTATAAATAATGTTATGGCAGAGCTGGAATCTGGCTGGTGGGGAATGGCTAACAGGTGCAGATCCCTGAGCAATCCTAACTCCTATCCCAATCCTAAAGGAGGAAGCTCTTGAAAAAGAGCAGAGCTGCGGGAGGAGATACAGAAGTCAACTTATGTGGCTAATAAATAGGGACTGATCAAGTCCAGACTGAAATAATTGAAGTTATCAGTCTAAGGAATAGTTCCTACCACTACAACCATCACCCCATGACATCATAAGCATTCTAAAAATTGATCATAAGGGGTCTAAACTACCATCTGGATTTCAGTCTCCTCTCCCAGCTATGTATTACCTGCTTCAATAGCTAGTATTCCCAAGGTAATATGAACTTACAGGGGAAAAGAATGGTACAAACAAGGTACACATGTTCAACAGTCCATGCTAAAGCAAACAGAAATCAATGGGCCAGACAGACAAGCATTTAAAATGCACATAATAATTATGTTTAATAAGACAAGGGAGAGCATTGGAAATATAAACAGGAACAAGCAATTACGAAGAAAAACAAACCATTCTTTTAATATAAAAGTTGAAATTAAGAAGTCAATAAATGAATTTATCAGCAAAATGGATATAAATGAAGAGCAAATTAATGAGATTAAAGATCAGATAAGGAAACTTTCCTCAGAAGAGTTAATATTAGACAAAAAGATGGTAAAAATAAAAGTTAAGAGGCACGAAGGTTTTAAGTAGAAGCTTAATAGGAATCACAGAAAAACAAATTACTAGAAAATATTGGAAGAAATATTGATGTGAGAATTTTCCAGCATTAGAAGGTATAAAAATCACTGATTTAAAAATAGCTCATAGAACAGTAACAGGAGAAATTAAAATAAAAACAGAAACAAAAACCCAACACTGTCATATTCATTAGAGTGAAATTTGACATCATGAAAGCCAGACAAAAGTGGTTTCACCTTCAAAGCACCAAGGATCTGCTCTGTGACAAGCTTCTTAATAGCCACACTAGGAACCAGAGGACACTGGTAATATGAAAAGTGATGAAGGAAAACAAGTTTGAACCTAGGATTTTATATCAAAATTATCATGTTTTAAATTATTGCTTTTTCCTTGCCTTACTTTCAATTTTGCCTTAATTTCTGAGAAGTCTCAATTTTTTTTCCTCCAGTTTTTTCCTGAATTTTATTAACTCTTGCATCATCTCTTCCTGTTCTCTCATCATTTTGCCCCTAAGCTCTTGCTTCTCTGATGCTCTTGATTTGAATACTTGTGTCAATTTAAAAAATTCATGGCCAAGTATTTAGTCACAAAAACTTTTATCTTCTCTACAGCACCATTTTCCTGATAAATGTTTTTAATTTATGCTTTTATTTTTCTATTTCTTTCCTCGTTTAGCCCTAAATATTCTAGTATAGGTTCTCTGCTGGTTGTTCTTGATGACTCATTTTTTTTTTGAAGCAGAGAACAAAGGTTTCCTGGACCAGCTATTTGCAGAATGCTTGTGTTTAAGGGTTGAAATTTTCCTTAGTAGTTAAGAAATTTGTGCAATGATTTGTTAAGTATTATTTCTCTATATGGCAATAGGCATCTGTTTTTCCGCAGTGTAAAGCTTATGGATCTTCTTCCCATTGTCATAAACTAAGGATTTCCTAATTTATAAATTTATAAACTTTCCCTCTGAAAGTTGAGAAGTGCTCTGCTAGCTCTGATCTGGAGACATAGCACCTCCTGTTTCCTCTCCAAGTCACCCTGCTTGGTAACTACTGCTTTTGGCAGTCCTTCTAGCTAATCTATGGATTGGTTTTAGAGCTGTCTCCTAGTTTCCTCCACAAATGGAGTTTGTACTCCTCTCGGTTTTGATTTCTACAAAAGAAGGGGGAATAAGCAACTTTATACTACCATCCTCACACTGAAATCTGGTGGAAACTATCATTTAAATGTGAGGGTGAAATAATAATATTCAAGTCCTAGGAGAGTCACCAAAGATGCTCTTTACAAGTGACATCCAAAAGAAAAAATAAATATGGAGAGCACCTAAGATGTGAGTATTAAAAGAGGAAAGAAAGAACAGCAATTCACAGCTAAAATTCTATATGCTATCAGCATGATGTGAGCGTCTGTCCGAGGCTTCCCAGGTTCCTTTGATATGGGATTTGGCTTCTCCTCGCAAAATGTAGCCTTTTGAGCTGCAGTCTTTAGATCTTTTCTTCTCATCTGGCAGGTACTGGTGCTCTAGGTGCCTCAGAGGACACTTTGCCATATTTGTCTTTAAATGCTCAGTATGTTGCACACAGTAGAGACATAATAAATTATAAATGAATGAAGATAACAGAGAATATGAACACAGACTCACATGGTCACCTGTTTGTTATCTGGAGTTCTGGCTCTGGAGTTATTAAAATGAACTTTCCCACAGAATTAAATATCACTACCTGTTTAAGTGTCTTATATTCATCAATGGTTATCATGACCTCTTCTCAAACTTAGGCCAAAGACACAAAACTACAGTTTAAATTCTCATACTCTTTATGGGTAAGGTAGGGGTGGAGAAGGGTTGCTTTGTTAGTTGTCCATTATTACAGAAATCTGATCAGTCAGATTTTTAGGCTGGTTGGGATGGAGGAGGGAAGAGGTGATGACAGTGGTTTGAATCTCTGGTGAAAAAAATGATCATTAGCTTTGTGATGGGGGAGGGTGGTGTGGTGGCATCTAGGCCACTGCTCTAAATAGTGAAGACCTACCTATTCAAATATTCATTTATTGACTTGCTCTAGCTTGTGTCTCATCTTCCACCAATCTATCTCCTTATCCTCAGGTAACAATTCTGTAGTACTGACTTAAAAAAAAAAAAGAATTTGCTCCCTATCTATTGAGGCTCTTGATTTGAAATTCTGTTTTTCCTTTACTCCTTTCTTCTCGCCAAACCACAAACAAACTACCCTCCAACAGGGTCTGTTCTGCTTGTTTTGGAGCTGCTGACTTTAAAAATATTTAATTCTGGACTCCTATGCCATTCTGAGCCTAGAGCTCACAGCCAAGTGCAGAATAATCTGGAAGGGATGGTGGGGTAAACATACCTTGGCTGTGTTCTTCCTACTGAGCAGTGGACAACATTCCCTGTTATCAATTTGAACAAATCTGTAAGTCTACAGCCTCAAAAGGGGGCCAAAATTTCCTCCAGAATAGCGTGTGATACTTCCGCATGTCTCCTGGAGATCTCCGTGGAGAAACGAGCTCTCTGACCCTCTGCGCTGAGCAGAAGACAGTGCTCAGGTCCTGGAAATGTCAGCTCACTGTGAGTGCCAGTGTTGACAGGAGAAAAACTCATGTAACTTCCTCAGTGTACTTTAAAAACAACTTTAAATAATGGCTTTTAACAGAATTGGCCAAAATTGTTCTACTAACATTGTGCCACTGTGCTAAACAGAGATTTTAAGAAATTTGTGTGCCTTTCACAAAAGTAAAACCTTGAGTGTCCAGTACAGTACACATACACACCCATATACATGTAGACCAACGACATGGAATCAGTGATCATTATCATCTATTTGGTGCTCATAGTTCACAAGACATTTTCACTTATTTAATCCTCAAAACAAATTCCAGAGAGAATTCCTTGTTATTAGACATGGTAGTAGAGAAAGAATGGCATACAGCTAGATTCTGGTGACAGATTTAAGCAATTCTGAGCAGAAGGAAATCAAGAATGAACAGATTTGAAAAATGATTAAGAGTGTTAGCTTGCAAATCAAATCCAGCTCTATGGTGGTGTGCTTAAGTACTGGACTCCTAAACATAATTTTTGAGAAAGAGCCTCTTGCCCTAATAATTAAAACTTAAGCCAATTCTGTCATTCTTTGTTCCCTTGCCCTGTTTACTGTGTACGGCATCTATGTTCCTTTGCTGAGTCCCGCTGCAATGCAAGCTCTGAGGGCAGGGAATATGTCTTATTGTATTCACAGAGCCCAGAATAGGAACTGATACCTACTGGAGCTTTCATTAATTCATTGAATGAGTTAATCTTTAGCTGAAGGGATAGCCCCACAATGTGAGCACTTGATACGTATTTGACAGGTTATGATTTGGCTACATTCCCTTTCTAACCAGGCTTTGCAATTCTGCTCTACTTTCCATGGAGCTGAAGCAGGATTTTATAACTTCTAAGGCCCTTGACATAAAATGCCACCATTAGGAAAAAGTAAAGATTTCTGAAAGATTTACTAAAACTCCAGGGATGGTGGGAATAAAGGAAAAATGTGTACTGAGCACTTCTTTGGCCTCTAGGATCTCTGCACTTGGTCAAACAGAATCAGATTCTTTCAATCTGTCTTCAATGGTATTCACAAATATTGAATCCATTATAAAGTTTGTATTACCTCTACAGAGACAAGAAAAATCAGAATAGTGATAAAATGCTGAAGGTTGGTTCTTTCCTCTTCTACACTTACCTGTTCTTTCCTGTTCACACTCAGGGACATCTGAAAAGGCTTTGTGAGAGGGCTGGAATTTGGGGCCAGACTGACCCTTCTGAGACTATGATGAGGCAGTTATAGTGACTTCTGGGGTGAAGATTAAAGAGGACTACTGGAAGGGGCACTCTCTTTTTATTCCAAGCTCCATTACCATTACCCTTATCAAGACTTTAACTTGGAATTTCTTGGAATAACTAAGAACTTGATTTTTCATTTTAGATGTTGCTCAATGTAACTCAAAGTGATCAAATTGGAACGTTGGAGTTATCTTTGATTTCTTTCCTTTTTTATTGAAGTCATCTCTCCTTTTTCACTTTTATTACCAAAGGCTAATCAATTTACATCTGGACTACTGCACTAGCTTTCTAAGTGATCTCTAGCTTCTCCCTCTCTAATCCTTCTTATGTACATTACTCTATGCAATTTTAAGTACCACCCATTATCATCTGGAGATCCTCAATTAAAAAAAACAAAAACACCCAAACACCAAATAACTTCATTATGCTTAATGGTTATTCCTAAGCCTGGAGCTCAAGACATTCCACCATTTGACTCCTACTCTTTCGTGTGACCATCTATTATTACTATTCTCCTGTAATAATCTTGACGTGTCTACTTCAGTCAGGTTGGTGTACCTACCATCCTCTAAACACACCACTCAACCCCTATGTTTTAGGACACTTTCTATGGTGTAAACAGAATTATTTTGTTAAAGGGTATTCAGAGGATCATTCAAGTCCTATACATCTTTCCTTAAGATCCAACTGAAGTTTCTTCTTCTCTAGGTCTTCCTCTACCATTTTCTGGCTTCATTCTAAACTTCTTTGGAACTGTCTATTCCATCCATTTTGCTAGGTCATATTCCACCTTGAAACTTAATTCTTGCATGTTTCTATGTCATACGTATGTCTTATATCAAATAGTAAGCTCCTGGTAAAGGTTCCCTAAGGATTATCCAGTTTCATTTGTTCTTCAAACTGTTAATCGTTAATTGAACCCCTATGTATTTAAATTTTTTCTTTGCACACAAGATGCCAGTCCTGTATTAACAGCAAAATAGGATGATCTTCTTGTATTGTCATATAATAATTTAAAGAATTTACTTCTGCATATGAATCACAATTAAATATTTGGGAACAGAGAGATAACACAATCTTTTTCCTTGCTTTATAATTTTGTATTTCTGAACTGTACTTCTGGTCTTGAAAGGCAGAACTGTAACCAGTTCAAGATTTGCAAACTCTATCATGTTTAAATATAATGAGGACAAAAACCAAATAAACATTTCTTATTTATTAAAAAACAAATTTCTAAAACTAGAATTATCTGTTAGCATTTCTTTATCAGTCTGCCTTTATTTTTTAAAGGTCTTAAACATGCATTTGGAATACAAAGAAATAAAAATGCCCACATTTTAAGAAATCATATGCTGACTTAAGGTGTTCTCTATATTTTCTTGGACAAATCAATGTTTTCTTAAGAGGTGGAGATATTGGCTTTAGTGTTTATCAACACCACAGAACATCCCATATAAAAACACATGCCATTAAGAAACAAACAGGAATCTTGAAAGAGAAAAGAAACTCTAGCCTGAATATAATAAATTGTATCCAGAGACTCACTTCCCATTATCCTTTAGGACAACCACAGAATCCTTCTGACCTGCACCTTTAGCCTAAGCAGAGTAAGAACTCTAATTGCTAAGTACTAAAATAAAATATGATTTACAAGACTTTCCTAGCTATCTACAACTTTATTAGCAAATATCAATTTCATAAGATGCTTTTTATAAGCTCTTCTGCGTCAACATAGTTCAATAATTTTATTATTCATATAATTTTTTGACCCATAATTAGTATAAAACATTTCTCTAAAGAAACTAAAAATATACATTCAAATGTAGCCAAGTTCTTTTCTCAAAAAGAAGCTCTGAGTCCCCTTCGGAATTCACTTCCCCAGAAGACCAGTCCTTAAGGACTTCTGGAGTCTAGCGATGTCGGCGTCCAGCGCTACAAGGCCATTGCGGAAGTCTTGTTCATCACGGGAAGTGAAGGTTGAAAAAGAAGAGATGCTCCAGTCGGATGTCAAGTCAGAATGGAAAAAGCTGCCATCGGAGACAGCACTACTGTTCACTTGAATGCTGCTCCTCGGACAAGGGGAGGGGCCGGGAGGCGCAGCCAGTTCCGGTGGCTGCTCACGGGCAGCGGGGATCTTGCAGATGGCTTCCTTTATTTTCTTGAGGAGCTTCCTGTCCTCTGTGGCAGCTGTTCGGGAAAGTTTCTCAGGTGCGTCTTCTGCTTCCTTTTTGAAAGGGCAACAAACTCCGGATGCACACAATTTATTTTCCTTTTCAGAGACGAGAACATTGTTGCTGACCAGCTGTGGTGGAGCTACACTAACCTGTGGCTGGGGAGAAAATCTCTTGGATAGTGGTGGTTTCTTTTTAGAAGTGCTTCTAGCAAACGGAATGTAAATTGTAGTATCCAAATTACACTCATTTTCTATTAATGTTGTCATTTCATTCTCCTCATCAGAATCTTGTTTTGAAAGGGCAGAAGTGATTCCAGGGGCTGCTGTTTCCTCCATGCTCCTAGTGTTACTATGTTGAGGGCCTTTGGAAGGCAGAACATTTTCATAGGGTCTATCTGGCACTACGTTTTCCTCATTGTTAACTGCAGAAAGTGTAAAAATGTGATCTGTTTCTAACTTATTTAGGTAGCTCATTATGGAAGTGTGAGCAGGGATCAGGTCATGTTGAGGCTGTTTTTCATGAATGTTCAGAAGTGATCTGGTAAGATTATTCCCAGGCTTGCAGTGAGCACTGTCCTTACTAAGATCTGAGAGAAGCTTTGCCATACTGCTTTGTAAAGTTCTGTGAAGAAGAATTTAGTACACTAATTATTTTTTAACCTGTTTTTCATTTATTTATATATACCTCATCTTTAAAAGAAAGGATTTGAGGCAAGTGTCTGGTTCTCAATATAAAAAAAAGAAACTAAAAGCACAAAATCGCAGAATACACTCTGGAATGAGTAAATTAAAGTAACAAATGATAAAAGACTTTGGTCTGTATCAAATCTAATATTATATCTAAAAATAGAGGCTCGGAAATTTTTTTCTCTTAAGGTATAGAGATGCTGTTTCTTGAGCAACATTGTAAAATGATAAGTATAATACTCGTTTGTTAGGGGATTCTGTTCACAATTATTTCTCTCTACTCAACACATGTGCAAAGGACATTGGAACAATACTGGTAAAAAAAAAAAGGATGGTTAGAAATAATCACCTGACATAATTAAGTGTAAGCAACAGCTAGCAACCAAGAAAAGTGTGGACATAAGGAAAATCACACAGGATTTGAAGTCAGACAGAAATGGAATAAAATCCTAGCCTATTACTAGCTGTGATCTTGGGCAAGTCACTCATCCTTTCTGAAACTCAAGTTCCTCAATTGCTAAATGAAGATACCTACTTCAGAATTAAAACAAACATTAAATATAATAAAATAATAAAACACAGAGAAAAAGTGCTTAGCTCAGCTTCAGGCTAACTGGGTAATCATTTGATGGCAGCTTTTATTAGTAGTCCTATTAAAGCCATTTTAAACGAAGCCTTAGTCTACTTCAATTGAATCATGTATGTTCTTACACATTAATAAGAAAAAGAAACAGACCAATTTTTAAAAAGACATTAACAGGTAACTTTAAAAGATTACAACTAGCCAAGAAGTATTTTTTAAAGTTCAGCTCATAATCAGAGAAATTCAAATTGTTAAAATGTGATTTTTTTCCCTTATCAAAAAAATAATAATACACATTGCTAGGGAAGCTTGGAGAGGCAGGTTGCTAGTAGGACTGTGTACTGGTGTAACTCTTCTGGAGAGCAAACTGGCAGTACATCTGAAGCCTTGAAGACCTGTATTCCCACACGTTCTGACCCACCCTACTGATACAGAGGCTGTACCAAAAGATATTTACAAAGATAAATTTACGGTAGAAAATAGGTGGACTCAGTATCTTTATCTTCAAATACAGTGGATTGATTTAGGTAAACTATAGTTGCATCATAGCCACTTATGGTTATGTTGTAAAGAATATTTATTAATGGGGAACTGTTCATTATATAAGGTAAATTTAAAAGAACAGGCCGTAAGTAACATTGATAGAATACTATTTTTGTAAAAACAGTCACACATATCCAAATAACACACTAAGAGGAAACTAAACAGCAGTTATTGTATTTCTGGATACAGAATGATTTTTTCCTACAAAAAGGAAAAAATTTTTTCCCAACCTGGCTTACACTGTCATCTTAAGCATGCTCTATTTTGAGTTCTGATTGCTCTTAAACAGTCATAGCTTCCTGCCATTTTTACTCATACCTCTTTCGGGAATCTACTGATATAATACTGTATATCAACTATATATATATTTTTTTAAAAGCTAATGAGCTATTATTAATGGACAAAAAATACACTATCAGAAAATGTTTTTGAAAAATTGCTCTAATGAGTAATGACCTCATTAATTAATTTGATCAGACTGCATACTGGAATTTTTATTTACTTTTCGAAAAGGAGTATTTATGTTGATGTTTCTTTCCAGTCTTAAATAAATATATTATCTTTGCTATGGACAAAATCAGCTATAAAGAAAGGAAGGGATAATGACATTATCTCTGGAAATTAATAGCAATCACTAGGCTTCTGATGTATAAACAAAATGTGACTCATCATTGCCTCTGAAACAAAAAAAAAATCTCTGTAAGTAAAAAGATGAGAAAAAAAAAGAGATGAGAGAGTATGTCAAAATTTTAAAGGAAGCAATACAACCACGTAAAGAGCTACAAAGTGAATGTATTTGTGTTTCAATTATATGGGATACAGCTCAACACACTGATTTTTAATGCTAAGAAAACTGGCACACTTTCATAATAAAAATGCAAGATTCTTTCTGAGCTACTTATAAAAATGTACTAATTTAACTATCTGCACTTTTAAGAGTGCTCTGGGAAGCTATTAGAAGAATATTTATCACTTGTTTACTGAAAATACATTAATTTCCCACACATTAATGGTTTTAAAATGTGTTGTAGTAAAATCTGAAAAAAGTGATAAAAATGTGTTTCAAAACTACTGAAGGTTGGAGAAGGGGGCAAGAGAGAGAGTTTAGGATATTTGTTTACAACTTGCATATATACCTTCTAGTTGTTATCCCTCCTCAATAGCGTGAGAAAGGCATTCAGCAATTTTGTGCCATCTCTTCTAAGAGATTATTTAAAATGCATACAAAAAACACCTGACTGAGGTGTACGACTACAGGGAGGAGGGCCAGGTGGATGAGCATGAAGATTTATCTGATGTTGTGGTTTTCTCTCGTCAAGAGTAAAATGAAACTGGTCATGATAGCCCAGCTATAGTACTGGAGATGTTCCAAACACCATAAATCACCAACATGGGTGAATTTAGATACACTCATGCTCAAAGACTGTTTTGTTTTGTTCTGCTTTTTAATTTAAAGGATAAAACAAAAACTGCCATCTATGGGTATACTTAGCATTTTGAAGCTGTTACCGAGGATTCAGAAAACATACACGTAGTATTAAACCTTGTAAGACACTGCGCTGAGCTGCCCACTATGTCCTAAAATAATTTTAAAAGACCAGTTAATCTAACAGGTGAGCTAGTCATGAGGCAGGATTTACGCCCAGCAAAAAAAAGAGAAGATCTTTGACAACAACGGAAAAAAAAAACTGACAGAAAAATTCTTGAAAGTCTTAAGAAAAAAAAGGAGAGCAAAACATCTATAGCTAATATTTTAGACATAGTCTTTTCTAAAAGCAAATGGTATACAAGAATTAATGATCCTTTTCAGTTCCCATGCTTCTAGGTTAGGGTAAATGTTAAGAAAAGGCTCCAGTTGCAAGTGAGTCCTTTTTCATGCCTAAGAAACCCTGGAAAAGGAAGACTGTGTGTTATTTTGAAAGAATGAGCAGGTACAACGGTATCTTCCGTAAGGGTAGAAAAAATGTTTCAATAATGGGTCACCTTGTCTCTAATCTTCTATCTTTTTCCTAACAGAAAGGAAGCAAGGCTGAAGAGGGAATCCACAATCTTGGCTCAGTTCCCAGCATAGGCACCAACTAGCTATGAAAGCCAAGCAAGTCCCTTCATTTCTAAGGGTCTCCAGGTATGGCAATTTCTAGATTAATACTGTTACTTACTCTGAAAACTGCTCTTACATTTTTGTTATCAATTTTCTTTGCAAATGCACCACACACGTTAGGTAGACTTTAATGTAGTTTGTTTTAAAAAAGAAAGATTTATCTCCCTACATACATCATCAAAGCACTAGAATAAGCTTTTTGCTTGGCAGTGTGGATATTTGGCAACTAAAATGATTAAATATTTTTGTGTTTCTCTCTCTCTCACACACACCAACACATTTTCTTGTAATGACTTTTTACCAACATCATAGTATCAACTACTGACATTCCTGCATCCAAGAGGGGAGAAAATAAAAATTACCATCCAAAACGCCCACTCAAGTGTGGTGAAGGATTTTATTTCTTCATTTATCACTGTGTTGAGTCCTATGAGTACAGATCAGGCCTCAGAGCCAGATGTATGGATACTCAGCAGTTTAGAGGGTAGAATTTGGACACAGGGTATTGTAAAGAGGCCAGAGAAAACAAACATTACCCATTCTGCATCTCAAACTTGGTTCTGGTCAGCTGTCTGGAGTGCTCTCTGCCTGAGAAGCTTGAGAATACAGTAATTTAAGAACTGGGCCCATAATAGAGATGTATAGGCTGAACTTAAAACTGCTACAAGGGTTCTAGTAGCATATAGGTTTTTATGTAGAATAATAAAAACTAAATTTAGTTTCTGTACTGGAAGGTAACTTGGAAATTATCTGATTCAAGCTTGTATTTTGCAGGTGACTAACTCAAGGTCACACAGTAACTTAATGGCAGAACTGGGACTTGATCTGGGATTTCTGGATCGAACTCAGGCCCTCCCTAGGCTACTGGTTCTGCTGTGTTGGGGCCCATTTGCTGGTGTATTAGGGGCTGGAATGTATGATTTGTTCTCTTTGGGCTGCCCCAGGTAGGAGTCCTGCTGCCTGGGACACTGCATCCTTGATAAGCTATTCTTCTTCAGCATTGTATCTTCTTTGGGGGTGAGATTACTCTGCTGAACTGACAGTTTGCCTGACTCTACCAGCCAGCTCTGTGAGAGGTGACATTTGGTGAATGGACAAACCCACGGTTCTGGCTGTCAAATTACCCATTATCAATTAGTCTGGTAAACTCTTTCTACTCGAAAAGGCCATAAGTTTAAGATGTAACAAAAGATTGTATGTTTTAAGGCTCCCCTCCCTTGTTTTGTTTTGTTTTTTAATTCTTAAAATTTTTCTATGCTATACTTTCACCCATATACTTGGAACATAATGTGCCATAAATGTTTGTTGAATAAATGACTAAACAAATGAATCCATCCATTTATTCATCCATTTCCCAGGTAAAAAAATATGCTAAGTCAAAAATACATTAAAAAATCATCCATCATGATCAAGTAGGATTTATTCCAGGGATGCAAGGATGGTACAACATTCAAAAATCCATCAACAGCATCTACCACATCAACAAAAAAGAAGGACAAAAACCACATCATCATCTCCATAGATGCTGAAAAAGCATTTGACAAAATTCAACATCCATTTATGATAAAAACTCTCAACAAAATGGGTATAGACGGCAAGTACCTCAACATAATAAAGGCCATATATGAAAACCCACAGCCAACATTATACTTAACAGTGAAAAACTGAAAGCTTTTCTTTTAAGATCAGGAACAAGACAAGGATGCCCACTCTCCCCACTTTCATATAACATAGTTCTGGAGGAACTAGCCACGGCAATCAGACAACACAAAGAAATAAAAGGCACCCAGACTGGCAACGAAGAAGTTAAACTGTCCCTGTTTGCAGATGACATGATGTTGTACATAAAAAACCCTAAAGAATCCACTCCAAAACTACTAGATCTAATATCTGAATTCAGCAAAGTTGTATGATACAAAATTAATACACAGAAATCTGCTGCATTCCTATACACTAACGATGAACTATCAGAAAGAGAAATCAGGAAAACAATTCCATTCACAATTGCATCAAAAAGAATAAAATACCTAGGAATAAACCTAACCAAGGAAGTGAAAGAACTATACTCTGAAAACTACAAGACACTCATGAGAGAAATTAAAGAAGATACCAATAAATGGAAACACATCCCATGCTCATGGATAGGAAGAATTAATATTGTCAAAATGGCCTTCCTGCCTAAAGCAATCTACAGATTCAATACAATCCCTATCAAAATACCCAACAGCATTCGTCACTGAACCAGAGCAAATAGTTCTAAAATTCATATGGAACCACAGAAGACCCCGAATAGCCAAAGCAATCCTGAGAAGGAAGAATAAAGCTGGGGAGGTTATGCTCCCCAACTTCAAGTTCTACTACAAAGCCACAGTAATCAAGACAATTTGGTACTGGCACAAGAACAGACCCATAGACCAATGGAACAGACTAGAGAGCCCAGATATAAACCCATACATATATGCTCAATTAATATACGATAAAGGAGCCATGGACATACAATGGAGAAATGACAGCCTCCTCAACAGCTGGTGTTGGCAAAACTGAAGAGCTACATGCAAGAGAACAAAACTGGATTATTGTCTAACCCCATACACAAAAGTAAACTCAAAATGGATCAAAGACCTGACTGTAAGTCATGAAAACATAAAACTCTTAGAAGACAACATAGGCAAAAATCTCCTGAATGTAAACATGAGCAACTTTTTCCTGAACGCATCTCCTCGACCAAGGGAAACAAAAGCAAAAAGGAACACATGGGACTACAACATGCTAAAAAGCTTCTGTACAGCAAAGGGCACCATCAGCAGAACAAAAAGGCATCCTACAATATGGGAGAATATATTTGTAAATGACATATCTGACAAGGGGTTAACATCCAAAATATATAAAGAACTCACACGCCTCAACACCCAAAAGGCAAATAACCCTATTTAAAAATGGGCCAAGGATATGAACAGACACTTCTCCAACGAAGAAATTCAGATGGCCAATAGGCACATGAAAAGAAGCTCCATATCGCTAATTATCAGGGAAATGCAAATAAAAACCACAATGAGATATCACCTCACACCAGTTAGGATGGCCAACATAGAAAAGACTAGAAATAACAAGTGCTGGTGAGGATGGGGAAAAAGGGGAACCCTCCTCCACTGCTGGTGGTAATGTAAAATAGCTGAACTATTGTGGAAAGCAGTATGGAGGTTCCTCAAAAAACTCAAAATAGAAATACTATTTGACCCAGGAATCCCAGTCCTAGGAATTTATCCTAAGAATGCAGGATCCCAGTTTCAAAGAGACATATGCACCCCTACGTTTATTGCAGCACTACTTACAATAGACAAGATATGGAAGCAACCTAAGTGTCCATCAGTAGATGGATGGATAAAGAAGATGTGGTATATATACACAATGGAATATTATTCAGCCATAAGAAGAGAACAAATCCTATCATTTGCAACAACATGGATGGAGCTAGAGGGTATTATGCTCAGTGAATCAGTGAATTAAGCCAGGCAGAGAAAGACAAGTATCAAATGATTTCACTCATCTGTGGAATATAAGAACAAAGCAAAAACTGAAGGAACAAAACAACAATAGACTCACAAAACCGAAGAATGGACTACCAGTTGCCAAAGGGAACAGGATTGGGGAGGATGGGTGGGAAGGGAGGGATAAGGGGAATTAGGGGCATTATGATTAGCACACATAACTTGGGGGGGTGCATGGGGAAAGCAGTATAGAGAAGATAAGTAGTGACTTTATAGCATCTTACTATGCTGATGGACAGTGACTGTAATGGAATATGTGGTGGGGACTTGAGAATGGGGGGAATCTAGTAACCGCAATGTTGCTCATGTGATTATATATTAATCATACCAAAAAAAAATGCTAAGGTTTGTTTAAGACTAAAATAGACATAGAGTTGTTACCAGGAATAAACTATTTTAGCTAAGGCTATGCCATGTGTAAGAGTGAAGAAAACTGGGCTAGGAATTAAGAGATATGAGTTCTAGTCCCAACTCTGTTAGGAACTTTCTATTACTATTTAATTTGCATGGCCCCAGTTTCCCTATTTATGAAAATGCAGGTATTAAAATCTTTCCTCCAAAGATGAAAACAAGTAAAATTACAGACATGGGAGAGAGAAGACTGAAAAAAAAATCAAAGTACTTTATAAATAAAAAATAACATCAGTTTCTGATTTCATGCCCATAAAGAAACTGTATTTAGTGGTAAAAAGAAAAATATTGGGAGAAAAAAGGTAAACTCTAGGGGAACTAGATCCTTTGCTTCGTTTCCTGCTTGAGGCAGAGAACTATGTCCCTTAGAAGGAGACATTCCCAGTGACACCTAAGCAACTGCTCACAGAACTCAACCATGCTGACTAGCTCTTTTGTTTTTCAAATGGATTGTACACCATTTGTACTTAAAGAAAAAAAAGTTTATTGAGATAAAACTTACATAAAATTCACTCTTTTAGATGTATAACTTAGTGGTTTTAGTATCCCCACAGAGTTGTACCATCCTCACCTCTATCTAATTTCAGAACATTTCTGTCATCCTGAAAAGAAACTTTAGCACTCACTCCCCATTCTTCTTCCCCAGGCCTTGGCAACCACTAATCTAATGTTTATTTCCGTGGGTTTGCCTATTTCTGGACATTTCATATAAATAGAATCATACAGTATATGGCCTTTGCAACTGTCTTCTTTTACCATAAATACTTGATAACAACACAGTTTTCACCCCAAAATTATGCCCCCAAAGTTACTTTACTTTGAATGACTGGCATATGCCAACAGTTTAGAAATTCTGACTAGAGCATAAGTTGTAACACTTCAATAATACAGTAAGTGTATTTTGCTTTTCTCACCAGTTAATATAAGTTTGAATGAAATTGTTCCATGAAATAGTTTTTATATTAACATGGCTTATATAGTCATTTCAAATGCTTATAAAACTAAATAAAATACTATGTATATATGCTATAAGTATTATAAATATATGTATATAACTATTTCATCTATTTCTCTAAAAGTTTATAATTCAAAATGGGGGAAAAAGCAATTTATAATTCAAACTGATTCTTCTCATTTGGAATCAAAGGAGATCGATTGATTGTTTTATATTCAGATTGTTTTATATTTGGAACTATGAACTTCTAAGATCATTGAAAGGCATGGTCAGATCAAATGATACTCAGGTTTAAGATAACTGACTTCTCTAGGATTTAAAAAAACTGTTGAAAATCTAAGTCTTAGCAAATGCCTCAAGAGAAAACTGAACTCCCTGAATGAGGTGACTTTATTTATTAGAGAACAGATGTGTGAGGGAAAAAAGAAGTCTTAGGGGTTGCTATCGGCTTCCTCACTTCACTGATGAAATACATGAGGCTCAGAGGCTGAATGACTTACCCAAGATGATATAGCATGAGGGCTTATTGTGTTGTGTTAAGTGCTTCTTATCAATTATTTCTTAGTGTTCCCATCAACGTTAATCATGTCTCAACTTTACTGCTGAGGTTTACAGAGGTTAAATAACCTGCTCAGACATATAGCTAATATGTGGCAGAGCTGGGATTTCATTTAGGTGTCTCCAGCCTCAGACTCAGAAACCTCTGAACCATTTTGCTAAACAAGTCTTCAGCTCCTTTTCTGAGCCCTCTTCTTGGAAGCACATGGGTTAAACAAGCATTTAGTCAGGTTTGGAATTTCTGAACTTAATTGGAACAGAAGAAAACATTAGAAATTAGCAAAAACACTGACAAAATAAAAGAAAAAGATAGGGGTAAGTGCAGGTCTGATATTATTTTGAAGTCTAAAGTACATCTAATAAAAGGCTTAAGTTATTCAAATGAAGCCAATATTACCTGGTTAATTCTCTTAGTCGAGTCACCTCGGCATCACGCTGTCGTAACGTTATTCCCAATATCTGATTTTCCTTCTCAGCAGCTTCTAACTTAAATCGGGAGCTTTTCACATTGACTAAGGCTTCCTCCAATTCTAAACAACAAAAAAGCTTCAGCTTCCTTATTCCTTTGTAAAAAATATGACTATAACTACAGTTCAAATACATACCAATTTTTATTCTTGTTGTCTCAATGTCAAATTGCTGTTTATTTTCAAGTAAAATTTGATCTTTCTCTTTAAACATACCAGCAAATTTTTTGTTTTCATCTTTCTGATTTTCAATCACTTGTAAAAGCTCTTCATTTTTACTCTGTAGTAATTCCTGGTTCTTTAGTGACTCCTGTAATTGATTTTGCAGTGACTTATTCAACGACTGAAGAGAAAACACTGCAAGACAAGACAGATCAAATAACTGTTTCCCTAATTTAAAAAGCACAAGCTGGGAAAAAATACTTCTATAAAAAAGAAAAGTCCCCAAATTTTTTATTTTGTTTATGATCATATGCTTGAGCAGTTCTTTGTAAATACTAAATGTATTTTTAAAGTTTGATTGGCAGAAGTCATACCTTTCTTCTCTAATTGGTATCTTAGGCATTACATTTTTGTAAACCCTTTTTAATAGATGAATACATGCACAAGGTAAAAAAAAATTCAAACACCACAGAATACCAATGACACCAAATGATTCTCAATTCCCATCTCTCTACTTCCCCCACCCCAACCAGAAGCAATCATTACACTATTATCTTCAGTATCTTTCTGGAAAATATTTTTGCATGTAACATCTATATTTAAATACAAATGTCAATCATACTATATCCCTAGTTTCTTACCTTGCCTCCTCCCTCCCCACGATTGTTAATGTATCAGCACATAGATCTATCATATCCTTTTTAATGCCTATAAAAGTATATGGCACCATTTGTTTAACAAATGCAGCCTTGAATGAAGGCTTACTATGTGTGAAGCCCTGTATTAGAACCTGGGCATACAGTGGTGAGCAAAGCTATGGTACCTGCTCTCAGGGAGCTGATAACAAGTAATTATAAATAGCAATAAATGCTCTTAAGGAAACAATAATGTAAATGGGCAAAGACTGAAAACATAACCTACTTAGAATGGCAATGTCAGGTATCCCCACTTCCTGTCTTGGCCTCCTCTTTCCTACCCATCACCAGCTTCATTGTTTATTCATAGTAGAATCAGAGTGATCTTTTCCAAAACTACTCTGGTGAAGTTGAACACTTTTATGAAGTGTGTGTTCTGCTGGGTGCTCATATTTTTCTTATTGCTTTGTTAAGAGACATTTATATATTAAGAAATTTAAGCTTTTCAGTACAGTGTGGAGAAGACAATTAATGACTCTATAGCATCTTGCTATGCTGATAGTGACTGCAATGGGGTGGGGGGGCTTGATAATGTGGGTGAATGTTGAAACCACAATGTTACTCATGTGAAACCTTTGTAAGATTGTGTATCAATGATAGCTTAATTTAAAAAAAAAAGAAAATTAAGCCTTTGCTATATCATGTATTACAAAGTATTTCCCCATTTTGTTGATACATTTATCTATAATTTTGCTGTAGACAATGAAAACAAAAATTTCTGGGAACATTGTTTATCAATCTTCTCCTTTGTGGCATCTGAGTTTTTGTCAGGCTTAGGAAAAGTTCCCAGAAATATAAAAAAACAGTTCTCATCTTTTCCTATAGTACTATTAGGTTTTTTTCCCTGTCCTTTTACTGTAAGCTCTGTGTTTCATAAGGACAATTTGGCACTATCTGTCGAAACTGCAACTATATATATACCCTTTGACTCCATAATTCTACTGTTACAATCTACAACAATGTTCACACATGTGCAGAAAGACATGTACAAGATTTTCATTCCAGCAGTGTTTGCAT
This sequence comes from Smutsia gigantea, assembly GCA_032199065.1. Classification (NCBI taxonomy): domain Eukaryota; kingdom Metazoa; phylum Chordata; class Mammalia; order Pholidota; family Manidae; genus Smutsia; species Smutsia gigantea. The sequence goes on along the minus strand of JAVSCE010016479.1, from coordinate 366,154 downwards.
TGGAAAAATGAGGAAAGTACCTAGATATCTACTAGCAGAGAACTTTAAATACATTGTGATAGAACTGCATAAGCAAAATATCTAAGTAGTTCTTTAACAGAAAGACACACATTTATGTATTTTGATAGAGAAAAATGTCCACTACATGTTAAGTGAATAAATGAAAGCTGCAGAGAAGTACATACAGTAAAATCTCATTTTTAAAAAGGAAAAAAAAATATAGCTCTATTAGTGTCTGGCACATAGTAGTTGCTTGGTAGGTGTCTGTGAAATAAATCAATTATATATGAACAGAAGATATGTGAAGGACATATTGCCTTTTTTTTTAATGGGGCATATTATTGGGAAGTGATAGCATGGATCTTTCATTTTTATGTTTCTGCATTATTTTTCAGTTTTAATAAGGAGTATTCTTATTTTTTAATGTCAATTAAAAAAAAAATCGTCCACTCAAGACAAAGTAATTTAAAAAGCTCAGTTTTATTATCAACATTTCCAGAGCCACAAAGAATTTATCATCAGTTCTTAAAGTTCTTTTACCTACATTCAAGGTTGCTTTCCAGGGAACCAGATGCATTTTGAGGTTTTTTTTGTTCTCTAAGTTGCTGGTTCAAAATTCTCAATTGCCTAAGGGAGATAATAAAGAAAGAGTAATGTAAAAATCTCAAGCTCATTTAACAGTGTATATGGGGACAGCCTATTAAAAAACAACACAAACAGTGGCACCTACTAGGACAGAAGTTCATCTCAACCCCAAAACAAAAGACTAAAACCAAATCATACTATTGCTATTATATATAGGGCCTGAGGTAATTTTTAAAGGATTGCCTCAAACAGTGTAAAATCTCTCCTCCCCAGAAAAAGGTCAACTACTCTTATTTCTCCTCTTTTTTGTTCTCTTTTCAGTAATTTTTGTGTTTTTTTCTATTTCTTTCATTTCCGATCTCTTGGACTATTTTTCTTCTGTCTTCCTTCTCTGTACTTCATTACTATAGTAATGATTTACATTTAAAAAGGTCTGTTATAACTATGAACTAGATTATCTGCAGGAACTGACTGCTATCAGACATCCATCTGCTTGGTTTGCCATATGCTGAAAAAAATTGGGAAATGCATATCTATGCTTCTAATAATTCTTTACTACATGGAAAGTTAGTGGCCTTATTTAACTAAAGAGAACACTAATAAGCAGCAACTTCGTCCTACAATAAACTTCACAATATGTAGCTGGTTCACAAGTAGGAACATACAAAAGGAACTGCAAAAGTATTTTATTTCTATAAAGTTAATGCTAAAAAAAGCTACCTCTAGTATCTTTTCAGAATTACTTACCTGAAAATACTCTGCATTGAAGTATTTATTCTTGTTACTGAATCTAAATTATAGTGCCCTACCACACATCATTTAGGTTTTAATTCCAGATGAATTAAAGAGCTAACATAAAAGATATAAACAAGACCAACCACGAAAGTTTTAGGTGGAAATCTACATAATCATGAAGTGGGGAAGACATTCCTAAACAAGACTCAAAATCCAGTAATCATCAATGAAAAGAATGAAGGATTTAACTATATTAAAATCTGAAACGTGTTCTAGAATTAACAGTCTGGAAGAAAATGCCTACTACTTATATAACAGGTAAAAGATCCATAACATTTAAAGAGCTCCTACAAATCAGTAAGAAAGGCAGCAAAAGGTGGCCAAGGACAAAAATGGGCAATTCATATAAGAAATAGAAGTGGCCTGTAAGCAGATATAAAATAATCTAACAGGAAGAAATGCATATTTAAGAAAGGAGATATTTTATGGCAGAGAATTGACAAAAATAAAACGAAATATTATTTGTTGGTGAGGGAAATGTGGTGTAGGGAGATAATGATCTCAACTGGTGGGAGTCAACATTTCCTTTCCTATGTGGCTGGCATTTCTTTCTTTTCCCTATTGTATTGGTTAGAACGTCTAGCATAATACTGGCTTGAAATGATATAATCATTATTTGCTAGATATCATTCAGATATTTTTCTGGCGCATACAAAGAGAAAAAATTAAACAACTTTAAAATAATGGGATGATATTACAAATACTATTTAAAAATATTATGCATTAAATTTACAATTACATTAAATCAGATTTTTAACTGAAGGAAAAATAACTAGTGAAATCAGAACTAATGAACTTCAGGCAAACATTTCTCTACTTCAAAAAATATTACTCCTAAGTAACCTAAAATAAAGGAAAAAGATATGAAGAACATTTTTAGAATTTATACTGTCAAGATTACTAACATATTCTATTCTGTAACCATAATTCCCACCGTTGTCTTGGTTCTACATACAGATTCAATGTTCATCTCTAAATCACTCCTTTATTTGAATTCATATTGTGGTCGAATGGGCCCTGGTGTCCAAGGGTGCTATATTTCCTTAGTTTTTGCACACTTGAGTATATGAGTGTTGCCTTTACACTAAAAGGACAGCTGGACCACATATGAGATTCTTGGGGCATACTTTCTTTCCCTTAGAACTTCGTAAATTATGTTCTATGATATTAAGGAAGAGAGTATCAATGTGAAAAAGACGCAATCCTATTTTTTTTATACATGATTTACTTTATCTTTTGAGTGTGTATGAAAGTTAATTTTATTTTGTCATTAAGGTGTAGTAACTTTACCAGCATTATGTCTTAGTGTTGATCATTGTATGCTGTTGTTCTCCTGACACAGATTTTTAGATTAGCAAATTTCCCTTTATTTATATATCTTTCAATATCATCTTTAATCTGTTCTGTTCTTTACTAATTATTTGCATTCTTTCTCTTCCACATACATCCTCTTGTTTGTAATTTTTAAATTATTCTCTTTCTATTCTGTATTATTTCTTCAAGCTTATCCACCATGCATTCAGACATTTAACAAAACTTATTAGAGTGAGTGATAGGCATAATTCTCAGCACTGGAAAGACAGTAGGAAATAAAAGAGACAAAAATTCAGCCTTTTCAAATTCAGAAACAGAAAGGAAGCCAGAGGTTATAAGGGGCTAGGAGGGAGAAGGGGAATTACTGCCTAATGAGTAGAGTTCACGTTGATAACTACTGAAATGTACACTTACAAATGGTTAAAATGATAAACAGTATGTCATATATATTTCACTGTAATAAAAATAAATTAATAATTGTTTAAAAGGGTTTGGAAAGAGAAATAAGCTAAGGCTAGTAGGAGATACTGAACTATGAATTTAGTAGCACTGAAAACAGGAAGATTTGGGGGAATAAACCAAAACCCAAAAAAAGCAACAAAGTTCAGCCTTCATATTGCTAAGTTCTGATGGAGTATCATATCCTAATGAAATGTAATACACCTGGCTTCATGTTAGTTCATTTTTTTGTTTGTTTCTTAACTGGGCTTTCATTTTTTGTAAATTTTTTGCTTTTCTCTTTTATTTTCGTAAGCTCATCTAATCCACTTTTTATCTCCTTTTACTGTCTTTTCTTCTTAAAACACTCTCTCAATCTTTTTTTCTGCCTCTAAGAAGATTTCTCTCTTTAATTTCCTCAAGACTGTGGACTACTATTTCACGTTTTCCTTGGTTTTCTTTCAGTGAGTCATCTTGTGATGCTTATTCCGGACCTACCTTGGTCCCTCTTGTCAGTCTGTTTATTGTGAATGCTATGCAAAGATCACTCCTGAAATTCTTTCTCCCCATAGCTCTTAGGACAACAAAAGCTCTCCCGGATTTCCTGCTACTTCCCTACTTGCTCATTTACATGTTTCTTTCACAGGTTCCTCTTACTGTGTTCTTTCCTTAAAAAGCTGTTATTCCTACACACCAATATCCCTGATGAACATAGATGCAAAAATACTCAACAAAATATTAGCAAACCGAATTCAAAAATACATCAGAAAGACCATCCATCATGATCATGTGGGATTCATCGCAGGGATGGAAGGATGGTACAACATTCAAAAATCCATCAACATCATCCACCACATCAACAAAAGGACAAAAACCACACGATTATCTCCATAGATGCTGAAAAAGCATTCGACAAAATTCAACATCCAATCACGATAAAAACTCTAAACAAAATGGGTATGGAGGGCAAGTACCTCCACATAATAAAGGCCATATATGACAAACCCACAGCCAACACTATACTTAACAGCAAGAAGCTGAAAGCTTTTCCTTTAAGACTGGGAACAAGACAAGAATGCCCACTCTCCCCACTTTTATTCAACATAGTTCTAGAGGTCCCAGCCACGGCAATCAGACAACACAAAGAAATAAAAGGCATCCAGATTGGCAAGGAAGAAGTCAAACTGTCCCTGTTTGCAGATGACATGATATTGTACATAAAAAACCTTAAAGAATCCACTCCACAAGTATTAGATCTAATATCTGAATTCAGCAAAGTTGCAGGATACAAAATTAATGCACAGAAATCTGTTGGATTCCTATACACTAAGGATGAACTAACAGAAACAGAAATCAAGAAAACAATTCCATTCACAATTACATCAAAAAGAATAAAATACCTAGGAATAAACCTAACCAAGGAAGTGAAAGACCTATACTCTGAAAACTACAAGACACTCATAAGAAAAATTAAAGAAGATACCAATAAATGGAAACACATCCCGTGCTCATGGACAGGAAGAATAAATATTGTCAAAATGGCCATCCTGCCCAAAGCAATCTATAGATTCAGTGCAATCCCTATCAAAATACCTACAGCATTCTTCAATTAACTAGAGGAAATACTTGTAAAATTCATATGGAACCACAAAAGACCCTGAATACACAAAGAAATCTTCAGAAGGAAGAATAAAGTGGGGGGAATTACCATCCCTGACTTCAAGCTCTACTACAAAGCCACAATAATCAAGACAATTTGGTACTGGCACAAGAACAGACCCATAGACTAATGGAACAGAGTAGAGAGACCAGATATAAACCCAAGCATATATGGTCAATTAATATACGATAAAGGAGTCACGGATATACAATGGGGAAATGACACCCTCTTCAACAGCTGGTGTTGGCAATACTGGACAGCTACGTGTAAGAGAATGAAACTGGATTATTGTCTAACCCCATACACAAAAGTAAACTCAAAATGGATCAAAGACCTGAATGTAAGTAATGAAACCATAAAATTCTTAGAAAAAAACATAGGCAAAATTCTCTTGGACATAAATATGAGTGACTTCTTCATGAACATATCTCCCCGGGCAAGGAAAACAAAAGCAAAAATGAACAAGTAGGACTATATTAAACTAAAAGGCTTCTGTACAGCAAAGGACACCATCAGTAGAACAAAGACATCCTACAATATGGGAGAACATATTCATGAATGATAAATCCAATAAGAGGTTGACATCCAAATTATATAAAGAGCTCATGTACCTCAACAAAAAAAAAGCAAATAAGCCAATTAAAAATGGGCAGAAGAAACCCCAGAGAGGGAGCCTGATGGGATGGAAATGCACAGTCTTCCTGAAAAAGAATTCAGAATAAAAGTCATAACCATGCTGATGGATCTACAGAGAAATGTGCAAGAGCTGAGGGAGGAAGTGAGGAAAGTCAATGCAGAAATCAGACAAGCGAAAGACGGGCTTAAAAGCAGACTGGATGAGATGCAAGAGAATGTTAATGGAACAGAAAACAGAGAACAGGAATACAGAGAAGCTGAGGCAGAGAGAGATAAAAGATATCTAGGAATGAAAGAATATTAAGAGAACTGTGTGACCAATCCAAACGGAACAATATTCGCATTATAGGAGTACCAGAGGAAGAGAGAGAAAAAGGGACAGAACTGTCTTTGAAGAAATAATTGCTGAAAACTTTCCCACACTGGGGAAGGAAATAGTCTCGCAGTCCACGGAAGCCCACAGATCTCCCAACACAAGGGACCTAAGGAAAACAACACCAAGACACATAATAATTAAAATCGCAAAGATCAAAGATAAAGACAGAGTATTAAAGGCAGCTGGAGAGAGAAATAAGATCACCTACAAAGGAAAACCCATCAGACTATCATCAGACTTCTCAACAGAAAACGTACAGGCCAGAAGAGAATGGCATGATATATTTAACATAATGAAACAGAAGAGCCTCGAACCAAGAATATTGTATCCAGCACGATTATCATTTAAATATGACAGAGGGATTAAACAATTTCCAGACAAATGAAAATTGAGAGGTTGCCTCTCATAAACCACCACTAAACGATATCTTAAAGGGAGTGCTCTAGAGGGAAGCACCCCGAAGGCTAAAAAGATGTCACCAGAGAAAACAAAACCATAGCAAAGAAAGCAGACCATCCAAATACTAACTAAAGGCAAAGAATAAAACACCTAGTATATAAAGAATGGAGGAGGAAGAATAAGAAGGGAGAGAAATAAAGAAACATCAGATGGTGTTTACAGTAACTTAACAAGAGAGTTAAGTTAGATTGTTAGATAGTAAAGAAGCAACCCTTGAACATTTGGTAACCACTAATCTAAAGCCAGCAATGGCAATAAGCACATATCTATCGATAATCACCCTAAATGTAAATGGACTGAATGCGCCAATCAAAAGACACAGAGTAACAGAATGGATAAAAAAGCAAGACCCATCTATATGCTGCTTACAAGAGACTCACCTCAAACCCAAAGATATACACAGACTAAAAGTGAAAGGATGGAAAAAGATATTTCATGCAAATAACAAAGAGAAAAAAGCAGGTGTTGCAGTACTTGTATCAGACAAAATAGACTTCAAAATTAAGAACGTAGCAAGAGATAAAGAAGGACATTACATAATGATAAAGGGGTCAGTCCAACAAGAAGATATAACCATTATAAACATATATGCACCCAACACAGGAGTGCCGGCATATGTGAAACAAATACCAAAAGAATTAAAGGAGGAAATAGACAGCAATGCATTCATTTTAGGTGACTTCAACACACCACTCACTCCAAAGGACAGATCAACCAGACAGAAAATAAGCCAACCAACAGAAATCCTACCAACCAAATTCTCAGATCACAAAGGTATAAAACTAGAAATAATTTTAGAAAGAAAACAAAAAGGCTCACAAATACATGGAGACTTAACAACACTCTCCTAATTAATCAATGGGTTAACAACCAAATCAAAACAGAAATCAAAGAATATATGGAGACTAATGACAACAACACAAAGACACAACTTCTGTGGGACGCAGCAAAGGTAGTTCTAAGAGGAAAGTATATTGCAATCCAGGCCTATTTAAAGAAGGAAGAACATTCCCAAATGAATAGTCTAAAGACACAATTACTGAAATTGGAAAAAGAAGAACAAATGAGGCCCAAACTAACCAGAAGGAGGGACATAATAAAGATCAGAGAAGAAATAAATAAAATTGAGAAGAATAAAACAATAGAAAAACTCAATGAAACCAAGAGCTGGTTCTTTGAAAAAATAAACAAAATAGATAAACCCCTAGCCAGACTCATTAAGAGAAAAAGAGAATCAACACACATAAACAGAATCAGAAATGAGAAAGGAAAAATCACGACAGACCCCACAGAAATACAAAGAATCATAAGAGAATATTATGAGAATCTATATGCTAACAAGCTGGAAAACCTAGAAGAAATGGACAACTTCTTAGAAAAATACAACCTTCCAAGACTGACCAAGCAAGAAACAGAAAAACTAAACAGACCAATCACCAGCAACGAAATTGAAGCAGTAATCAAAAAACTACCCAAGAACCAAACCCACGGACCAGATGGAATCACCTCTGAATTCTACCAGACATATAGAGAAGAAATAACACCCATTCTCCTTAAAGTTTTCCAAAAAATAGAATAGGAGGGAATACTTCCAAACTCATTCTATGAAGCCAGCATCACTCTAATACGAAAACCAGGTAAAGACCTCACCAAAAAAGAAAATTACAGACCAATATCCCTGATGAACGTAGATGCAAAAATACTCAACAAAATATTAGCAAACCGAATTCAAAAATACATCAAGAGGATCATATACCATGATCAAGTGGGACTCATCCCAGGGATGCAAGGATGGTACAACATTCAAAAATCCATCAACATCATCCACCACATCAAAGCAAAAAGAACAAAAACCACATGATCATCTCCATAGATGCTGAAAAAGCATTTGAGAAAATTCAGCATCCATTCATGATTAAAACTCTCAACAAAATGGGTATAGATGGCAAGTACCTCAACATCATAAAGGCCATATATGACAAACCCAGAGCTACATCATACTTAATGGCGAGAAGCTGAAAGCTTTTCATCTAAGATTGGGAACAAGACAGGGATGCCCACTCTCTCCACTGTTATTCAACATAGTACTGGAGGTCCTAGCCACGGCAATCAGGGAAAACAAAGACATACAAGCCATCCAGATTGGTAAAGAAGAAGTCAAATTGTCACTATTTGCAGATGACATGATACTCTACATAAAAAACCCTAAAGACTCCACTCGAAAACTACTGGAACTAATATCTGAATTCAGCAAAGTTGCAGGATACAAAATTAACACACAGATATCTGTTGCTTTCCTATACACTAACGATGAACTAACAGAAAGAGAAATCAGAAAAACAATTCCATTCACAATTGCATCAAAAAGAATAAAATACCTAGGAATAAACCTAACGAAGGAAGTGAAAGACCTGTACTCTGAAAACTACAAGACACTCCTAAGAGAAATTAAAGAGGACACTAACAAATGGAAAATGCATCCCATGCTCTTGGCTAGGTAGAATAAATATTGTCAAAATGGCTATACTTCCCAAAGCAATCTACCGATTCAATGCAATCCCTATCAAACTACCAACAGCTTTCTTCAATGAACTGTAACAAATAATTCTAAAATTCATATGGAACCACAAAAGACCCCGAATAGCCAAAGCAATCCTGAGAAGGAGGAATAAAACAGGGGGAATTACGCTCCCTGACTTCAAGCTCTACTACAAAGCCACAGTAATCAAGACAATTTGGTTTTGGCAGAAAAACAGACCCACAGACCAGTGGAACAGAATAGAAAATCCAAACATTAACCCAAACATATACAGTCAATTAATATTTGATAAAGTGCCTTGGATATACAATGGGGAGATGACAGCCTCTTCAGCAGCTGGTGTTGGAAAAACTGGACAGCTACATGTAAGAGAATGAAACTGGACTACTGTCTAGCCCCATACACAAAGGTAAACTCAAGGTGGATCAAAGACTTGAATGTAAGTCATGAAACCATAAAACTCTTAGAAAAAAACATAGGCAAAAATCTCTTGGACATAAACATGAGCAACTTCTTCATGAACATATCTCCCCGGGCAAGGGAAACAAAAGCAAAAATGAACAAGTGGGACTATATCAAGCTGAAAAGCTTCTGTACAGCAAAGGACACCATCAGTAGAACAAAAAGACATCCTACAGTATGGGAGAATATATTCATAAATGACGTATCTGATAAAGGGTTGACATCCAAAATATATAAGGAACTCATGCACCTTAACAAACAGAAAGCAAATAATCCAATTAAGAAATGGGCAGAGGACATGAATAGACACTTCTCCAAAGAAGAAATTCAGAGGGCCAACAGGCACATGAAAAGATGCTCCACATCGCTAATCATCAGAGAAATGCAGATTAAAACCACAATGAGATATCACCTCACACCAGTGAGGATGGCCAACATCCAAAACACAAACAACAACAAATGTTGGCGAGGATGTGGAGAAAAGGGAACCCTCCTACACTGCTGGTGGGAATGCAAATTAGTTCAACCATTGTGGAAAGCAGTATGGAGGTTCCTCAAAAAACTCAAAATAGAAATACCATTTGACCCAGGAATTCCACTCCTAGGAATTTACCCTAAGAATGCAGCAGCCCAGTTTGAAAAAGACAGATGCACCCCTATGTTTATGCAGCACTATTTACAATAGCCAAGAAATGGAAGCAACCTAAGTGTCCATCAGTAGATGAATGGATAAAGAAGATGTGGTACATATACACAATGGAATATTATTCAGCCATAAGAAGAAAACAAATCCTACCATTTGCAACAACATGGATGGAGCTAGAGGGTATTATGCTCAGTGAAATAAGCCAAGCCGAAAAAGACAAGTATCAAATGATTTCACTCATATGTGGAGTATAAGAACAAAGAAAAAAACTGAAGGAACAAAACAGCAGCAGACTCACAGAACCCAAGAACGGACTAATAGTTACCAAAGGGAAAGGGACTGGGGAAAATGGGCGGGAAGGGAGGGATAAGAGGGAAAAAGGGGCATTACGATTAGCAGATGTAATGTTGGGGGGGCACGGGGAGGGCTGTACAACTCAGAGAAGACAAGTAGTGATTCTATAGCATCTCACTACGCTGATGGACAGTGACTGTAATGGGGTTGGTGGGGGGGACCTGATGAAGGGGTAGTTTAATAATCGTAATATTGCACATGTAATTGTAAATTAATGATAATAAAATAAATTATATTTAAATAAATAAATAAATAAATAAAAACCTTGATGACTTTGCCAAGAAATTCTAGCAGAAATGAAAGAAAGGAATAGGTTTTGGGGGCATGGGGAAAGAATTCTTGACTATCAGCTTGATACAACACATCTGAACATTTAGTGATGACATGGCTGGGTTCAAATGTTATGTAGGCCAAAAAGGTGCCTGCCTACCTCGCGCACTCATGAAAGCATGCTCTAAGGTCAGTGGCAATTGTCCATCACTACGGGACAAGGCTGTACTAATGACCCTCATGATTTCCACTCTCCTCTTTCCTCAGACATTTCTTATCATTCATAGGCCTACAAAAGTGTAGAATTCGAATGCAAAATCAGCTTTGCTCCAACATGAGCAAAAATTGTCATTCAAAGACACATAGGATGTTCGATTTTGGTTCTTGTTTTTTTTTTCTGTTTGATAATAATACATATTTAACATGTGTTTACTACCCAAAATGATTAATCTCTCAATCCTTTTCTCTCCCTGTCTCTACCCTTCACCCTCATTGCCATATAACTAACATCCACAACTCAGCATGGCTGCAAACTTTGTCCATGCTCACACAAACACATGCAAGCGTCCACTCACACAGAAGTTGCATTTGTCCTTGTTGGTTTGTATGAAACTTCGATCATATTAGGTACAGTTTTTGATTGCTTTTATAAATTATTGCTATAGATTGAAAGTTTGCATCCCCACAGTGTTCATATTCTGACCTCCACTGTGATGGTGTGAGGAGGTGCGGCCTTTGGGAGGTAATTAGGTCAGGAGGGTGGAGCCCTCATGGATGGGAACAGCACCCTCATAAAAGACACCCCAGAGAGCTGTCTCGTTCTTTCCACCACACGAGGACACAATGACAAGACAACCTCCTATGAACCAGGATGAAGGCCCTTACCAGAGAAATCTGCCAGCACCTTGATCTTAGACTTCTCAGCCCCAGAACTCTGAGAAGTAAATGGCTGTTGTTAAAGCCCCCCAGTCCACAGCCTTTCTGTTAGAGCATCCTGAATGGACTAAGACAACCATAGTTATCCCTCCTGGTCAGTATATCCAGATCTAAATATTTAATAGCTGCATAATATTCCTTAATATGGATATACTAAAAGATATTTAAGCCATTGCCCAATCAATGAACATTTTCACAGCTCCCAAGGAGTTTTTTTCTATTTCCATTACTAACAATGCTGGGATAAATTTCCACATTCAAAATTCCTAAACCAGTGCTTTATTTCTACGGAATAGAGGCACAGATTGTAGGGTTGCTTTTGCTAAATTAATGAGCATTTACTATTAAAAATCAACACTTCCCCCAAAAAGTTCTAGAGATTCATATTTCCGAAAGCAATGTGATACAGTGTCTCTCCTCCCTCCCCCAAGGGTGGCAAGGACGTGAAGAAGCAAGGACATTAATGAGCTATACAATATAATGCACCTTTTAAATGGTAAAACATGTACAGGGAAGGCCATATATCATTCTGTTAGTGCCCTCAGCTGTTAGAACACAGAGGGTAAGCTTTGGAGATGGCAAGTGTGGGTAGGTCCAATTTGTGCCACATAGAACACTGCTAATGAGTGACAACTTTTAGCTTGGGACTCCAGGGCACTGAGAATAGTTAGCCAGAAAGTAGTATGGGACAAGGGGCTCAGGGAGGAAGGATGGGGAAGAGCAGTCGAAACAAGAAGGCACTATATTCTCCAGAGTAGATACAAATGATTAATGAGCACATAAAAAGATGCATAACATCATCAGTCAGTAAGGAAAGACCATCAAAACCACAACACGAAACCACTTCACACCCGCTAGGATGGCCATAATCAAAAAGACACAATCAGCAATGTTGGTGAGGATGTGGAGAAATTGGAACCCTCATACATTGCTGGTGGAAATGTAAAATGGTGCAAGTTGCTTGGGAAAGCAATTTAGCAGTCCCTCAAAAAGTTATACACAGAGTCACTATATGATCCAGTCATTCCATTCCTAGGAATATAACCAAGAGAATGAAAAATATGTCCACACATAAAAAAAAAAATACGTACACAAATGCAAACAGCCGCTTTATTCATAATAGCTAAAAAGTTGAAAAATCCCAAATGTTCATCAGCTGATGAGTGGAAAAATTAAATGAGATATATCATACAATGGAGTATTATTTAGCCATAAAAAAGAATGAAATATTGACATGTGCTACAACATAGGTGAACCTTGAAAATACGCTAAGTGGAAGAAGCCAGACACAGAACGCCACATACTGTATGATTGATTATAGGAAATGTCCAGAAAGGCGAATCCATAGACACAGAAAGTAGATGAGTTGTGGCCAGGGGCTGGCAGAACAGGAGGGCGTGGGGGCGGGATAGAAAGCAAACTGCTCAGCCAACTCCTTCTGGGTGACAAAACTATTCTGGAATTAGGTAGTGGGGATGGTTGTTCCATCTTGTGAAGACACCAGAAAGTACTGAATTGTATCTTTTTCCAAAAGTGAATTTTATAATATGTGCATTGCATGTCAATTTGGGAAAAGATATTCTACAAACATCAACACAGGCTTGAGACACCAATACATAACATGAGCAAACCGTTCAAAGCAGGGAACTATAACTGGTCAACCTCGTGGATTGTAAATTTCAAGTGAAATAAAATTTCAATGAGACTCAGCTTTCCACTTACCAAACTGGTGAAAAGGGAGACATGCAGTGACTGCAGTGGGGGGAGAGCAGGAGAAACAGCTGCATATCCCGTTGGCGGGCGGATCATCGCCAATGTCTTTGAAGGAGAACTTACAATATATCAAGGGTTAGAAATTCACCAACTTGGTGACCTCTCATTTCTACTTCTAGAATGTTATCCTTGACACATCCTTGCATAGCGGCACAAAGATACGTAACATACACACTGCTGGACTCCTGCTACTGTGGCAGAGGACCAGAAATGATCTAACCCCTTGTCCATAGGCCTGGTCTCCTAACTGTCATTTGTCCATACGGTGAACTACTCCACAGGCAGGAACCCTCTCCAAGACCTATAGTGAGAAAAAGCCATGTCCAGCTGTATGGATGGTATGTTCCCATTTGTTTTTAAAAAAATGGTGTTGAGAAGATTTCAACATATACATACTTGGAATACTTCTGGCCACAAGAAACAGTAGGGTGTTTGCCTCTAAGGAAGGAAATTTGGGGACAGAGGTGAGGAGCAGAGTTTGGGTGGGGAGGTTTAAGAAAAAATCAAAGGAAAGGAGAGGTCTAAAAGGGATCTAAGGCTGACTGAAGGCACATTTCACTCATCTGCCATTTGCCTGGGGCCACCCAGAGGCAGTGGCAGTCTCACTACCGAGCTCGGGCCACGTGGGCTGCATCCTGCGGAGAGCAGCAAGACCCCAGGGGCATCTCCAGAGTCCAGAATCTGACCCTCTGCTCAGTGAACTCAGAAACTTGACTTTTTAGGTCACCTGGAGTCACTGTACCTCTCAGAGGTCATTTTAAAAAGGACTCATGAATTAACCCCACAGGAAGCTTTAAAGGGGGACAGAACGGCTGGTGACGTCCCACCCACAGGGTCCCTCCCTGTGGGAAACACATGGGAGCACATTCCCAAGGGCAGGACACCTGGGGAGCCCAGACGCTAAGCAAGCCCACTCTGAGTTGGCTATAGATTTCAATGCTTATTGCTTCAGGCTGTGCTAAGCTGATGGCAATGACGAGGATGATGATGAAAAACAAAAAAGCAAGCAAGCTCTCTTTGAGAGATGTGGAGGGAGAAAAACATGATGAATCAGAGGTTGCCTATGAGACCTGCTGATGTGGCCAGCACGGTATTTGTCCAGCTGAAAGTTTAGATTTTTTGAATTGGGAAACTTCATTTGAAAATCCTGAAGTCAGGCTTTCATTGAAATACCTTCTTATCTACTAAGGAATCCCCACAGGGCAGCCACGTCTGCACAGGGGGAGTCCAGTTCCCTGTAATGTCGCCATCACCAGGTGCCAGTTGAAGCGTCCTTGTGCCTAGGAAGTGCCAGAATCTTCTGGAGGGCTTGTGAGAATTCAAGGCGCACCCCAGCCTCTGATTTAGGAGGACTGGGCTGCGGCCCTGGAATCTGCAGGGCTAACTAGTTTGAGGTGAAGGGATGCTGCTGGTCTGGGAGAGGCCCCTTCTCTGCCTACAGATGGAGCCAGGCTCTGCTTAGATGTTCCATCTCTTAGCCTCAGAAATATTTGGTCTTTGAGGTAATGCCTTGCACGATCTGAGCTCACCTACTATTATGTTGCTTTCATTGTTAAACTTCCAGAAATTTGTAGGGCCCCTTACCATTTCTTTGGTCTCACTGATTTATTATGATTTATACTTTTGTTAAATGAGAGTGTTGGCAGGTATTGAAACAAATGTCCCCTCCTTGGACTGGAACTGGGGGTATGTTTATTCCATTTTAAGGTCTGGTTAAAAGGCATTCCGGGGAAGAGAAATGAGATAACATGCAGCTGTCACAAGACAATACTGTTTCCCTTTATACTGTTTTTCACGTTTTCCCTTGGTCTTTCCCTGGCTGTCCTGTTCTTCCCTCTAAGGGAGGGACAGGTGGATATCGCTCATGTTTCTGAGACCATGCTGATGTTTGTATACTTAGGAGTGTGCTGGTTTTCTTCTCAGAGAGGCAGGGAAGCGGGTTGTGTATCTCAGCAGCAGCTGTGTGGAAGTTAATGAAATCAGACTGTATGCTCCTGGAAGAGAAAGTTGTGTCCAGAGTGTTGGCCATAATTAGGGACAAAAAAGGCCTCAAAGAATTTAAAACGGGAATATCCCTGTTTCATTTTTGAAAAATGTGTATTGGCAATGTTTTACTTAAGTGCATTCCAAATGGCTGTCAACCTTGGCCGAACATGAGGAGCTTTAAAAATACTTATGCCCAGGGAAACTTGGAAAGACTTATGCCTGAGTCCTACCCTGTGGAATTTCTGATTTAATTATTTTGGGAAGGGGGGGCAGGGCAAGTCCTGGGAATTTTAAAAAATTCCCCAGGTGATAATAAATGTGCATTCAAAACTGAGAGCCACTATTTTCAGGAGTCTACAAAGTTTTAATGGCCTTCATTTACTGTTCAGGCACCAAATAAAGGGATTTGCAAGTATTATCTTATTTTCTCTTCATGAGGTGAAGTGAAATCCCTCATCTCAGCTCACACAGCTGCTAAGAGGTGGAGTGAGGCCTCAAACCAAGTGGTTTGTGCAAAAGCGCTTCATCTACCCTCCTTATTATACAGCTTCCCTTCTGAAGAAACTATCTGAAATGCAAAAGATAAAAAATATGTATCAGAATATTTATTGCAACATTGTTTGGAGGGAAAAAAAAAAGAACACCCACCATCAGGGCAATAGCTGAATAAGTCGTAGCATATGGACACCTTACGATATTTTGTAATTGGTAAAAAAAAGAAAAAAAGTGAATTAAGGACCTACCAGATGAACTGGAGGCATTTGCAAATGTTTGTGCAGCTCAGGGATTTGTCCTGTCCTGAGACAGCTGGAATGTTTGGGCACTACGAGGCATTTCTCTCTCCCTTGCAACACGGCTTCTTCACGTGACTAGCTTGGGCTTCCTCCCAGCATGGCAGGCTCAGAGGAGCTGGGCTTCTACGTGCTGGCTAGCTTCGCCCAGAGCCAGGGCTGCAAGAGACAAAGACGGAGGCAGCCAGGCTTCTTAGGGCTTCGCCTGGAGTGTGTCACCCCTTCCACTAGTATTATTGCTTACATAAGGCCAGCCCCATTCAAGAGGAGAAGGCTACACAGGGGCATGAATTGGGAGGCATGGATTATTTGGGGAGGGGATGGGGATGTGCATATCTGGAGGCTGTCTACCACAACAGTGTGACAGAGAGGATAATTTTATCCACCAGAAATTCCCCACTACATTTTTTGGTGAGAAAAAGCACTAGGAGTTTGAGGAGATTAGATTTCCCAGGGACTCTTGCATCCTCCCTGGGAAGACAGAGGGGCCCTAAGGAGCTGTTAGACCCTCTGGAGAGGCAGTTTGGAGAACGTTCTGTAACTACCTTAGGTTGAGAGGCGATGCCATGTGCAGGAGGGGAAGGAGGAAGGGAGAGGCCTGCCTGGACGGGTGTGCAGCAGGGCTTCCACGTACAGAGCTGCGGGGTTCAGAGCTTGTGGAGGGAGAAATTGACCTTCAGATGCCAGGAGAGGTGTTTAGGGAATGAGCTAGGTCCCTTTTATGTCTTTTGAAAGGCCTGAGTAGAGATCCGTGCTACTTTTGGTTGCTCAGTTGTAACTCCTTGCAATCCACCCTGGCAGACACTGGTGACCACCTCGCCCCCAGCCGATCCACTGCAGCCTGCAGTCTTTGCTGGCCGCTTGGCTTCCCAGCATCCCGTGCGGCTAGTGGACCCAGGGGACCCAGCTCTGCCGGTGAGACTTAAGGGGGTGCCTACTCGGGGGCAGGGGCTTCTGGAAAAGATGTTCCTTTCTTCCTTTCTCGGCTGCGGATCTCGGCCTTCCCCTTCCTGCTTTGAATCCCACCGTGTGCCGCCCCGATGTGTGGGGCTGTGGCAGCCGTCTCGTGAGCAGCAGTGACGTCCTCAGGGCCCTTACTCAGTGGAGTTGCCCACCCCCAGACTTCTTGTTATAATTAAAATAGCATTTACTTAGGGTTATAATTCTTGCAGCTGACACATCGGGATCCAGAACCTCCCTCATCAGCCTCCTTTTCTAGATTCTCTGTGACCCCTGGTCTGAGATACCATCATTAATTTATTCAACCATTTCCAAGCCCTGTGTGTATCTCGGGCTTGTATCCAAACTCTGGACCTATTGCATCAAGGAAGGACGGCAAATGCTCTGTTCTCAGGGAATTTTATTTGAGGGGGAGAAACAGATTTAAAAAGCAGGGATAAGTAGTGGATGCTGAAAGGATGCACCTGTTAGCTCCCTGCCCCACTAGACATGTTGGTCTCTTATTTTTCACCATATCGGGTAGCTATGAGTTTTGGCACTGGGTCTCCCCCAGCACTTTGCCCAGGCATCGCTAAGAGCCTCGTTCCTGGTATTAGAGCCTGGGCAGGGGCACTTTGCTCAAGTAAGAATTTTCAATCCAAAAAGCATTTTTTTTTAAGCAAAATTCTTCTTTTTTATGAACAATTGACTAGGAACAAAAAGGGAAGATATTTATTTTTTAAGAAACTTCTTATCCAGTTGAACCAGAGACAATCTTCTGTTTCTGAAAAATGATGTGCTCTGGCAGATAAATCATGCAGGAGGTCCTGTCATCCATTAGCAGTGAGGACTGAACACTTTCTTTAAAGAAGGAAATATTGTTTTAAATTTGATAGACAGGAATCAGAGGAGAAAAATGAGGCACTTTTATTTCCCTGAAGATGGGTGAGGTTTTAGCTGTAAATACCCAGGTGGGAAAACCTGGTCAGGTAATTTGACAGGAGGCCATTGACAAAGGACACCCATGGTAACAGACCCTGAGTGTAGCTTTCTCTGTCTCTGCAATTTTGTCACGTTAAGTCTGTGCCAGCCACTATTCTTACAGTTCCCCTACAAAGTTTAGGTTATGATTCTTCCCATTTCACAGATGAGTCTCTGAGAACACAAAATCTCTTGCCAAGGTTAGGTAGGCAGCGAGTGGCAGAGCCAAGACTAAGTCCAGGTCTGTTCAACTCCAAAGCTTGAGTGGGTTCCTATTAGTTTCCTATTGCTGCTGGAGCAAATCACAATTTCTGTGCCTTGAAACAACACGCATATATTATCTTACAGTTCTGAAGGCCAAAAGCCAACAATGGGTCAAATTCTGGAACTTCTAGGGGAGAATCTGCTTCCTGGTGCTTTCCAGCTTCTAGAGACGCCTGCACTCCTTGCTCACAGGCTCTCCTCCTCTTCAAGGCCAGCACTGTAGCATCCTTAAGTCTGTCTCTCTGTGACGTCTGTGCCTATCATCACGTTCCTCTGACTCCAACCCTCCTGCCACCCTCTTATAAGGACCCTTGTGATGATATCTGGCTCACCTGGGTAACCCAAGGTTATCTCCCCATCTCAAGGTTAACTTGATCACACCTGCACATGCACAGTGTCTTTGGCCATGGCCGGTGACATACCCCGGTTCTGGAGGTTAGGATATGGGCATCTGGTAGGCAGCCACTGTTCTGTGCACCACAGGCACTTAGTTATTTACTCTGAGCCTAATAAATAGTATAAATAAGTTTCATTTCTTAGGGCATGCATCCTCCAAAGGGGCAACATTGCCCCGGATGGCACAAAAACGTCCCGGGGGACTGATGAATAGAGCACAGACACACGTCGTACATAGCCACTATCCCACGGATCTGTGATATGACTGTTCCGTGGGGTGGGGCATGATTACGGAAATCATGACTCCTGGCAGGACTGATGATTTAAAAAGTAGGTTGAGAAACACTGTTCTTGGGCATTTAAAAGCTTTTATAGACATTTCCTTTCCCAAATCTGTTGACCGTCTGCCCTCACTTCCAACGTTTGATTGAATGGGTGAGAGGGCTGCTGTCGCTCCACTTCACAGATGGGAGAGTCGCGGGAAAACAGTCAGCGCACGTTTCTACCGCACAGACAGGACCACAGGGGGGAGACAGGGGTCAGCTCTGAATGAGGCATTATGCCTCCTCTTTCTCCTCTCCCTCTTCCTCCTTTTTAAAGAAACTTGTACACCACCTCCATGCTGGGCCAAGAAGCAGCCTTTCAGAATATATTTCTGCATCTAGTAACACAGCTGAGACATCTCGGGCCAGCTTCCTGTGCAACCCGCTTTGGATTTAGCTCTTAATCCACACCCTCACGGGGTTCTGGAAACCACCTGTGGCGTCAGCGTCAGCGGTTCTGCTTGTCTACCCCCCTTTCTGGGCTCCAGGGTCCCACCCCCCAAGCCCAGCCCAGCCCCCCGGGCCCTCTCCTCCCTCCCAGTTCCTTCACCAGAAAGTGGCTATGGCTCCCCCTCAACAACACATGAGCCTCTTACACTGTGTTTTTGTTATTGAAGAAGAAAGGCCTAAGTAAATCACCTCAGCATGATCTATGCTCTCACAGAGCTTGAGTTTATGCTAATACTTGTCATGTCTCTCTTTAGGATCTTTTTGTAAAAAATAAACTAGAAAACAACTATATTCCCCAGATGGTTAACAGTCTCGTCAGGCATTTCCTCCCTAGGACTTCCAGGCTTAGCTCGTACCTTCTCCTCTTAGCTTTTGGGTGGAGGAGGTGAGCAGCGGCTGCCAGGATCCCGCCAGACAGTTCAGAAAGGCGACAGTGGACTATTAATGGAGACGTGGCCTCTGCCACTAAGGTGTTTCTAAACGGAATCCTGCGCTCGCTTTCTAGGATGGTTAGTTGGGTCCGGCCTGCAGGTGGGCGTGAGGGACCACATGCTCTGTCCCTTGTAACTGCATGGCCGCTGAACCATCAGAGATTTAGCTCCTCCTTCACTTTTCACTGAAGTCTGGGTGTGAGCATAGCACACAGTGTGTCTTTGCATTTCCCTGGAGGCATGATGTGCTGGGGGGCCATAGGGACCAGAGGCTGGGAGGCGACTGTCTGATGCAATGAGAAGCAATGCATTCACACATCCCACACATGGGTAGGAAATTGAAAGGCATCGGTGACCGTCTCCTGAGGTCCCCTTGCCTGGGCTGTGCACGGGCATTGTGGGGCAGCATGAGAAAACAGCTAAAAGATGCCGCTCTTCACAAATACCTTCCCGTCTCCCCACTCTCCTCCCTCTTCAAGTTCAGACAAAACAATGGAATGGGGTGAGCAAAACACACCCCTCTAAATCATCAAATGATCCTTTTTTGTTTTATAGAAAAGATCCTTTATTGAGTTTAACTTTTTCTGTCTTGACTTGATACGACTTGCTTTTGACAATGTTGATTTCTTAAGCCTTGGTTGTACCTTGCTAGTGTTTTAAAATCAGATTTATCTGGTTGAGGTATAATTTACGTACGATAACATTCATCAACTTTCTGTCACTGTGGTTTTGCATTTTCTCAAATTTCATTTAGGCAGAATCATACAGTGTACTGAATTCTGTGTCTGGCTTCCTTTTCCTAGCATAATAGCTGCCTCTGGCAGTACTTCATTCTTATTTACACTGTGGAGCATACCTTTGTGTAGATATGCCCTAATTGATTTAAGCATTTTGCAGATGGACATTTTGCCCTATTAGAAATATTTCCTTAGCTATTTTGGAATTAAAATCAAACATCTATTGGGAAAAGAAAGAGAGAAGTAGAAGATACGAATTTAAACAATTATGTTTTGGCTGACCACACACATTAGCCTCTAACCCAAAGTTGCCAGAAAATAAGCAGCCCTAGAAGACATTGCAGGGAAATCACATTGCATGTGGTTTTGACCTTCATTAGCAGCCCTCCCCAAAACAAGACTTTTGAAAAGCATCTGACATTGGCAAATTAAGTTAGAAATAGAATATGGTAATAAAAATGAGACACTTTGATTTTCTAAGATACTATTATTTAAGATGAATTATACTGCCAAGCTTCTGAGACAATCCTTAACATACCTGAGTTGTACTACTTGAAGCTCATTTGATATCAAAATCCCCTGGGGTCCCTTGCTTTAACTAAGGAAAAAAACAATGTATGAAATATATTTATTTCTAAGAGGAAACAGGATGGAATTTCATGGATCAGTTTAAAAGAAGACTGTTGCCTGATGAATATCTCCCACATTGTGTCTGGAAGACAAATAAAAATTCAAAAAGTATAAGGGGATGGAGAAAAGCAACATTTTAACATCTGATTTTAAGTTTGCAAAAGTTGTGTGAGATAACAGAGATCATACAGTTAACTTCAAACTACAATGAAAGACTTCATGATAATCAACATTAAATCCAACACAGAAAAAGCAACTTTCCTCACGTGTTTACCATATGCCAGACACTATTCTAAGTGGATTAGGTGTATCAGTTCCCTTAAGCTTCACAGTGCTCTTGGAAGCTTGGTCCTATCGTTAGGATGGCTCCCATGTTATAGATGAGATCTCCAGGTCTCAGAAACTTGCCTGAGCTCACACAGAGGAGCCATGACTCGAATGTAGACTGCTGGCTTCCTAGGCGGAGTGTCAGCCACGAGCCACCACTGCTTCTCAGTAAGCCTCCTGAGAAGCTCCTGCATTCCAGTGAAGTGCTTCAACTAGATTAGAAAATCAAGTGGGGAAAGTATGCATAAAAAGAAGGAAAATAGTCACCCAGAATCCCTTTTGTCTATTTTTCCAGTGGCGGTTCTCTATATGTGTATACGTATGTGTAGAGACCAACAGAGACAAATACAGATGTGACCAAAGCACGTGGTCAGAGAATTCTGTCCAGGGGATTGAAAAAGGCCCACCAAAATATTTTATGCCCCCTTAAGAACTGCACTGAAAATTCTAACTTAGACAGTATTGTGGAGAAAAGAGCATTGGGGTGATAACAAGCGGCCTTCCTCATTAAATGGGTCAATCACTCCAACGTGAGTTGCACAGGGCTAGAGCTGTCAGTGAGTGACAGGCAGAATCCTGACCTCTCGAGGATGAATGGAAACTCTAGACATTCTCCAGAAGCTGCTGAGTAAGTTGCAAGCAAGGCTTCAGGGTCATGGGGCTGGGGGCCACCTTATCCATGGCTCAACAAATAGGATTCTCTTTTCCCTCATCATGCACGGGCAGTGTACTATTCCAGACTCTATCATTTCTATTACCTGCTTCCCTCCTTCCAGGAAGACCTTTCATATACATGCATACAAATGTTAGAGGTGGAGGAGGAACAGAGAGAAACAGGGAGAAAAGAGGGGAGAATGGAGAGAGAGAAAGAGAGCGGCTTTCACAATTCCCAAACTTTGTTCCTATGTTTTTCTTCTTACGTGTTCCTTGCCCCTGGACCCTATATGAAAAATAGGGGAATACTAATAAATATAATGATGATGAAGAAAAACATTTGTATAGGACATATTAGATTCTTAATGCCTCTGAATTTACTGAGAACAAACACCTACAGTTTGCAAATTACAGAAAATGAAATCATCTGCATTTCAAAGCCTGGTGGTGCATCTCAATGCTCAGCTTTTACACTGTTCTTGTCAAAGGCTGCTGCTGAACATACAATTGATTTTGTGTGCATCAGAGTGTAAGTCTGACCCACAGGATTTAAAGGCAGGAAGACGCCAGGGACATCACCTCATCTAGCGGCTGCCAATCCTGGCTGTGTATCCGAATCCTCTCGTTCAACAGTTCAGGTGCCTAGGCCCCAACCTTAGGCTGTTATTCAAGACAGAGGCTAGGAGATGGGACTTGAAACTTAAGTATTTAATAAACTCCTTACATATGATATTATTGTGACATAGAATGAAAAATTTCTATTTGGTCTTCATTCCTGTTCCTGGCACAGGGCTCCTAAAACTTCCCTCATAAGAGCCATGAAGATGTCTTCAACCCAGCCCCTTTTAAACCACATCTGCGTTTATGCTAATGAGGTGACTTTTGGAAGCCTCTAAGGATGGGGGCCCTGGCTGCCAGGGAACTTTCATCTCCATCCCCCCATCTCCAAGGAGGAGAGAGTGGCTGGCTATTGAGTCAACCACCAATGGCTAATGATTTAATCAGCCATGTCTATGTCAAACGGAATCCACAAAAATCCCTAAAGTATGGGGTTCAGAGGGCTTCTGGGTTGGAGAACACATAGAGGAGCCGGGAAGGTGGGATTTGCAGAGAGGCCATGGACGCTCCACCAAACCTTGACCCATGGAGCTCTTCTTCCAGCTGGCTCTTGTGAGTTGTATCCTTTTATCATAAACTGGTAATCTAGTGAATAAACTGTTTTCCTATGTTTTGTGAGCCATTCCAGCAAATGATTGAATGTGAGGAGGAAGTCATGGGACTACCTGATTTGCAGCCACATAGGACAGAAGTTGTGGGTAACCCGGGGACCCACCACTGGAGGTTGGCACCTGAAGCGGGAGGCAGTCCTGTGAGGCTGAGCCCGGAGCCCATGGGACCTGATGCTAACTCCAGGGAGACAGTGTAACAACTGAGCTGAACTGTGGATGCCCAGCTGGCATCACAGAATTGCTTGGGACAGAAAACCCACACAGCTGGCATCAGATGTGCTGTGAGGAGTAGAGAGATGGGCAACACAGTTTTTCCTTTACAGTAGGAAATTCTAAAACCTCTGGAACCAATGCTATGACTCATTTCCTCGTTGTTCAGCAAAGGAAACTGAAGCCCAGAATCTCAAGTGCAAATGCCAGTAACTAGAGCTGTAGTGATGACAGCTAATACACAGAGCGCTACCTCTGTGGCAGACACAAACATGTGCTTTTATTAAATCTGACACTTATGTTGTATGTGTCACTGTGATTATCCCACTTTGTAGACAAGGAGGCTGAGGTTCTGGGAGATTAAATTACTTGATCAAGGTCATACAGCTGGTAGGTGTAGGCAAACTAGCAGTTTGATTCTGGAGTTCTTACCCTCAAACATTAGACCATATTTCCTTGTCGAATAGAGTAGAGTAGAGTAGAATAGAATAGATATTCTTCACAAAGTAGAACCCACTTTTGATGCCCTGAATTTATGATCTTATCCCACAGGATAAAATAAAATAGACAAATATATTGTCCCATTTTAAAACTGCCCTTGTGAAGGGAAAACACTGCTGTCTTGTGTACTTTACTAGTTTTTCTGTGGAGTTCCTAAGTGCTACGTAGAAGGTAAAGTGCTTCGTGAATGCTCTCTTTTAATCCTCTCAGCAATTCTGTGCTGTAGGTGTTCTTATCCCCACTTTAGAGAGAAAAGCCAAGGCTTAAGCTGTCAAACAATTTGTTCCAGGTCACACAGCTAGTAAGTCAGAGAGCAAGATGTTCACCTAGGTCTTCTGACTCCAAAGGCCAAACTCCAAAGTGTTTTTACTCTTGCTTTTGTCTCGTCAGCTGTAAATCCTCAGCCTCTTCCAGCGGTCATACATACTCAGAAGAGACAAGCATTGTCAAGTGCTGAATTACAGAGACCCCTCCTTCTGGGCCCCACAGAAGAGGAAGTCCTAACCTCCCATCCCTGTGACTCCATTTGCAAAGAGGGTGCTTGCAGATGACCAAGCTGAGATGAGATCAATCACTTAAGGTGAACCCCGACCCAACATGGCTGTGTCCTTAGAAAAGAGGAAATTTGGACACAGAGACAGAAGGAAGAGGTTGTAAAGACAGGGAGAATAGTGTCTAGAAGCCAAAGAACCTCAGATGGAGGCAGGGAACAGATTTCCCTGCTTAGTTCTTAGAAGGCACCAGCCCTGCCGACATGGTACCCACAAGGGGCTGAGGCTTGTCCGTGGCCATGAGGATGGACTCCTAGCCAGACTATCCATCACTGTCACTGTGTTCATCTATTTTCTCCTACTTGGCCATTTCCTCATTTTCTTGTTGTCTGTGCATTCAATTTTGTTTTCTGTGGTTTTAATAAAAACTTCAAAAAAAAACGGCTTCTGGTCTCCAGCACAATCAGACAGTAATTTCCGTTGTTTACACCACCTAGTTTGCAACACTGTTACAGCACACATATACGGGAAACCCACACAAATGTTTCCAAAGTGGCCCGTGGCTTCCACCCTTCCATTTTGTTTCTCCATAAATAGGATCAGCAGCCCCCTTGCCAGCATACCACTGACCTTCATCATACAGTTGAACTGTGTGGGTTGATATGATCACCGGCATCCCATTTTGACCACACTCATGACCGGATGCCACCTGGAACAGAACATGCATAGTTAAGTCTTCTGGGAAACTCTGAACTCAAGAAAGAACCTCAGGGTTCACAGATACACACACACTCACATACAAGTACACAAGCGTCAAAAGAAGAGCTGCCAAAGAGGTCATTTAAGGAATAAAACTATCTAAAGTACAGGAGTAATATTTGACATTAACTGAATACTGATCATGTGCTAATTACTTTGCATAGCATATCTTATTTTGCTAATACTATTAGGAGTATCAACTGTGTTAAGTGCAAAGAGGAAAAAAAAAAAAAGACTGACTAGCAGCTCCTAAAAGTGGGAAACTTCTGGAGGAATACAGAAGACACTGACTTTCTTTACATTTTTGTAATGGTTTTGTTTAAAGTAAGCCTGTGTTCTTGAATATATCATTAACCCTCCCAAGAAATCATAAAATTTATACATCAAACCCATGTGACCATTCAGCCCTGAGGTCACAGCTGGTATTTCTGGGACAATACTGGGCATGCTTGATTTATTTGGCTCACAGGGTTTTTTTGTTTTTGTTTTTTTAAGTATTTTGGGACATTTAAAAATAAGATTTCATTACCACCATTTTCTAATTCATGATGAAAAATAAGGCTCTTGCAACATCCTGTGGGTATATGCAACCAGAGCCAGTGGTCTGTGAATGGGCCATTGATGGTCTAGTTCCATGGGGTCCACCTTCCTCCTTTGCTCATTTTTGTGCCTGCCTGGCCCCTGGAAGCCAGAGGATCCCAGTCTTGGGAACATTTGGGGAGTCTGAGAGGCTCCCACTGCTTGGGCCTACACCTGAAAGTTGTGTTTTCATTGGTCTCAGCTGGGGCTGGGCGACAAGAGTTTTCAAAGCTTCCCAGGTAGCTCTAATAACAGTCAGACACCCACTATGTAGGCAACTGAGTTTTTTGGAGCCCATTTCTTCAAATTCAGCCTTCTATTCTGAGCAGGAATTCCCTGTGTGATATGATCAATACCGGTTCCCAGGTATTACCTTCCTTCTGTAGGAATTACCATTTTAATGGTGTCTTGCCAATGGGTTTCAGCCCCAGGCAAGTTCACTATGGATTCAGTGAGACCAAGGAATGACAATGGAATGTTCTTGGGGTGAAAGGGTTTATTACCCAACTTTATTCTAGTGGCAGGTCAATCACTAGAATCCCGTCCACTCAGAGCCGAGTCTGCATGCAGCAAGCCGGTCTCTGCCTCTGGGCCTCCCTGCCCCCACAGTCGTCTCAGTCTCTGTCCTTGGCACTGCCACCACTCCAGTCTCTGCTCTCCTGCAGCCATGCCACCGTGCAGTCCAGAGCACTGGGCGGAGCGCTTTATATAGAGTCAATAACAATGTATTGCCCACACGTGTGTAGTGAGCTAGCTGACAGGGGCCAGGTGAGAATCCTGGCCATAGGAACCTTCACGTTATCCACAAATGGGCTCCAGGTCTTAAACTGAACTGATTTTAGAAGCACAGGTGGTATATAGAACTTTAGACTTTCTGCTACCAGCTGGAGATCTAGGCAAAAGCATTTGGGTGTCCCTGGCCTCAGCCCTCCAGAGCAGTCTTCTGAAAGAGGGGCTGCTGGACCAGTAGTTCTCCACCTCACCTTTAAATGGTCTAGGGTGCAACTCTGGCCTCATAAATTTTCAGTTTCCCAGGTGATTCTAATATAGCCAGGGCTGCAAATTACTGAGCTAAACTTGGGATTCCCACCCTTGGCAACACTGACGTCTCAGGCCTGATCATTCTTGGCTGTGGGGGCTGTCCTGGGTGCTGTAGCACGTTTCAGCAACATCCTGACTTCTACCCACTAGACCAGTAGCAGCACCTGAGTTGTGGTGACCAAAAATGTCTCCAGACATTGCCAAGTGTCCCTTGGGGGGAGGTGGAGGGCGGCAGCAGGCAATGTCACTCACAGCTAAGAAATGATGGTCCAGACCCACCTGGGAGCAGGTACCACGTTAGCCCGATAGGTTGCACCTTGGAGGTTCTTACAGACACAGATTCCATAGGCTCCCAATTCTGCAGTTTGTCTTAGGTGGGGCCTTAGAGTCTGCATTTTAACAAGGTCCTTGATGAATTCTGGAGGTGTGAGTACAATGCAATGGGTTCCCATGGGAACAGCGGAACATCCTCACTAATATCTGTGTGATGAGCCTGAACAGGCTGTTTACTCTGCTGTCACCCCTGACTCTCCCTGCTAGTTGCTAATAACCCGGTGACTGTGAACTACATTACCTTGTATGTGTCTGTCTCCGATTCATTCTCTTGATCTTCAATTCTTTGTGGAACACTCATTTGGTTACCCATTGTTACTGCAATAGAGAAAAAAAATGAGAGAAAAGTTAAACCCCGGGACAAACAAAAGTCTTACTACTGCCTCTGAAGTTTAGGTGCACACCTGACAGGTTACCATGGGTGTGTTATCACAAGCCTCAGTTAGACAAATTGCATGTATTTATTTGGGGGAACAAGAGGATATTTTGGGCTCCTATATTCAACAGAAAGTCCAACACAGCCCCAATTTTCTACTGCATTTCATTGCTCAACACTGCATTTGTGTTTACCAGGTGTTAAATGATTGCGTATTTGTTGACTAGAGGGGATAACTATGGGTAACTACCCCTCAGCGGCAGGCACTGAGCTGGGCAGGTACCCACAGCACCACCGAACCTCTCAAGGGCTTGATAAAAGTCAACAGGTATTTAACATATTCTAGCTCCCTGCACTGTTTTCCAAGGATGTTTCCTGTATCATCTTTAGCCGTAGCACCCTTGAGAAATGGACGTCCTCATCATCTCGTCCTAGATTTTGAGGAAGCTGAGTCACAAGGACATTTATTTTCCAAAGTTCAGCAGGTTAATAATAGCAGAGGCAAGATCCAAACAGAGGCTGCCTGTGCTAACCATGGGAATGTCCTTGTCTTGCCAATGGGTTTCAGCCCTAGGCAACAAGTTCACTACAGATTCAATGTGACCAAAGAAATGACAGTAGAACGTTATGGGGTGAAAGAGTTATACCCAACTTTATTCCCACGGTGGCAGGTCAATCACTAAAATCCCATTTACTTAGAGCGAGCCTGCACGCAGCAAGCCAGTCTCTGCCTCTGGGCCTCTGTCCTTGGCACTGCCACCACTCCAGCCTCTGCTCTGCTCTCCTGCAGCCCTGCAGCCGTGCCACCATGTCGCCCAGAGCACTGGGTGGAGCTCATTATATTGAGTCAATAGCAACGTATTGCCCACACGTGTGTAGTGAGCTAGCCACCCAGGGCCGGGGGAGAATCCTGGCCACAGGAACCTTCACTTTATCCACAGTCCTGCATGTTTATTACCTCCCTTTGGAAAGTAAGGACTTGAGTTTCCCAAACTCACTATCTTGCCAATGGGTTTCAGCCCCGGAAAAGTTCACTATGGATTCAATGAGACCAAAGAAATGATAATGGAACATCCTTGGGGTGAAAGGGTTATACCCAACTTTATTCCCTTGGAGGCAGGTCAGTCACTAGAATCCTGTCCACTCAGAGCAAGTCTGCATGCAGCAAGCCTGTCTCTGCCTCTGAGCCTCTCCACCCCCGCAGCTGTCTCAGTCTCTGTCCTTGGCACTGCCACCACTCCAGCCTCTGCTCTCCTGCAGCCATGCCACTGTGTCACCAGAGTACTGGGCAGAGCTTTTTATATAAAGTCAATAACAACGTATTGCCCACACGTTTGTAGTGAGCCAGCCGACCAGGGCCAGGTGAGAATCCTGGCCACAGGAATCTTCACTTTATCCACACTCACCCAGGACACAGATTCATAAAATGCTGAGAGAGGATTTGACCCAGAGTATGTCTGGTTCCAGGAGTAAGGCTCTACCAGTAACTCCAAAAACCTGTAGCCTTGCTACTTAAAAGTTTCTTTTTCACACACACAAAGGATGGTAATATATCCCATCTCCCAAAACCTGGCTGCTGGCTCATCTGCTCTGGTGGCTTTCAGAATAAAAGCCAAGGCTTTTGATTTCTGGCTGAAACCAGCCAACGCACCTCTTAGAATTCCCCCACGGCGTGAGTCTTTAATGCCCGGGAATAGACACACTAAGAAATCAGAAATTACAGAGGCCAGGAAAAAAGGGTCACGGCTCTCATCACCTGCTCTCTTGGGGGAAATTTGGTAGATAACAGAATCTGGGGATTTTATGTTTTCTGACTTACCATGCGATAAAGCCGAGCAAGACTAAAACATAAGGACACTAGTTATTTTGCAATATTTTCTACTTATAAAACCCATGATATGCATACTTATGATAGACCATCACTTCTATCTATAAATCGGGCATTCTGAATAAAATACTGAATCCACAAGACCAGGGTGGGCAAACAACTGCAGGACAGATCCAGCCCGCTGCCTGTTTTAGTATAGCCAGTGAGCTAAGAATGGGCTTTACATTTATAAGTGGTTAGAAAAAAAGCAGAAGAATCATAGGTTATGACACATGAAAATTATACAAAATTCATATGTTGGTATCCATAAATAATACTTTATTGAAAGACAGCCACACTTTAGCATTTATATGTGGTCTACATGCCAAGAGATTGAATGTTGCCTGTAGTAAAATTGACCAAGGTTTGAACCTACTGTGTATAAAAATAGTGAGGATGACAATGTAACAAGAGTAATGGCAAAATAGTAAAAACTGCAATAACAACAAATTGGGTGAGTGCTAAACACCTGGTGAGAAGCTGTTCTAAACAAAACGAATCTACTTGCAGCAAACCAAGGAGGCAGTGGAGCCATCATTCCAATGTTATAGATGATAAAACCGAGGTACATAGGTTATATGCCTTGACCAAGGCCACATGCAAGAATATATACACACTGGACTATGTCTCCATTGAAATCCTGCTTTTTGCAAAATTAAAAGTTATTTACCAATGGGTTTACAAACTTTGAATGCTCCTATTCTTCAATTTAAATTCAGTCCGATGTGGGGGGATACTTCTGATAAAGATGTTTGAAGTTATGAAAAATCTCTGTGCTGGAAGAAGTGTGATGTGTGCAGGCAGGAGAGAAACCTGAAACATTTTCATTCCATGAAGCTGGGGTTACATTTTCCCAATCATTGCACCTTTTAAGCAGCCTCCTGGAAAATTCAGGGCCAAATGGACTGAAAGACGGAAAATCCATCTGCAAATCTTTTGCAGAGAGAGCCTGGATTCAGGTAGTATTGCTTTTCACCTGCAGTTGTAACCTATGTGTTGTGAAATTGCTTCTGGTCTTCCTTCTAACTTTGTAAAGATCTGGGTTTATATGGCACAAAGATAAAGGCTTACTGCCACCCATTGGCTGATGTCTGTAACAGCAGAAATGAATGCATGCAGCCTTCTGTACTAGCTCATTGATGCCTGGGAATATCAAAGGGAACACTTTTATGTTTAGCAATGAAACCTTGGCAAGAGAATAGCAAGTCCTCTAATGTCTAAAAGATAACACAACTAATAAAACAATAATGATGATCGCATCTGACGTATGCAGAGAGCTTGCTCTGTGCCAGCCCAGTTTGGAGCCCGCTGGGTCGTGAGCAGTTAGCACACAGCCTAATAACAGTTCCAGCCCTGGAGACAAACCGCTGAGTTTGGAGTCCCTGATCAGCCACATAGGCAATAAGTGACCCTGGGAAATGTACTGCATCTCGCTGGGACTCACTTTCCTCTTCTATAAAATGGGGATGATAGTAGCATTCACCCTAAGAGGTTGTTTGGAGAATTGAATAAAATTGCTATAGGCAAGGTGCCCTGAGCAGGGTCTGGCACATGACAAGTACCATGCCAGTGTCAGCCAGATTAGGGTTATGATCATTATTATCATTGCTGTTTCCAGTCAGCTCCCCCAAGAGTCGCCTGGTAGAATCAGCTGAAGAATCTGGTATTTCTGATTTCCATAACTTCTCAAATAGTTAGGTTGGGCTCTGCATTTGTATTTTTAGCAAATGCCCAGGTGACCATCAAAATCAGGCACTTATTGAAAATAACGTGATGGCGAGTGTCTGTCTCGGTTGTTCTGGCAATGAGGGTGTTCTGGGATTGAGATTTTCATGTTAAAACTAGGAAAGTTCTGGGCACACTGGGATGAGCTAATCACCTTTATAAGCTGCTCAAGGACTCTGTAAGGCAAAGCATCTTTTTATCCCCATTTAACAGATGGCAACACTGAGGCTCAAGGTGGTTCACACAGTAATTCCTGGCTGTGATGAAGTTTTCTCCTGTCTCCAACAAATGAGAAAAATAAATCAGATAAAGAGCTTTTTGGAAAGAAAAACATATTCATTTGAAAGAGCCAGCTTTTATTTGGAAAAAAATAAAGTTTGGAGGCAATGTCAAAATGCCTTTTCTTTCATGAACCGACAATATTAGTTGTTTTGATTTTAATGACCTTATCTGACATTAAACACCCGTGGCCGTGTGGCCATCAATGGGTTTTGTTTTTGAAATCAGACTCACAGTGGAGCTCTCAGCCTTTTGAGAATGCGGAGTAAGTGTTTTGCTGGGGGTCATTCAGATGAGAAAATGTCTCTATTCCACTTCCCGGCTGTGTCCTTGAGGCCAGTCCTCAAACTGGGTTGCACGTTAGAATCACCTGCAGAGATCTGAATCCTGGTTCCCAGACCCTAGCCAAACAGATTCTATCAGAATTTCCAAGGGTGAAACCCAGGCATGGGTATATTTTCCAGATCTCTATGTGGTTTCCATGACACCCAAGGCTGGCAGCCATGGTTTTGGGTATTTTGGGGTGAGCATCCCAGGGGGCCAGGGATCTCTCCCGATGCCGCCTACCCTGCCACAGAGAACCAGGCTGGGGATTCTGAGATGGTAGGCGGGCCTTGGCCCGCAGGCCCCACCATCATGATTGGCACAGGCAGCTGAAAACACTGACAACCCTTTCAGAGCCCTCCTTTGAGGCCTTCTGTTTTGTCAGCCTGTAAACCAGCAGAGACCTCCTAGGCCTCCAGCTTTCCTTCCCTGAGAATGGGTGTGCAGAGCAGCCCCACCTTTCCAGCTGACTGTGGAGAAGTGAGGTGTGTGTGCCCATGGCAGGTGGGTGAAAGGCTGCCTCAGTCGGCGTGATTGCTGTCCTTTTCCGGGCCCCCTTTCCCCCGAGAAAAAGCTCTGGAGTGAGACATGATTGTGAGGTTTCAGGCAAGGCGCTGGGCCCTCTGAAGGCATTTGTCCTGTAGGAAATGTCAGTGTTCATGAGGATAATAACAAGCACCTCGGAGTGTTTTCTATGCAGCGTGCCCTCCTGATTTGTGTTCTGACTTCCCTCAGCCCTTGCAATAACCATCTGGGTCAGGTGCTGTTATTTTCTCAATTTTCTGATGAGAAACTGAGGCACAGAGATGTACCGAACAGTCCTTAGCAGGATGGTGGGGAAGCCTCAGTGAGGTGTGTGCCTGGTGTGAGGTAAGCATATGACCAGCGGGAGTGAGATGCAGATATACACACAACACCTGGGTGTGTGGGGCCAGTTAGCCAGGACCATATATTTATATTTCATATTTTAGATATTATCCTTTTTCCAGATGAGTTACAGCATTAAATTAAAATATGCTCTCTAAAAAGATGCTTTTCTTTGCTTCTTACAGTAAGTTGAGAGTGGTTATACCCAACTTCTGGAGTGGTTTCTCCAACTGGGGGTAGTTTTGCCCTCCAGGGTCACTGGGAAATGTCCAGAGACATTTTTGATGGCATGACTCAGGGTGGGGGGCTGCGACTGACATTCAGTGAATAGAAGCTGGAGGCGCTGCTAAACAAGCTACAGGGCACAGGACAGCCCCCTGCAGAAAATGGTCTGGCCCCAAATGTCACTAGTGGGGAGGTTGAGGGACATGCTATAGGGGCTGCTCTTAGCAATCTTCTCATCACGCTTATGGCCTCATGTCCCCTAGTGATGTAGAGAACTTGTCTACAGAGGTGAAGCCTAGCAAACCCTCCCATTGGGTTCCCATCCTGCTGACAAGTGACTATGTCCCTGAGCCTTGGTGCCTGGGCTGTAAGGTGAGGGGAGGAGAAAGGACCCTCCATATCTGTCTCGTGGGAAGATGGAGAGGGTGCAGTGCACCCGGTGTTCAGGCCAAGAGCTGGTGTGTGGCAGTTGAGGAATAAGGACTAGCTATGGTTGTAAATGAGGAAACAGCATGCTAGGCTTCCATAATGATAATGCCTGTGCTATGCCAGACACTGCTCTCAAAGCTCTCCTGTATTCACCCATTACATCCTCATTAGAACCCCATAAGGCAGGTATTTCTATTGCCTCATTTTATAGATGCAGAACCTGAGCGCCCAGGGAGATTAAATTCCTTGCCTAAGATCAAGCTGTGAATTCAAGTGTTTTCCTCCAAATTCTCCAGCTTCTAGAAGTATGAGAAAATAAATATCTGTTGTTTAAGTTCCCCTGTCTATGGTATTTCTGTTACAGCAGCCCATGCTGGCCCCTACAGACCATCTGCTAGTAAGTAGGTGAATCAGGACTTCACCCTTGGCAGTTCGTTCCAGAGTTCAAACTCTTTCATTTGCTTTCTTACCTTCTAATGCCTCCTCTGCCATGTAAGTTATGCTGTATTTTATGAAATATTTCTATGGAATGTAATACAGTATGAAATATAAACTATTCATTGCATAATCTGTTTTTGCAATAAGAAATGAAAGTTGTAGCTAATCAGACCTAAGAATTTTCATCTGCTCTAAAGTGAGGAATGCAAAATTAAAGAGTCTTCGGTCATCACTTAAGGATTTGGCACAAAGGCATAACAGTAGTGAGGTGAGAAAATGTTAGTTCTGACTAATGCTGCTTATTTCTCTTATTAATGTTACAGCCCATTAGCTCTGGGTTCCAATCTGCAAGTTGCCCACGAATCTCTCTTCTTTTATAGAAATGATGGGTGTTCACCCTGCCTCACTTTAGTGACAGATTAATGCTAAGCCTCCCTCCTGGGAACAGATAAAATACGGAGACGGCCCAGACTGCCCTGGAGAAAGCGCATGCATTCTAAGCTGCCTTGCCAGCGGGCAGCTAAATGACTGTCAAATGGAAGGAGAGGTCTGGAAGGGTGGAATGGTGACAGAATGAGTCACTGAGTAGACAGAAACACCTTTGATCAATGCAGTGCAATGCAGGCAAACCGTGGGCCGTTGCCACCATCCAGCTGAGGACAGTGCTGACATGGCCAGGCCGGCACACCCCACACAAGTCCTCTGCCCCCCAACTCTAGAAGCAAGGCCACTCTGAGGACAGAAAAGAGTCCTGCTCTGCCAGGTGCCCTGGTCCTGAACCTCCCGTGGTCCCCTGCACAGTGCTGGGTAGTATGCAGGCTGCCCCCTGCACAGGGGGGCACGTGAGGACTGAAATACGTCCTTCACTGCGCTCCCCAAGCCTTGTGCCCTGCTGTGGGACTGTGTGGGCTCAGGGGAAGGGGTGAACCACTTTAACCAAATCATACGGGTGTTCTAGGAATTCTTAGTAATTGGTGTCTTGCTGTCGGAACACTCAATTATGTCTGTATAAATGGTCCAGGTTCCTAGAAGGTTTTGAGCTCACTATCTTATTCTTCATGTTGCACCAAACATCTTTAAGCTAATAATGATAACAGGTAGCATTAACTGAAGGTTTATGAGCCTGGCAGGGCCAGGATTAGCGTGAAGCAAGAGAGGTGCCCAGGTGCAAAATGCAAGAGGGTACTTCTCTCAGGATGGGGCAGCTTCAGAAGCAGCCCCCAGGGCCAGGCCTCCCACACTGTGCACTGTGCTCCCAGGCTCCTTGCTTGCTTGCTTCCCCCCACCCACCTCCACCCTGCCCGCCCGTCCTGGGGCCAGGTACTTTACTTACATTGTCTGCCATTCTCCTTCCAGCAGCCTATCATTTCCCCATTACAGAGACAAAGAAACTGAGGCTCAGTGATGCAGTCCCCTCCCCTAGAATGCTTTAAAGGTTGTGAGGGCAGGCACCTTGAGCATCCTCAATTCATACATGGTGATTAAATGAAGGAAGAAGAGTAACCAATCCAGATTAGAAAGCTAGGAAGAGGCAGAGTTGGGGTTGAACCTGGGTTCACGTGACTCAGGCACTCAGATCCTTAACCAAATCCCTGCCCAGCTCTGGGAGCAGAAGAAACAGCCGACATGGTAACACACTCAGTGAATGGCTAAATCTCCTGCAGGACAAGGGTCACTGACCCTCCCTGGGCTTTTTCCAACCCTGTTCCTGTGCATCGCTTGTCATGGGAAAG
Source organism: Smutsia gigantea (assembly GCA_032199065.1). Taxonomy (NCBI): domain Eukaryota; kingdom Metazoa; phylum Chordata; class Mammalia; order Pholidota; family Manidae; genus Smutsia; species Smutsia gigantea. Next base: position 330,596 of record JAVSCE010016479.1, on the reverse strand, counting down.
CAGACACGATGGGCTCTTACAGGCCTGTTCCTCTCCAGAAGCACATGCCTTTTTCCTAAAGCCTTTTCCTAAAAAAGACAATCCTTCCCAAGTTTCAGAAGTCTTGGGAAGAAAGAATCCCCCATAGTCTGGGAGGTTGGTTTGCTCCCTGCTCTCCCTTACATTGAAGATACTTTAGCATGCCCCCTCTCTTGGCTTTTATTTAGGGAAAAGGCAAGATATACACCCCAGGCCTGGAAGCTGGGGCTGAGAGGAGTGGAGGGAGGGAGGCATTTGGCCCTGGAGCAGAATTTAAAGGGGTGTCAAACACTCAGCCACGAAGAGAAATAACGTACTTTAACACAACACTTAAAAACCAAAGTGAGTGTTGTTACAGATCCTCCCTTTACGGAACATCTGATTTTGTCCACCATAGATCTCTTGGCATTACTTTTATATTTTTGAAATATTGCCTTCAAATATAATTTATTTTGATGGCCGAGGTTTTTGGTGTCTTCTGCCCGAGAGGTGAGTGCTTCCCTCCAGTCCTGACCGTGACTGGATCTCAGTTCTACAGCTTCCCTTCTGTGCAGAAGGAGTTCCTAACCCGTCCTCCGGCCTGGTCTTCCTAGTGGTGAAATAGAGGGACAACAGCTGAGCTGTATCCCATGCATTGTGCTCGGTGTCATCTCAGCGTCTCGGCCCTTACTTTGATCTCGGTACTGAAGCCCAGAAGGGTGAAGCAACCTGCTCAGGACACCCAGCCAGTCATAGACATCCAGTCTGGCTCAAGGGCACCCCCCTTGATTCACCTTGACTCTTCAAGGCAGGCAATGGAGTTTCAGAGGCGATGCAAATTTCTGGAGCCTGCAGCTGGAATTTGAATCCAGCACTCAGCTCAAAGGGGGGTTTTGAATGTTAAATAAAACAGTTGGTGTAAAGAACCAGATTCAGAAAAGACACTCTGGAAGTCCTTCTCTCTATTTGCTCCCCTTCCTTAGACTGTGCCCCTAGGGCAGACTCAAAGTCAGCTTTACTGTAGGGGTTCTTGTGCTACAGTGGTCCCCAAATCACATAGCACACCCCTCCATCTGCTGACTTTTAACCTCAGTTTTGCACTTGAAATGACCCACGAAGTTTCCACATAAACAGGAGTTATTCTGTTGCTTTATACCTGACACCGCCCACACTGTCATTTAATCCTTACATAACCCATTTAGGAAATACTATATTTGGGTCCATTTCACAGATGGTGAAACTGAGGCTCACATATACCCAAGGCCACACAGTGAATTGATGGCAGAGCTGGGGTCAGACTCAACCCTCTCTGCCCCCAGCTTCTATATCTCACTGTCTGCCACAAACAACAAACCTTTGTATCATGCTTAAAGGATCTGGAAGCCCTTACCTGTTGAGCCCCTGGGGTGGGCGTGGGGGGCTGTCTTCTGTCCCCTGGTGTCTCCCGGAGCTGCTCCTGCCCACGGTGCCTGGTCTCCAGCTGCTGCCCAGTGCCAGGCTATCAGCTAAGCCCAGCTCCCTGCCCTTTGCTTCCTCCTCTGGAGCCTGCTGGCTGAATACACAGAGCAGGGCAAACACAGGTCTGGGTGGGGTTCTCCTCTCCCCTGAGTGTCCTGTAGAAACAGGTTCTCTTCCTGGATGTGGGCGCTGTTCTCGCCTCTCCAGTAAAAACTGAGCACCTGATTTCTCTCACGCGAATGCCTCCTTGGCACTCCAAGCATGCTCTCTCGTAGCCCTCACCCACTGTTGACCTTCAGGTGGACCTGGGTAGCTAATTCCCTTCCCCAGTAACCATGGGTCATGGTCAGAGCAGGGAAAACATGTTCTGTAAGGTTTTGCAGGTCTGTCTGCTTTTCACCTTCATTTACTCCAGAACACTGCCTCCACCACCACCTAGGCACCTAACTGGAAGGAAATAGCATCGACCCACTGCACTGCCCCCCAGTCACATAAACATTACTCCCCAAGGTCTCTGGACACCAGAAAGCAGGTAACCTAAGGGTAGCTTATTGCTTTGGAGACAGACCATGGCACTGGAAAGGGAATTCTTTTTCTCTGCAGGCTAGAAATTCAAGACAGACTGTTTAATTTCTTTAATAACAATAAGGATATTTATTCAAGTGTCTCACAAGGACATATGCAACAGAGTATTAGAGCATCAATGACAAACAGCAAAAGATGCTAGGAAAACAAGAGAGGGTACATCAGTGGGAACAGGAGCAGAAGTAAATATGCATCACAGACCATCTACGAAGGCTTCACAGATATGGCTTTGAGCTTCCTAACAGCCAATGCAAAAAGGGAAACATGGTAAATTATACTACTCAGTGTTCTTGAGGAAGCATGCAGAAGAAATGCAAACTAGTAATTATTATGGCTTTATTCATTAATTACTATACTCATCTAAGCACCCATCATGAATCCCTGTTGAGTATCAAGCTTATTAAATAGGCTTGAGTTTGGAGAGGACAGGAAAGGAGGCCCTGTTTCCCACCCCTTCCTGGGCTCATTGTGACTGAACATAGAGTCCTATAAGTAAACATAGAGTCAGAGTGTGATCCTCATTATGAAACAAATGCCAAGGCTGCTAAGAGAGAGAAATAGAGCCAGAGAAGGCCCCTGTCAGGAAGCAACATTTAAGAGACAAAAATACTATTTAAATAAGTACTGAATTCACAATCAGATGTACCTTAATTATGGCTGTAAACCTGATTCCAGCTCAGTGCTGTACCTTCAAATCTGGAGTGTAATACACACAGTTATTAAGTAGCTGTCGTGTGCACACACCCTGTCAACACCTGTGCAAAGGCAATCTGTCCTGGAGGTTCGGGAGCTCGGGCCCTGGGCCTGGGTTCAGATCATGCTTGTCACTGACCGGCTCTGTGGCTGGGAGCCAGCAGCTTTACCTTCCTAAGCCCTTGTCGGCCCCTCTTGGCTGTGAGAACCTTTGTGTTTAGGTCATGCTTACTTTGGTGTCCCCGGCTCCCAGCAGCCTGCAAAATGAGATGGCATCTCCCTGTGGTGGGGCAGGTGCTGGACAGCACTTCCGGTTGGACTGGCTCATTTTGAATTGCCTGTGACAATAGCTGCCATGTGGATGGCATTTAACTCTTTCCAAGGCATTTTGCGTCCATCCATCTCAGTGAGAACCACACTGTAATTAGGATTTTTACACCCATTTCACAGAGGAAGAATATGAGGTTTAGGGATTTGAGTGACTCAGGTCATGGAGGAACATCATTCAGGGCAGGCACTGCGAGGTGTGTCTGGCACATCGAAGACTCTCAGCAAGTGTTAACTTAATAGTGGCAGTGGGGGCAGGGTGGCTGCATGATTTGCAGGACCCAGGGCAGAAGGGAAATGCTGAGCCCCTTGTTCTAAAAGCAGGGAAAAGCACTGGTGGAGGGACTAAACTATGAAGCATTCTCCTGTCTTCCAGTCTCTCTCTCTCTCCCTACTTGTCACACAGTTTACTTATTCTTCAGAGTCATTCTACATAGGAAAAATTAAAATTTTTAATTTTGCTGTTCTTCTGTGTACTATGCAATGCCACTTTTAAATGCAATGAATTCATGTGCAGAATCTCTGAAATCACACAGGTGCTATTTTGTAGCTTGTAAGTGTGCACACGTATTTCATTCTTATTAACACAGTCAGTGGCACACAAACTGACTCCACTGGTTTTATTTCATTAGATACTCACACATTCTACCAACACTCTCTGCCTTCAGTGTATTGATGAGTAAGGAAGGGGTGAAAGGAAAAGGAACTGTGCCTTGACTGTCTTGTCTTCCCCTCTCTTGTCATTTTCATCACATTGTCCATGGCAGGGAGGCGTATGAGCAGGAAAGGATATGGGGGAGTTCTTAAGTTGTTCTTGCTGCTGTTTCAGTGCATTGCCTTCTTTCTGCATCTGAGATGATTTCTGATTTGAATGGAAAGCAGGCTTCTCGGGGCTATCAGTGCCCCTACAAACTCAGATGTAGGCGTAGCACAGCTCCTTATACTCACGTTAAGACTCGCTGAACACCCAGCCCTTGTGGGGCCCTGGAAATCTGCCTGTGGATATCATGAATGCTACCTGTGCACAGGGTGGCGAGGAACATGTGTACTGCACGTATCTCCTCTGCTCACATCCATGCCTCCTTGTCTATCAGAATATTTTTAAGACTTAACTTTTTAGGTTCACAGCAAAGCTGAGAAGATGGTACAGAGATTCCCCATATCCCTCCTGCCCCCACACATGCATGACCTCCCCTTTATCAACATCACCTGCCAGAGTGGGGCATTAGTTACAGTTGATGAGCTTACACTGATATCACCATCACCCAAAGTCCAGAGCTTACAGTTAATGTCATTATACATTCTATGGCTTTGGGCAAGTGTATAAAGACACATATCTGCCATCCTAGTATCATACAGACCAATGTTACTGTCCTAAAGATCCTCTGGTCCACCTTTTCATCGCTCCTTCCTCCCTAACCCCTGGAAACTATTCCTCTTTTTTACTGGCTCTATAGTTTGCCTTTTCTAGAATGTCATGTGGTTGGAATCATACTGTATGTAGCCTTTTCAGATGGGCTTCTTTCACTCAGGCATATGCATTCAAGTTTCTTCCATGTCTTTGCATGGCTTGAGAGCTTGTTTCTTTTTAGCACTGAGTGATACTGCATTGTCTGGATGTATGAGTTTATGTATCCATTACTTACTGAAGGATGTCTTAGTTGCTTCCAAGTTTTGGCAGTTATGAATAAAGCTGCTATAAACATTTGTGTCCAGGTGTTTGTGCGGACATAGGTTTTCAAGTCCTTGGGGGGGAATACCAGGGAGTGGGATTGCTGGATCGGGTGGCAAGAGTATGTTTAGTTTTCTATGAAATTGTCTTTCAAAGCATCTGTACCATTATGCATCCCCACCAGTACTGAATGTGCGCTTCTGCGGGTCCACATCCTTGCCAGCATCTGGTGATGTCAGAGTTCCGGATTTGGCCATTCTAATAGGTTGCCCATCAGATTTTGCTTTGACAACACAATTCAAAGATAAAATTATTAAGAATTTTAAGAAGGTGACCACAGAGCATTAAACCAAGCTCAGGGTCCTGGCTGGAGGTAGCCATGAGGCCTCAGATGTGTAAACTTCTTGGGGGAAGCATTTACTTCCTAGTGTCCACACTGCAGGAGTTCTTTCAGCCATATATGCTTTAGGTGATGTTCAGCATTCCATCTCCTGACATTCCTCCTAATCTTCTCACTTTACGATCTCCACCCCTCTTCAAATATTGACAAACTCATGAAGCTGTCGGCTCCTGTTAACAGCCTGCTTTCCTGGGATCTGGACTGGAGCCAGTGGCCATGTGGAGGGATCATTGGAAATCTGAAATCTGAAGTCTTTTCAGCACCATTTTGCAAGCCTCTCCCCAGCCAGCCTTGCAGACACTCCTTCCTCCTCCCTTCAGGACCCTCACTACTCTGAGCCAATTCCAGCCAAGTTCTTGACCACGGAGCCAGAGGTGGGCATGACCGAGACATTACAGTGTAGTCATGCATGCACACCCTGCCTTGGCTGAGGGGGTAACCCTAATATGTCCCTTTGCTTTTTGGTATTTTCCAGATTGTTCTGTTACACATGATCCAGAATGTTCCTTATTATAATTCTACAACATGAGTAAAGAGGAAATGGAGGGCAAAAGAACCTTGCCTCAAATTAAACCAGGGCCTGACGTTGCCATCAGTCTCTCAGGGCTAAACCCAGGCCCCTGCCTTGGTTAGGAACCAAAGCTCTGGAGTCACACAGTCTAAAGAAGAATCCTGGCTTCAGCCACTGATGCGCTGGGTGACCTTGTTCAGGTGGCTCGCCTTCTCTGTGCTTCAGTTTCATCATCTGTAAAATGGGCATCATGGCAGTGCCCAAGTCACTAAATGAGATAATTCACAGAAAATACTTAACACAGTGCCTGACATATATTATGCTTAATAAAATAATATAGTTCCTAGGGGTAGGGTTGGGATTTAAACACATTGTATCTGACTTCAGGACCTGTGTTTTCAAAATCTAAGTTTTCAGTATGCATATATAAAAATGTAATATATACAATACATGCATAAATAAACAGACCCCCCCCAAAAAACAGTAACAAAACACTTACATAATCTAGAAGCCACATGCAGGTGGAAAGAATGTTGATCACTTGACCAGACTCATATGTTGGAAATATCTGCTTTTTTGAGTCATAATTTTAACTTAAGTGATATTTTGGGAACTACACCAAATATCATTTGGGATGCATTCTCATGCCTCACAGGGAGAATGTAATCCTCCCATTCTTCATAGAATGGGAACATACCCTGTAAAGAACAGGTGGGGAAACAGGACTCCAGCTCAGAGCAAGTTCTTACCCACCCCAGCCCAGGCCCTGGAGAGAGTCAGGCTATACTGCTGTCACCTGCAAAGGCCACACCTGCCGTTTGCCCTAGTCCAATCCGACGTTTTCCATCAGTTAGCGCTATTGGCCTCTGTGAGGGGCCGGCAATCAGCAGGGTGGGGAGAGCAGGGCCCTGGCATCAGAGCCCACTTTGGATTCTGGCTCAGGCTGTGGAAACCAACCACATTGCGTGTCCTCCCTCTGGAACAGGACCAGAGGTATCTACCCTGAGGATTGTTTGGAGGATCGAGTGAGGTGAGGAAAGAAACCCCCGCGCCCAGATGCCGGCCCACGCTGAGCACCAGTGGGGCTCCTGCTGGCATCGCTATTGTCTGACACTGAGCCCACAGAGAACAGTAAGATGTGGCAGCCACATATTCAGAGACGGAATTTGTCTTCCCTGCTATCCCTGCACCTCCTCTTATTGCAATAACAGTATCTTATTTGCATTTGTAACCCAAGTGCCTAGCTGAGAGCCGGCCCAAAGTCTGCGCGCCTGCCTCATTTGTGAAACAGTTCATGGAGTGTTAATACAACGGGGTGGGCCATACTCCAGTCTGGATCCTGGTTCTGCCTCAGATTTTCCCTGGGAATGTGGGCAAGTTCCTTAAACTCTCTGGAACTTAGTATTCTTGTTGCCAAAGAGAAATGGAATGCTGCATGCATATGAAATGGTCAGCACTGTGCCTGGTATATAACTTAATGCTGTGTCCCAGCAGATGTAGCTCCTGTTTCTATAATAGACTATCGGTATCAGTGAGGTATGGAGAAGTCATGCGTGCTGGTGCAGTTTCAGCAGGGTCTCCAACCTCAGGCGTTCAGGGCTGGTTCACCCTGTGCTGTGGGGGCTGTCCCGTGCACCCTGGCATGTTTGGCAGCACTTCTGGCCTCAGCACATACCAGAAGCATCTCCTTACCTCACTTGTGACAATGCAAAATGCCCCTGGACATTGCCAAGGGGGGCAAGATCTGCCCATCTGAGAATCACGGAGGTAGAAGGATGGGTGAGTTTGGGGACATCTTGCAAGGTATGCACTGCCTCTGGAAAGCTAAAAATTGAGACGCATCAGAGGCTTGGAGGACAAAAGACAGAAATTCCAGAGAGGAGCAAGAGGCAGGGAAGTACATGGCAACATAGCGGGCTCTGGGGTTATTGGGTCACCCAGTGGGAAGATAGGACATTAATATGTAGCTATTGTTATCACCACTCATACCAGAGAACAGAGATGTGAACGCGACCGGGGCTAGATTGAGGAAGAGCTTGATTTTCACGCGTGCGGTCTGGGCTTTATCCCGAAGGGCCACCAAAGGTGTTGACCCTGGGGAGGAATTGTGGATAGTGCTGGCAGGTAAAATAATGAAACTGTGACACGCACTGCAACACGCTGAACCCTGAAGACTTCATGCTAAGTGAACTAAGTCAGAAACAAAAGGGAGGTTTGTGGCTGACAATTAAATGTGATACACTTTTAATTTAATTTAATTTAATTTAATGTGTCATATTCATAGAGACAGAGAATAGAATGGTTGAAACCAGGGACTATGGGGAGCAGGGAGGGGGTAGTTGTTTAATAGGAGAGTTAATTTGGGATGATGAAACGGTTCTGGAATGGATAGTGGTGATGGTTGCACGACAGTATGAATGTCCTCAATACCACTGGCGTACACTTAAAAATGCTAAACTCTATAGTCTGTGTATTTTATCACAATAAGCAAATACAGGATGCCTGCTAAATTTGAATTTCAGGTAAAACAATGAATAATTATTTTTAGTATAAATACATCCCAAATATTGCATAGGTGTAGGAAGATATGCCCCATGCACTACTGCAGACATATTCACACTAAACAATTATTTGTTGTTTATTTAAAGTTCAAATTTAACTGGGTGTGTCCTGTATTTTATTTGCTAAATCTGGCAAGTGTAATTTGGGGTCATTCCTGAGGATGGACTGGGGAGGGGGATGGAAGTGGAAGGCAACCCAGTGAGGATGCAGTTAGCCCCAACGAGTAGGAAACCTGATTGATGGTGGCTTGGATGCCAGGACATTTCTTTAACTAACAGGAAACCCACAGGAAGTGCTTCCCCTATGGGCACAGCAGCTCAACAGTGTCTTCAAACTTCCCTGTCTTCAGTCTTAGAAAAGAGTCTCAAAGAATGTTCAATATTTTTTTTTAGGTGTGACTCACTTTCGTGTGATCCAACAGTCTCTGGAGGTAGAATACCTGCCACTTTGGGTTCGGTTTGGAAAGAGAGGAGCCATGTTAGCCTCCAAGTGACAGTGCTTATGAGAAGGGAGATTTTGACTTCGTGGACCTAGTATAGATTTGGGGGACCAGATTTAGAGTGAGGACAGGGTCAGGGAACTCACCCAGTCTAACACCCCTGATTTCGCAAGACTGGGCTCCCACACTGGCTCCAAGGTGGCCTCCCCACCCCCATGCCTATTCAGAATCTACAGGTGTATGAGATCCGTAAGAAGGACAGCCCAGCCACAGAGAGGCGCCTGAGAAAGTGGACTTAATCTACTCGACCAGTATGGAAATCAACCATGTTAGACTGACAATTTCAGTCTTCAGTTCTTGAGTCTAATCATTAGAATTAATGGCTTCCATGCTAAATTCTGTTCTTGGGGTGGCAAGAGAAGAGGAATCTATTTACTGCCATTTTTCAAGTTCATTCTAAGACCTCATTACAGGGAACACAGGGTAAAATAAAACTGTACACACATTGTAATGTTGTCAACCTTCTCTGCTACAGGGAAACTTAGAAAGCTGTTTTAAATTAGAAGCATCTGTAAATACTTCTGCAAATAGAGTTGGAAACATGGTATGATGGGGTGCTAATAATTTCCCCTCATCATGTGGGATTCCCATGGGTTTTCTTTCTTGTAGCAAAAGAAGTAAGAGGCAGAAAATACAGAGGCGAGGGCAGACAGGTGTTTGTTCTGTTTTCTTTGCCTGCTTTCCGGAAGGTAGATGGGGCTTCCTGGAAGGACAATGATGTCAGAAAACCACCTCAGCTTTTCCTCTCCATACCAAATGTAAACTACAAGACCAAAGTCAACTAGGGATTTCTTTAGGTGGGGGCTTCCAGAATAAAGAAAATCTTACTGTGTCAGAGGCACAGGGAGTTACTGTGCTCACTATGGCTCTGTGGGTGTAAGAGACATTAGTAGCCCCAGTAGCTGGGTATCCCCTCCCACCCACCAAGCCTTACAGGATGGCATGGATATCTCTATGGCAAATATTTGACTTTATTACTATTAGCACTTCAGATTCAAGATGATTTTTTCAAGGCATAGTTTCTACAGTTCCCTTTCCCCTTTCTGGTCATATAGTTTACTTCCCTCCCCATGGGGCAAGTGTGTGAAGCTTCAGGGAAAGTCTTCTGCTTTCCCAGAATACAACCTGTGAGAGCCCAAAGGCTGGTTATCATATCTGCAGGTGGCAAGTGGGTCAGACCCTCAGAGCAAGAGGAGCAGAGAGCAGGGTGCCTGCTGTGCCCACGCAAAACTGGCTGGTGTGGCCCGCTACCCTGGCTTCTTGTTGCCATTCCCTCAGGATTGATCTGGCGCTGTGGTCTTCCACAATTTATCAATGAAAAGAAGCTGCGTTAGACGAAGAAAGGGGTCAGAGGGTCCCTTTACAGAGGCTTTGGAGTGACAAGGAGGGACAGGGTTTCTAAGCACAGATCTGGCCTTGACTCATCACTGGCTGCCATGGAAGCGGCGGCACCACCTCCGGGACCCACTGCTCATCTGCCAGCTTCTGGAAGGGTTGGCCGTAGACGACTCTTTCTCTCTCTGGAACTTGTCCTCTCCCAGATCAGGGCCCTACCCAAGGAGTCAGCATCCAGTGACTTGTTGACATGGAAATATGAGGACCTGGTCACCTCACTTCCCAGAATGCATCCTGTGAGAGCTCAGAGGGAATTGCACACGAGTGGGGACAGCTCTGGGGGCTGACTCGGCTCTCAGCCCTGCCAGATGAATGAGGCCTTCGTGAGACTGTGTTGTACTGTCTGCGTTCTCTCTCTGCCCAGCCTGCTTCCTTCCAGGGGTGGCTTAAAGAGCATGCCCTGATCAACTCCCTACAGGCACATCTCTGTCTCAGAATCTGTTTTACCTTTTTCTGTTTTGGAACAAACTAAATGGTTTTGGTGGAAATTCTTGGAAAAACAGTTATGTCTCATAAAAAATGTTGTTCTTGTTAACCTGAAATGGGTTTATTATGATTATTTAAATGAGTTAATAATTTTTCAAAAATATTCTTAGTTTTAATTCATAATATAGTAAATATTGATAGCTCTAGCCTACATAAATAAAAGCATTTTGGGGGTCCTCAATAATTTTTAACAGTGTAAAGGGTTCTAGAGAACAAAACTTTGAAAATTGCTCCTTTATTTCTCATTCTAGAAGGATAGATGGCCCTTACATAATTTCCAGGTAACCAATATATAAAAGGAATAACAACCTATAATCCTATCACTGAGAAATGTTCTCTTTTGGTATTTCTCTCCTTCCATATCAACATCACACATACATTAATGATTCTGAAATACTGTTTGAAGCCAAGATATCTTACTCTTTCGGGCCATTATATACAATGTCAATATGTCATTTAAAATAGGGTCGTGAACTCTTTTGAGTGGCTGTACTCCAGATGAATTGACTCCTTGGCCATGGTGTAAATTTAAGTGTTTGACATATTCTGCTGTTACAAACATAACAGAGGTGAACTTCTTTGCAGCAATGTTATTGCAGTCATTTCCTAGGTTTTTCTCCTAGAAGCATTTCCCAGATGTTAAAGTGTTGGATCAAAGGGTAGTCATGTTTTAAAGGCATTTGATCATATACAGCCACATTTCTCTGCCACTAAATGGCCTCTGGGAGGCCAAGAGCTGTGTCCATCACTCTAATCTGTATTTCCACATATGGATAGTTGGATGAATGAATGATTCAGTGTGTGAGAGGGATAATTTCTTTGTACCCAGGTCTAAAGTGGGCATTAGCTATTAAATTATTTTGTATTTGTTTAGCAAAAAGAGAGTCTCTCCAAGTAGTGATTCTATAGCATCTCACTACGCTGATGGACAGTGGCTGTAATGGGGTTGGTGGGGGAGACCTGATGAAGGGGTAGTTTAATAACCATAATATTGCACATGTAATTGTAGATTAATGATAATAAAATAAATTATATTTAAAAAAAGAGTCTCTCCTCAGTTTTCCTTCTTGTAATTTTTTTCCTTGATGACATGTGGTTGAAAATGTCATGTGTTTATTGAACATATGTCTTTATCCTTTGTCGATTGACAGAACCATTGATCTTGACACCCAATTCCTTTCGTCTTCCAGCACTTGGGCTCCATACTGATCTGTTTTCATTACTCAGCCAAGGCAGAGGTAAAAATAAATGGCACAAGGGGCACCATCTTGGTGATTATTTTCCATGATGGTGCTAGAGAAAAGAGTGTTTTTTTAAATATAGGAATAAATCACCAACATTTAATAATCAGGGAATCACACATAAAATTTCACAGTTCTAACTTCTCATTAAAAATACAAGGGTTTGGCAATATTCCCTCATCACAGTTGATGGGGACTGGATATTGGCTGCACCTTTCAAAGGGACACATGCTTCCCAGGTCACCTGGGCCCCCTTCACTACCTCTCTATCTGCTGCCCTAGTCCTAGCTTCAGTCACCATTTATCCTCATCCTTGGGCAGCTTTTTTTGTTAGGGCAAACTGAAAAGAATCATGAACATTTCTTATGTCCAAGTGTCCATCAAAAGTACAAAAAAAAAGAGTAGGAAATCCTGAGCCCCCATGGAGTAGTGTCTCCATAAAAATGTGAAAGTATCTTTGTGAAAGCAGTGTTAATATATTTCACACGTTACACATTTAATATAATTTAATGTTACATATTTAATGCAATGTATTTAATATAACATATTATACATCATATGTATATATAGTTGCATATACTTAATACACAAAGTGTTTGGTATTTAAAACAACAAGCATGATTTTTTTTAATCCAATATGTGACTTTTTTTTCCTTACACAGAACCTCTAGAAAAATGCCTAGGCATCAAGCTCTTTTTAGATGGAGAGTTCACACCGAGGTGTGTATTGTGTGTGCTGGGTCTTTCTGACCCCTCTAGACACATGAGTCTGTGAGTCCCTACGGAAATGTCAAGGGCTGTTCATTCATATTCCTGTTGTAACTGGGTAGAAGTCTTAAGCTGAGCTTTGTGTTTTTCCTCCCAATGGGAGATTTCCTGACTCCCTTCAATCTGGGTTATCTTAGCCTCTCTAGAGAGCTATTGCTGAGAAAGTGAGAAGCTATCTCTACAGAGCAATAATATATGGTACTCTGATGGATTTAAACAGAAACTTAGTAAAAAAAAAAAAAGGCAAGTTTTTCACAGGTGGATTTAAACATTATCAGTATAGCCATGTTTGTATTTTCTCCCTCCTGGTGCAATGTTTCCCAAACTTCAGTTACAACCGTTTATGGTTTTTGCCATGCTCCCATACCACCCAAACTTTTATTTACCCATTTTCTTTAAACTGACTCAAATTTTATTGTAGTGTATTTTAAAAGGAAATTGGATAGGATGACCACAAAAGGAAAACCAGTACTGTTTCCCACAAATAAAAGGTAACATTAAACAATAATGCAACAAATCTAAAGAAAGTTCATACATTTTATCTAGGTTCTGTTGCCTGCCCAAGATCCACCCCTGAATCTTGCTTACTTTGTTAAAAGATGTTAAAAGAAATTCTGGCATCAAACTAAGACTTTCTCCTAGGTGCAGTTAGAAGCATTAGTTCATAATTGAAAGAAGGTTGCAAGGGAATAAATTTCCTTCCTTCTTAGTTTGTGATTTAATATTATTTAAAGCTCACTGTACATACAACAAAAATTTTCTTCTCTAGCAACACTGGTAAGCATTCCATAATTTGTGGAACTCTATCTCAGTGTACTATTTATCATTTACTAATTGAATTGAAAATATTTGTATTAGTACTTGGGTTACTTCCACCTACCAGCTACTGTGTCAACATATGATTGATTGAGCAATTACAAACTCTGCTATTTTTCTTGAACCCTGAGACAACTCTTTGAACTATTCTACATTTCAATCATTATTACTCCCCGTTGTGTAGACAAAGAAAGTGAGACTTAGAGAAGAAACTTAGCTAAGTTCTCATAATTAGTGATAGAGTTGAAATACAAATACAGATCTGATATTACTCGCCCTTCAGACCAACCGCCAACTTCACTTCAACTTTTTCCCCTTTAAGCCCCCACACCCCCATAACTTGAGAAACCAGTGGTGTTCCAGTGCCTTTGCCCCACCAGAGAGCTAAGATAGAAAACTGCCTAGAAGTGTTGTTCTTCCTTAGTAACAAGAGCAGGCATGGCTTCAGACTCACAGTGTCAATCATAGATATGATCCACATTGAACTATGTTTTTATCCAGGTGAAATATGATTCAAATTAGCAACTAGTCCATCTTGAAGAACAGGAATCCAAGAATTAGACAACATACATTCTGAGAAAGGAGAAGTGTGGCCTGTGCCTTCTTCCATGGGGATGGGTTTACAGAGTTTTACAGGCCAATTATTGTCAGAGAAGACTGGATTTCTTTGAATTCCTCTTAGAGGCACGTATCCATCTGTCCATTCATCCATCCACTCAACCATCCATTCACTGACCTGCGTACCCATCCATTCACGTACCCGACCATTCATCCATCCACTCACTCACCCTTCTTTCCTTCTGACATTTTTTACACACTTATTCTATGCCAGGTCCCTACTAAGTGTTAAGATTATGGAAGGATTCAAAGATAGTTCTTGTCTGGGCCACAGATCCCCAGGAAGAAACACATGTGACTAACTGAAAAAAGTGTTCGAATAGCAGTCCTCAAAGAGGGAATCTGAGATTGAGGAGGAGATGGGTTATCTTAGCCTAGGGTCAGAAAGACTGAAGGAAACGTCTTGTACATGAGAGTTGAATAGGAAGGTGGCATTGGTCTGGCAGGGTGGAGAAAGTCGTTTTTAGCACAGATAGGTGCCTGTGGAAAGGTCTCTTTCACACTCATGCTCCTACTAGTACAGTGCTGGCATGCAAGACCCCAAATTTTAGATTGTCAAAGGACTGCCTCGCCCGGGGTTGATCTTCCTGGATATTCAGATTCTTGCTTGGACTCTGCCTAAGGACTCGGATTTTCCTATGTGTTTGCATGCTGATGTGGGCTGAATTGTGGTCAATATTGTCTCAGTTCATTTGGCACCAGGATTAAATGCCACATTATTACTCAGAGTAATTAACCTTTGGTATTCAGACCAGCATATCCACCATATCCTGGTCCAACAAGAGACTGGGCTTTTCTCCAGCTCATTTCTCCTGGCCCAGGGCTGCCTGTTGGTAGACATTTTAAGGCAGAATTATTTTGCCTGAAGACATTTGCAGAGGTTGTCTTGTATGTCTGAGGTTAAACCAGTTTTTCCACCTTCCGGCATCCCCACTGAAGCCATGATCCACCCCCAGCTTTTTATGGTGAGGCTGAGAGTGCAAACCAGTATCTGTGTCCTTCACCCTTTTGCAAAGGACATGACTTTACAGCATGTCAGTACAGATCCGTAAGTCTGGGAACTCAAGGTTGTCACTCTCAAAATGCTAGAGTACCTGAAACTGTAAATTCACTTTTTCATTTGTAAACTTAAAAAGTGGGTTTGGAATTGGAAAGGCTGTGTGATCTTGGGCAAGTACACTGAGTGGTCATACAGTACACACTTGATGGATGTTTGCGATAATTACTGTAATTTTTGCCACCTCCTGATCTAGCACATTCTTAACCCTATTCTGAGTTTCCAAAAAGAGAGACCGAAGAGGGCTTCTGAAAACCTCGGTCCACAGCTTTCTTGCCCTACCATGCCATCCCTGATGACATACTTATTGCTGCCAATTTCCTAAGGATTATATTTTTTTCTCGTCTAGAATACAGTGTGTAAACTTTCATAAAAGGGCACTGCCTTGTTTGAAAGCCAAGAACAGCTGTTCACAGAACGTGTGCTGTAAGGAGCTCCTCAAACAATCCCACACCCTTGTGCCCCGTTTGCTCTCTGAAGAGCAGCTTTAGAGTCTTGATGGTATCTCCTGCAAAAGGACAGAATTTCAGTCACTGGATCTTCGCCCATCGGTTTTCCCCTCCCGTGATTAAAGGCTCATAAGTTAGTGGCTAGAATCCATGAGAGCCACCCACTGGTGTATCCGTCAGGGTCAAGAGGAAACAGATGGCACAGTCAAGGAGGACAATTCAGGGAGAATTTATCGCCTGAGAAACTGATTACCGAGGGTGGGCAGGGCTTAGCAGAAGGACAAGAACAACGTGGAAACCCAAGGCATAGCAGCAAACTCAGAAAAAGCAGGTACAGCTGCTTCTTTAAGGACAGTGACCTTCCATGGAAGGACATGCCAGTCTGAGGTCACCTCACACTCCTCCCTTCCTCTAATTCCCTGCTTCTGCCAAGCCCAGAGGAAGCCCAAGGGCACAGCACTACATCAATTGTGTGCTGACATAGCCCACAGAGGCTGGCCTTGGGAGGCAGGGCATGGTAGACAGGTGTGGAAAGTGGATCGGATGGTACAGAGAAGAAATGGCCCAGGAGATGTGCAGCTGACTGGTGGCCTGAATTGGAAGGCAGGGAGAAGCTGGTGCTTTAAGACCCATGGTATTATTTATTGGTCAACTGTTGAGCTCTAACTCAAGGTGCCAGTTAAAGTTGGGCAAATCTTCAAACAAGAACGTGACGCTGCATTCCAATCCACGAGCTCCCATGTCTTTCTCCAGGAAGTACATTGCAAAGCCCAGACAACCGAATGATTGAAGTAAAACAGATTTTGTTATCCACCTGATTAACTTTTCCTCCATTCGCTCTGTAAACACGCAATTCCTTTGTTATCGCACATGCAGCCTGTAAAGGACGGCGGATGCTCGCAGCAGCCAGCTGCACGCAGGAGCTGGTCATGCTGTGGCCCGGGCACCCTTTGTTCCTGCCTGCTGGGTTTTGTGTTTACCAGGACCCAGTTGTGTTTAATTCCCACACTATCTCACTCCAGTAGTATCTTTAGGTGATAACTGAATTAAATAATAAATAATTAAATAAACCGTAAGGATCAAAATAAAGAGAGTTATTGCTTTGGTGAAAATTCACTTAAATTCTTAAAGGGGGAAAAAAAGCACTCAGTAAAGGCCAACTTTTAAAAACAAATTGCTGTCAAATTAGTTGTGAACAAGGCAACAGTGAATGATAGGGAAAAAAAAACTAAGAATCTAGAAGGATCTATTTACAATTTATGGTTGTTAGTTCTGTATTTTCTGCTTGTCTCCAGTTCAAGTTAACAGCCAGGCTTTTCATAGTCTGGCCTTGGGGGATTTTTCAAGAAGAGCAGAAGTTTCTGCTCTGAGGTCCTGTGCTTTGGTAATTTCCTAGAATTGTTGACATCCCTTTCTTTTCATTCAAAGACTTTTCTCATTCCCCTTCTTCTCTTATACCACAGGGACACCTGGAAAAATGTCTTCATTGGTCTTATAACATTACCAAGGATGGGACATGCTGCTCGCTTCTGACCATTTCTGCTTTATACTAAAATTCCCAGAGGGAATGGAGAATGTTATGAGTCTCTGCTTACTTCGCATCTTTTTCATTTGTGTTATGTTTGAGACCTTTTTCCTTCCATACTCATCTCTCTGCTGCCCAGAGAAGCCCATGACAACTGAGGATGTGTCTCAGACATTTGACTCCTCTCTGCCCAGCATCCTTTAGAACATTCTAAGTGGTCAATAAATGCTTGCGGGATTATCTGAAATTTTTAAAAGTATTGAGAAGTATTGCCAGAGATGCCCAAGGACCGGACTTTGCATTTATAGGTAATAAAATATTACCCAGACTCTTTAAACTTGAAGGAACGTTGGGGGCTGAGCTTGCTGAAGATCAAGTCCGAATAAGTTAAGTAAGTAAAGGCAGAAAAGATTGAGACACGATGAGGTCAAGGAAGTTGTACCCTAAAGTTTGTTCAGAATTTTCTTTCTAATGACTTATTTCTCCCATTTACATGGAAGACTCATGTATCTGTAGAGAATACTCTTGGCCACAGTAGCAGAAGGCCCAACAAACAGTGGTTTAAACCATAATTACACTTATTTATTACTTAAGAAGTTCAAAGAATTCCCTGTGGTCAGGCTTAATGTCACCAAGTACTACTTTCCATCTTTCCTTTGAATTACCCTTGAAACATTGGCTTTTGTTCTTAGGCTTATTGCCTTGTGCTTGTATGCATCTGAATATCATATTCCGGCATGGCAGCATCTAAAGCAGGATGGGATGTCTTCTTTGTGTGGCTCTCTCTGATGTAGGGAGGAAAATATTTCCAAGAACTCCTAACAGAGTTTCCCTTCCTTCTTTGGTTAACCTGAGGCAAGTGGGTAAATTGTGCATTTGCAGATACCTCACTGGCAAATTGTAACGCTTGATGTGTGTTATGACTGGAAGCCACAGCAGCTCATTTCCCAGGGATGGATGCACCATTGTCTGGAAAAGTACAGAAGGTTCTGTCTGCAAAGAAATGGGGAACCAACAGTGTCTGCTGCGAGTTATTTGTTACCATGGTGTATCTCGAATATTGAGATACTTACTTTCAAAGGAGGAGTTCTGAAATCATGAGAGGCCCCTCAAGAAATTAGCCAAACTATCTGTGTTCAGTGTCTGTGCTTCTCGGGGATAGCTTTTATGTCTCAAAATCAAAGAGAGAGGTTTCTAAACATGCAAAGGACAACATTTAGGTCTTTCTTGGGAGATGGAGGTGCATAAAAGGTCAGAGAAGGGAAGTTGGGGTTGGTGGTCAGAAAAGGGGAAGTGATTCCATCCTGGTGGATGGAGGGCGATGTCCAGTATCAAGGACACTTCCTTTATAGGGTTGGCATTTCTGTGAGAGCCAGAGACCAGTGCCACATTTGCTCTCATGGTCTCTTTGGGGTAACTGTGGGATACCCGTGGAATCCAGCCTCTAAGAGCAGAGGTTCTAAGAGTAGCAATGAGGGTCTGGACCCTGAGCTTGTGGTCAGGGAAAATATATGCCAAGAGGAGCATATCTGAGTCCACTTGAGGCATCTGGATTCTACAGATGGAACAAGACAGGTCAGTAATGGAGGTGATTAGCAGAAGCAGAAGTTGTGGCCTTTCAGTGAATCCTTGGGGTCATTGAAGCCCTAGTTTCCCACCTGGAAAACAGGGATTATGGTAGTATCTACCTCATAGATAGCATTAAACCATACAATATGTTTATGTGCTTAGCATGTGCATGGCACATAATAAAATTCATAAATAATAGCTATTAGAATATTATTACTGTGTTCAAATATTGTATGATTTTTAAGAAGAGCAGAGACCCCATAACCAGGACTGAGATTGAATTTCTCAGCAATCAAGTTGATGAAGGTTTGCAGTTAGATTCATTGGAAAAAGAATAAAAGAAGACATGTGACATTTCCTGAATCTGAATGTGGTGGAGTAAATTCTCATTCATTACACTGGGGAATTAATGGAGGGTTCAAGACCCTTGGGAAATCATGCTCTTAGAAGCACAGACCTTCCAGTTTTACCCCTGATGGTACCACAGTTGAACTGGTCACAGTTCATCCATCTGTTTCTGATGTCTCTACTGAATTAGACATAACATGCTTTAGATGGCCTGTCTCTCTCAGTATTTCAATCTATTGATCTATCTATCTGTCTACCTAATCTATCTAGTACTTCATATGCGACATGCACCATAGCCTTATCTCATATACTCACAAAAACTCTGTAGGCTAGTACAGAGGCTTCCAACTTTTTTGATGGTCAATTAAGACATTTGATGGTCAGTTAAGACTTACAGTTAGGTCATACATTTTTTTCATTAGGACATGGTTCATAGAAACATGCATTCACATGCACATACACATCTGAAAAAAATGCTTATATTTACTCTATGTGTTACATTCTGTTTCAGTTATATTCTACTGCTTTCTATCCTGGTCCATTTAAAAGTCATTTCTTGTGAGCCACAGTATTGATTTCACAAATCGTAAGTAGATCAGGTTCTTACCCTCATTTCACAGAAGTTCACAGAGGTTCGGTCAGGTTACAAAAGAGGGCTGGAGAAATCCAGCCAATCAGAGTCAGACTGGAATTGGACCAATGAGTCCTCTGATGCCTGCGAATTTACCACAATGCCCTGCTGCCTCTCACAGTGCATCCCTGAGGACAGCGAGAGCCAGCTTGCCTGGTAATGGAGAGTTATGCAGTACACTCGCCTGTCGGCTAGCTCAGGGGTTCTCAGCCCTGGCTGCCCAGTGGCCACCCGAGCTGCCCTCCTAGGGATTAAGTTCCCACAGGTTCCTGGTGGGCCTGGGCGGGGGTACTTTGTATTCATTTAAGGCGACTCAGGTCGTTTCAATGGGCATCCAGGGTGAGATTGCCCAGAGGGGAAGCCGAGTCAGGCTCTCATTACTTTCTATTTTGGTGGCGGCTGATATTGCGGTTTTGCTGATTTGCTGGGGCAAATTTATATAATTTATAACCAGAGAAGATGAAATAATATGTACAAGCAGGAAAGCAAAGCATATTATTAAAGCAAGCATGTGTGTAAACCGCAGTGTTCTTTCATTTGCAATATTGTTTCCTCTTCCCCAGCTGGTTCACAAGTGTGTAATTCCACAGCATAACTGGTTGGGGGGAGAAAAAAATGGAGTGTGCTTTCCTGATTTTGTCCGGAATTATCCAGTTTCCCTCAACGAGAGAAGAACAATAGCCCCCACTGAATGAGATTTGTAGCTTGAATCTGAATCTCCTTTAATAATTCTGGCTCTTCTGTTTGTGTATAATTACATCAATGCCCTGTGTCATAAGGTTCTCTAAGTTGGAACGCTGCCTCATTTACATGTCTGTAATAAAAAAAACCCAAAGAACTGTAAAATTGAATTTTCTCCTCCTGAATAGATTGAAGAGTTTATGAATTCTAAGTGGGTTCTCTATATGAGTTCTGAGCAGTTTCTCCAACAATTTGTTCTTGGAGCAAGAGAAGTGTCCGTCATGAGTCATGGAAGAGACCATCCTCAGAGATACTTTCACCCAGGACCGTCAGCCACTCTGTACACTTCCTGAGACAGCCAGCAGGTGGTGGCATTGGATTATATTTTAGATGGTCCCCACCTGCCACTTCTTCAGCTGGGCCTTTGTGAAACAATAAATAATTGTCTTTTAAAATTTATCCATACCTGGAGTGATTAGCATATGGAATAAATAAAAGCTATTTTTGTCCTTTGTGCTAGGTGATATCAAAAAGTTCTGCTAGTTAGAACACCAGGTTCTCAAATGTCAGTATCATTTGCACCAACTTGGGGACTTGTTAGAAATGCAAATTTCTCCAGCTGCACCTCAGCAGGGCTGAATCAGGAACTCTGGGGGTGGGCCCAGCCATCTGCATTGCACGAGCCCTCCCGTGGATCTGATGTAGTTGGATGGAGAACCTCCAGGTGAGAGCAAGAACAGCAGCCAGGTGTCAGTTTTGACTCCGAATGTAAGTAAGTAAACAGGGGCGTTTGGTAAATCTGCAGACCAGAAGTTTTGACAGCTTGGGGGTTGTTAGAAATGCAATCTCAGGACCAGACACGCTGGACCAAAATGTGTATTTTAACCAGATCCCTAGGATCCTGCACAATCTCTCTTCCTTTCTCTTCTCCTTCCTTTCTCCTCCTCCTCTGCCCTTTGTTATCTATACTTCTCACTTTTTAAAGACCAGTCTGACTGTGAATCCCCATAGTGCTGGGTGCAAAGGAGGAAAAGAACCAAAGAATGGAGAAAAAAGAACGTTCAACTTCCTGGCCAGAAAGAACTTGACTGAGAACAGCATTCCCCACCTGGTCTGCAAACACCATCTGATTCTGCTGGGGAGGAGGGCAGTCACTAATGCTTCGTAGCTGAAGGCAATTTCTGCCATAAGCTGAAGCTGGGATTCTGTAACCACAATGTGCGTCAGAATCTTCAGTAGGGGGTGGGGGTGGGGGCTCTTAGTTTCTGATTCAGTAGGTCTGGAGTGGGCCTGAGGATGTGCACCTGTAACAAGTCCCCAGATGCTGGAGGCTGCTGGTCCAGGGACTACACTTTGAGAACCACTGATACATAGATTCTAATCATCCTTGTGTTGCTGAGTTGTAAGAATAAACTGCCCTCAAGTGAAAACTGGTGAAGTAGAAAACGAGCAACAGATGACAGAGGGAGAAGTAGAGAAACAAAGGAGGGTTTCTACTCGGATTTCTAGATGTTGCTCAATTGCCCCCCTCTCTGTGAAGCTTTCAGACATGGATCTTTCTGCCCCAAAGGGTCCTTCCCTCCTCTTGGCCTGCAGCTCATGGCACACACTGTTTTGTCTTGCATGTTTAGCCCCTCAGAAAGAGAAGACCCTTCTGCTCAGTCTTGGTTCTTCCTTGGCAATGACTGGTTGTAGCAAATGAGGGTCCTAAGAAGCATCAGATGGCACAACGTGGTTTAGGAGGGGTTTATTTAGAATATTAGAATATTTATGAAAGTGTAAATCTATGCGAACCCAAGGGATAACAAGGTAACCACAGATTAGGAGCAATGGAGCTGTTATCTTCCTTAGGCCAAAGGGGTTGGGGAGGCATTATAGAATGGAGAGAGAGTCGAGGAAGAGGAAACTTCTTGAGAAGAGCAAAGTTCACAGCCAGCCTGAGGTCGTGCCCAGAGCAGCTGTTGGTGGGATTGTCCCCTGGTCCCCCATTGGCTGAAACCAGTCAGGGAATGTGGGAAACCTGAAGTCCTTACTGGCTTGCACAGAATGTTGAAGAGTAGAATGTAGATCTGGGAGGAGTGGAGAGGGGGGCTGATGGAAGACATCCAGCTTACTGGCCTAGGGGAGGGCAGGTGATCCAGTCTGGCCAAGGAGATACATGGGAAGTCTGCTGGGTGCTTCTGGGAAAGAGTTTCTTTCCTGGCTGTTCCAGGGGATGGCTCTTTCCCTTCCTCCTTGGGATGCTGTTGAAAGGACATACTTCTTGGACTTTTGCAGCCACTTTGTGACTATGAGTGCAATGCAAAGAGAACTGCAAAGACTTCAGTAGGTGAGGTGGAGATGGGCAGAGTGGAAGAAGTAGGGTCTTGCTTGAAAGTCTCCTGCTTTTGTTCACATGGGATTCATCTTTCTAACCTCTGTACTTGATTGGCTCTGTCTGCTCCATGTTGTAGTATTTATGATACTGAGTCCAACTTCACTTCTGATTTGCCCCCCCTTGACAGTGAATTCCATCATTGTTGTGGAGAAACCTGTGTAAAAATCTTGAGTTCTAGTGAAATTGTTTTTTTGATGGCAGATTGTGTTTCTTGTACTATACTGCATTCTGGGACTGAGCCTTACAGGTCATGATCTAATGGGGTTACACTGTATTGTTTCAATCCTCCTCCTCCTCCTCCTCATAGTTGACATAGAGTGGAAGAACCCAATCCATAGTTTACTTCTGGAGATTCTGATCGCTCCAGGTGGGGAAAGAGCTCGGACTTTGTGTCAAGCGGACCTGGGACCAAGTCCTCAGAACCTTGCCTACTAGCTGTGTCTCTGGGCACCTTACTTGACTTATCTGAGCAAAATTAGGGTAACATTTCCCACCCCAGTGAGTTAATGTAATGATGTGTGTAATATGTCCTAGCACAAAAACCCATAGATGTACCTCAATAACTACTTCCCTTTGCCTCTGTCCCCATCTTCCTTCTCATTAACACAAAGTGGCAAGATGAACCTTGAGGATTATATAACAAGAGAAATTAAAAGACCCTCAGCTGAGTGAAGCCTCACCCAGAGATGAAGTACGGATGTGATTGGATTTGTACCAAGCTGCAAGCTGAGTGACCTGTGAGCTTCTGAGACCCATCGTACTTTGTGGCATTAATTCCTTGGGTAAGCTAAAAAAGGAGAGTGAGCAGGTTTGTTTTGAAAATTCTGGGCAGGCAACACCCAGAGAAACAGGATCAGCACCTGACAACTGCTGAACTTCCCTTTGACCTTTGGATGGTAGTTGATAAGTCTGTTTTCCTCCTGCAGGTGTGGAGCTGGCGGCCAGCTAGGATTTCCTCCTAATGGATATGCTCCAGCAGGGCATGTGGCACATCCCCAGGTAGGGGCACTGAGGGTTTTGAGTAATCATTTTTTTTCAGGGTCACTGGGATCAACCAAGAGCATAGGTTGTGAAGTACCACAGCTGGTAACTGCTCTAGATTAATAGCAACGGAAAGCGTTCTCACTGTCAGTGCACACATACTGGGGTGGAAATGGTAGCTGGCTGGGGCACCGCAAGCAACACCAATGGATGCATGATACAACGAGATGAAGATCACCAGGGGCATCAAAAGAGAAACAACTACCATTTACCGAAGGTCATTTATGTGCCACGCATTGTGCTGGGTCCTCCTTTTGCAGATGAAACTGAATCTCCAAGAGGTTCTGTGACTCACTGGATGGTGCACAGCTAGGATGCAGTGGCATGGGGATGTGCGTCTAGACCTAACTCCAAACTCAAGTTGCTTCCTTTATGACGCTAAGGACTGGCCACGCTGGCAAAGCAGGACTTTTGAGGAAGAGGCAGACTGTGTGCCTTTACTTTCCCGAAACCTTAGAATGACTCTCTCTGAGCCTTTATGTCACCTTTAGATTGAGATGATGTTCTCTTTGTTTGGCAGAATAACTAATAAACAATTGTCAAGTTCTTTGCTGCCTCTAGAGTACCACTGTAAACCTTCCTGACCATCACTAAGAAGCAGGCTAAGTTCATTTACTGCCATCCATGGAAGGAGTGGGCTTTCAAAGAGGCAGATGCCAGCACCGCTGGTTTTCCCATTAAACCTCAGTTGTCTCATCTATCAAATGGGGATAATAATCTGTAGGCTGTAAGAATTAAGTTAATGATTTAAGTCATTTGGCTTGGTGCTTAGTAGGTACTCAACAGATGGTGACTATAATATCATCATTGTCATTAGTGTAGAAGAGGAAGGAGACGTCTGTTGTCTCCAAGCAGAGATGTTGAGTTCTATAAGAAATGTGGCTTGTTTTTTTCTGGGCAGTGAGAAGGGGAGTGTCAGGTAGGTAGCTCTTATTTCTCAGAAAGGGAAATGTGTGGGGGTCATGGAGAAAGCATTAAACTCCGTGTTGGAGAACCCTGTCCACTGTCTGCCCACTTGCCTCTGGGCCTCAGTGTTTTCATTATGTAAAATAAGATTCCTTCCATCAATGACTCCTAAGGTGAATGAGGTCTGTGGGGTGTTGGTTCCCAAGGATGGGAATAGAGCACTTAACAGTGAAAGCATGCCGTGATCCAATTATTTAGGGAGACAAGGTGGTAAGCAAATTAAACAGATTTTCACAGTATGATGGGATTTTTCAGAGCTTTAAGGTGCCAGTGTGTGTGTGGTAGATCTCCCAAATGGGGCGTGGTAGATGGCATTTCCCAAACTTATTTGAAAGACCCTTTGGAACCATTTTGCTCTATCATCTCTGAAGCTCTTCTAGATGGGAAATTCTATGATTTTAGTATTAGGGTCATGTGGATGGCTGTTTTTTAGAGGACAGAAACTAAGTTTTTCTCATTATGACTTAGGTTGTTGACGAGGCAAAGCCTCTGTACATTTTCTCTCTGGCGGCACATGTAAGTATTCGGCGATGTTCCCTCTTTTAAACCAAATATACACATTCAATTGTATCACTTGCTCCCGTGGATTTTAAAGGATTGTACTTGGCTTTGGAATAAAGGGGAAAGTGAGAATAGTATTTGGAAAAACTGGTGAAGATGGTTACAAGTGAATCTCAACGTGAGCACCGTCTTGAGTGGATTAAGAAACACAGATAGCTCTATGACAGTCAGCATCATTTGAAACCTTTGGAACATGACAGCTTTGACAGAAAAGGTCTCCAATTTTAGTCTTTCATTTTAACATTATCTTTATTCATAATATCTTAATAATGGAACAAATAAACAGAAAAATGATAGCTAATAATTTCTAAAGTGTTCACCACATGCTCTGTACTGTTCTGGTCTCACTGTGTCCTCGGTTCCGTCCTTATAAGACAGGCCTTATTATTTTCCATTTTGACAGGTGAGGAAAGGAGGCAGAGGAACTAAGTAAATTTTCTAGTGTTATGCTGCTTATAGGGGGTCAGTCCAAATCCTGAATTCACCAATTCCTAGCCCTGTGGCCCTGGCCAAGTTGCTTATCTGATTTAAGCTTTATTAGCTCCTGCAACATTGGAATAAAATAATAAAAGTATCTAAACAACAGGATGATTGTGAACTACATTTATGGAATCAGAAAGGTCCTGACATATAGTCAGTACTCAGTGTACGTTAGCTATTATTTTTAAATCACTATTCTTATTACTATATTGACATATGTGTTAGAAGGCTATTATTCTATGTCAGAGGCAGGCGCTTTTAGTAAAAAATATAAATATAATTCGGTATATGTGAGATAAGGGGTCAAAGTTATGTGAAGCTTATACAGTTTTTGTACTAATTATTAAGATGATTCATTATAAGAATTTTAAGTGAACTAAAAACCTGGAATAAAATTGCATTGACTGTATAACAGCAGGAACTCTTTCAGAGAGCTGGTGGGAGCCGTCAAGTGCAGTTGCTATCTGGGAGGGCAGCTCGACAAGCTCTCATAAGGATGGGGATACACAGCCCTATGGCCTACCAGTCCCATGTGTCCATGGAGGAGCCCTCCCGCATGTGCACAAGGAGATGTGTGTGGGGATACTGATGTCAGGAGGATGTGAAATAGTAAAACACAGAAATAAACTGAAGGTCCAGCAACTAGATGGTGGGCAAATCAATTGGGAGAAAGTAATCCCACGGAGTATTTGGTGAAGTTAAAAATGAGTGACTTGGAGCTCTTAGTTCCAGCAAGGTAAGATTGCAAAAGCATAATGTTGAATAAAAAGTAAATCACAGAAAGATACGTGCTGAATGAAGCCTACACATGACACTGCATATTGATTATGAATGTTCCTGTGTAACAATCACATAAGACATGCTTGGAGATAATGAATACCAAATTCAGAAATTCAGAATAGCCATTATTTCTGGAAAAGGAAGGATGGGACCAAATTGGCTGAAAAGAAATCAGAGCAATCCAACCAGATCTGTAATATTTTACTTCTTATAAAGTATTGGCACATGAATGACCAGTGTTAGAATTTGCCAAAGCTGGGTGGTGGGTTTTTTTTCTGTATGCTTGAGGTATTTCATAATTCTATTTTATCACATTTCATCTGCCCTCATTCCTTTTTCTTTTTATCTGTTGTAGAGCTTCAGTGCCCTTAGCACCTTATACTTTGGCAATTTTCAGAAGAGCATTTTTTTCCTGCGATGAACCTTCTGTGAAAGCTTTTGGGTTTATGCATTTTAGTGCTGAGTGCTCCAGCCCGTGTTCCTTCCGATGAGGGTCAAAAAGCGAGAGCTGGGGTCAGGGTTGACTTTTTATTCCATGCAGCTCCCACTCGGTCTGCGTAAGCTCCACGAGCTGCTGTGACAGCAGCTCCTTCACAGGCCATGGCCTGGAAGGAGAAGGCCCTGGAGGCGGTGGTTGGCAAGAGCAACAGGCTCACTGAACAGCACCCCTCCCTGGCACCTGTCAGTGTTTCTGCTGCTTGCCTCACCTAGTCAACAGTGTAGATAAGACTCCTTGAGGGAGCTGGGTGTTTGCGGAGTTCTTACTGACTTCCTAAGGCCAAGATGATTGGTGACTTTCTGACTGAAGCATGACTTCACCAAGGGAAGATGAGGTGGACAATGGGGGCAGGCAAGGCATTGAGTTCATGGATGATGTGGTGCCAGCCTGGGCAAATTCCATGGGCCAACTGCACATGTGTGTGTGAACAAGTGAAGCATTGCATTAAAATAAATGCATTAAATCTAACGTAAACAACTTGGTATATAATATCGTGTAAGTTTCCCTATCAGGACCCTGAAATGTGACATGTCTAACCATGAATAAGAGTGAAATGGCTCAGCAGAGACAGGGAGGGCTCTGTGTCCCTTAAAGAGCTTGTATTCCAAGGAAGCCAGGTGGAAACACAAACAATTTGTCTCTGTCGATGGGTTTGTGGTGGGTTGGCTGTGCATTTTTTTTTTTTGTGATAAGAACACTTAGGAAGAGAGCTACCCTCTTAATATGTTAAACGGATAATACAGTATTATCTCTAGGCACAGTGTGGTACAGCAGAGCTTTAGAACTTATCATCAAGCATGTCGGAAATTTTATGCCAGTTGATTAGCAACCCTGCATTTCCCCTCCCCCAGCACCTGGCTGCCCGCAGTGTCTTCTTTGCTTCTATGAGTTGGGTTGGTTTAGATACTTTATGTAAGTGGGTCCTGCAGTATTTGTCCTTCTGTGACTGGCTTATTTCACTTAGTATAACATCCTCAAGGTCCATACATGTTTTGGCATATTGCAAGATTTCCTCCTTTTTTTTTTTTAATGCTTACAGCTATATATTTATTTATTTATTTTATTTTATTTTTATTTTTATTTTTTAAATAATTTATTTTGGTATCATTAATCTACAATTACATATACAATATTATGGTGATTACACTACCCCCTTCATCAGGTCCCCCCCACCAACCCCATTACAGTCACTGTCCATCAGCGTAGTGAGATGCTATAGAATCACTACTTGTCTTCTCTGAGTTGTACTGCCCTCCCCGTGCCCCCCCAACATTACATCTGCTAATCGTAATGCCCCTTTTTCCCTCTTATCCCTCCCTTCCCACCCATCTTCCCCAGTCCCTTTCCCTTTGGTAACTATTAGTCCGTTCTTGGGTTCTGTGAGTCTGCTGCTGTTTTGTTCCTTCAGTTTTTTTCTTTGTTCTTATACTCCACATATGAGTGAAATCATTTGATACTTGTCTTTTTCGGCTTGGCTTATTTCACTGAGCATAATACCCTCTAGCTCCATCCATGTTGTTGCAAATGGTAGGATTTGTTTTCTTCTTATGGCTGAATAATATTCCATTGTGTATATGTACCACATCTTCTTTATCCATTCATCTACTGATGGACACTTAGGTTGCTTCCATTTCTTGGCTATTGTAAATAGTGCTGCGATAAACATAGGGGTGCATATGTCTTTTTCAAACTGGGCTGCTGCATTCTTAGGGTAAATTCCTAGGAGTGGAATTCCTGGGTCAAATGGTATTTCTATTTTGAGTTTTTTGAGGAACCTCCATACTGCTTTCCACAATGGTTGAACTAATTTGCATTCCCACCAGCAGTGTAGCAGGGTTCCCTTTTCTCCACATCCTCGCCAACATTTGTTGTTGTTTGTGTTTTGCATGTTGGCCATCCTCACTGGTGTGAGGTGATATCTCATTGTGGTTTTAATCTGCATTTCTCTGATGATTAGCGATGTGGAGCATCTTTTCATGTGCCTGTTGGCCATCTGAATTTCTTCTTTAGAGAAGTGTCTATTCATGTCCTCTGCCCATTTCTTAATTGGATTATTTGCTTTTGTTTGTTAAGGTGCATGAGTTCTTTATATATTTTGGATGTCAACCCTTTATCAGATATGTTTTTTATGAATATATTCTCCCATACTGTAGGATGTCTTTTTGTTCTACTGATGGTGTCCTTTGCTGTACAGAAGCTTTTCAGCTTGATATAGTCCCACTTGTTCATTTTTGCTTTTGTTTCCCTTGCCCGGGGAGATATGTTCATGAAGAAGTCGCTCATATTCATGTCCAAGATATTTTTGCCTATGTTTTTTTCTAGGAGTTTTATGGTTTCATGACTTACATTCAGGTCTTTGATCCACCTTGAGTTTACCTTTGTGTATGGGGCTAGACAGTAGTCCAGTTTCATTCTTACATGTAGCTGTCCAGTTTTTCCAACACCAGCTGCTGAAGAGGCTGTCATCTCCCCATTGTATATCCAAGGCTCCTTTATCAAATATTAATTGACTGTATATGTTTGGGTTAATGTTTGGATTTTCTATTCTGTTCCACTGGTCTGTGGGTCTGTTTTTGTGCCAATACCAAATTGTCTTGATTACTGTGGCTTTGTAGTAGAGCTTGAAGTCAGGGAGCGTAATTCCCCCTGTTTTATTCCTCCTTCTCAGGATTGCTTTGGCTATTTGGGGTCTTTTGTGGTTCCATATGAATTTTAGAATTATTTGTTCCAGTTCATTGAAGAAAGCTGTTGGTAGTTTGATAGGGATTGCATTGAATCAGTAGATTGCTTTAGGTAGTATAGCCATTTTGACAATATTTATTCTTTCTAGCCAAGAGCATGGGATGAATTTCCATTTGTTAGTGTCCTCTTTAATTTCTCTTAGGAGTGTCTTGTAGTTTTCATAGTACAGGTCTTTCACTTCCTTCGTTAGGTTTTTTCCTAGGTATTTTATTCTTTTTGATGCAATTGTGAATGGAATTGTTTTTCTGATTTCTCTTTCTGTTAGTTCATCATTAGTGTATAGGAAAGCAACAGATTTCTGTGTGTTAATTTTGTATCCTGCAACTTTGCTGAATTCAGATATTAGTTCTAGTAGTTTTGGAGTGGAGTCTTTAGAGTTTTTTATGTACAGTATCATGTCATCTGCAAATAGTGACAATTTGACTTCTTCTTTACCACTCTGGATGCCTTGTATGTCTTTGTGTTGTCTGATTGCCGTGGCTAGGACCTCCAGTACTATGTTGAATAACAGTGGAGAGAGTGGGCAAGATTTCCTCCTTTTTTAAGGGTAAATAATATTTCAATTCATGGATACACCACATATTCTTTATCCATGCATCCACCTTGGTGCTTTGAAAAAAATTTTAAACTTTTCACTTTGAAAATCTCAAATGACAGGAACACTGGAAGAATAGCACCATAAATACCTTTTTATTTTCACCCACATTTTTCAAATGGTTAACATTTTGCCACATTTGCCTTCTCTCTCTTTATGAAATATGCTATAGATTATGTAATATGTACAATGCATAATAACATATATACATTTATTATTTTTCTGCTAAACTGTTTGAGAGCAAATTGCACACAGCATGCCCTTTTATTCCTAAAGCCTCAGCAACAGTCAACTGAGAATAAGGGCATTTTCTTATATAGGCACACGCAATTATCGAATTTGGAAAATGTAACAGTGATACAATGTCATCATCAGTACAGTCCATATTCAAATCTCCCCAGTTGCCCCTCACTCCAAATGCTATCATTTCTGATCTAGGATCCAGAGTCATTTATTGTCTTATCATATCTCTTTAGTTCCGTTTATGCTAAGTAACTCTCTACTTGCAAGAGGCCCTACTTAGTCTTTTCGGACACTGACAGTTTTGAAGAGTGCAAGCCAGCTGTTTGCAGAACAACTCACTTTGGCTGTGTTTTTCTGATTGCTGTCTCCTGATTGGATTAAGCATTTTGACAGGAACACCCCGTACTTGGTGTGTTCCTATCAATGCATCAGAACAGGAAGCACGTGATGTCTGCTTGTCCCCTGATTGGAGATATGAATTTTGATTGCTTGGTTAAGAGGGGCTTTGACATTTTTAAGGTGCAATTCCTTGAGCACAAAGCTTGCTTTAGAGACCCTCTGTCTTAGGGAGGGCCCTTCTTTCGTAGAGTGTCTGCCGGCCTCTGCCTTAGAACCTAGGAAGCCAAATCCTGGCCCTTGCCGCCCACCCCCCATGCTCTGCCCCAACCACCACCGGGCCAAGCTCGCCTTCTAGTGGGGTCAGACAGGCGGCATCCAAGTAAATGCTGTGAGTATGAAGTCGATTCAGATTGTGGTATGTGCTGTGCAGGAAACAGAACAAGAAAATGGAACAGAGTCGGCAGGGACAAAGTCACTCTAGATAAAACAGAGTCCCTGCCCCCTGGAGTGTCTTCTGCAATGGGGAAGACCAAGAGTAAACAAGTGATCAGATTTATAGTGAGTCGGGTCGTGATAATGCCGCGATGCGACATGAAGCTGGTCAGCAGGGAGAGTGTCCTGGGGGCCCTAGGGAGGGGGACACAGAAGACTGTGTTCAAGAGGTGCCATCTGAGAGCACCAGTGTCGTGGGGCTCCGGGGAGAGTGGTCCAGGCGGAGGGGACCACGGGTACCCAGACCGTAGGTAGGGCCCTGCTGGGTGCATCTGAGAAGCAGGGAGGAGGTTGGTGATGTGGAGCGGAAGGTGCTGGCCGGAGGAGGGGCCCGGAGGGGGCCGGGGCCAGATCCCAGAAGCTTTCCAGACTGGGGGAGGACTTCAGATTTTGTCTTTCCTGGGATGGAAGCCATTAGGAGCTTGAGAACAAGGACTTACCAGATCCATGTTTTAAAAGTATCACTTGGGTAATTGTGTAGAGAACATGATGAGATGGAAGCAGCTGTGCCCAAGAGAAGCAGGGCGACCAGCCTCCAGGTGAAAGAACCGGGCTCGGGAGAACTGCAGCCGCGTCCTGTTCCCGTGCCTCCTCCGTGCCTCTTAAGGGATGCTCAATATTTGTTGAATGAGTGAATGAGTGAATGGCTCCCATTATTATTAATTTTCAAATACAGAAATTCATCAGATGGATGGTGGATTCACACTCTGTCAATTTAACTTAGGTAGGACAGTTCCCCAGACTGGCTTGCCTGTGTATTTCCAGAGCGGAGTTGCCTACAGGAGGTCTCTGGACACGATTTAGAAGATGGAAGCGAAGGAGCAGCATTTTTAAACACTCTGAAGGTCAGTGTAGTGCCGACACTTCTGCATCACTCATCGGTTCTGCTGCCCTGAACAAACTGGAAATGATACAGATTAAATTTGATTATCAGCCTTGGAGTGCCTTGAACTTTTCTGTTTTAGGGAAAAACTATTAAATTTTTAAATATGAATTTGTAAAGATAACTGACGGATCCCTTAGCTATACTGGTACCAATACCTCTCATCTAAACGCGCAGGACTTTTCAAATGAATGAGCATAGTTCTTTTTGAGTTTTATAGATATTTAGTGGGAGAGCAGTTTTTTAATCGTTTGCCCAGGAGGAGTAGAAGAAAATGTCTCTGATTTGATTTTGCAATATGTGAACTGAATGACTTTGCAGTGAGTCGTGGCGGTGATGAAGTTCAGCTGGCAATCATTGCCAGATCCCCAGCTTTTCTGTTTGGGAGCTGTGACCTTTAAATGAGTTCTTGAGATTAAAGTTTAGTCCCAATTTGAGGCTAGACCTAAAAGGCTCCTCATTTTTTGGACTGATGGGAAAAAGAGATATGAAAGAGGCAGGGAAGTGTCACTTGAGAGGAGGCCATTGAGACAGGGAAAGAAGCCTCCAGGTTCTGTGACAGTTAAGGGCTCAGGCTCTGTGGTTGGCTAGAACCGGAGTTGACTCTCAATGACACTGTGCAATTTCTGTGTAACCAGAAGCCATCGATCATGGTGTGTCTTCAAGTCTCAGTGTCCTGATTTATACTGTGGAGCGATCATCAAATGGGACCAAACACAGAGGACTCTGCATAGCTCCTGGCACTCTGGATAAGAGACTGTCTGACTTAGGCAACCAGAGATGAGTTGATGAAAGTTTCCATCTTCAGTTTTTTCTGTAAAATGGGGCTATAAATAGCCTCCACTTGAGAAGGTTTTCATGAACATTGAATGAGTAAGCAGCAGTTGTGATTAGGATGGCAAACATTAGGTTTTTATCTAATGTTTATTTGATTTTTATCTAATGTAGAACTGTGTTAGATTCAAATTCTGGCTCCAACACTTAGTTACTGTGTGACCTTGGGAAAATTCCTAATGTCTCTGAGTCTTTCTGGCTCTCATATAATGAGCATGGTAGTAACAGTAGCCATTGCATAATGCTGTTGTGAGGGTTACACATCATCATGCACGTAAAGCAGGTCATAGAGTTTAGCGCATAGAAAGTACTCAGTAAATAGGGGTTGTTATTATTGCTCCGCTTATCATGATTAGCCTGTATTCAAAGGTCTTGCTAAGTACATTGCGTGCCTAATTTAGCTCTTAAACCATCCTGCTGAGTAAGTATTTCACTGTTTTCATTTGAGGGGAAGCCACTGGAAGGTTGAGAGCAGAGGTCAAGGCTATCCACTTGTTTGTTCATCTTTTCAACAAGGGAGGTGAGCCCCCAACCACTCTGCTATACTGCCTCCAGTTATTTTCTAAAGATTTTTAAAGACTGTCTCTGGAGCAACCTGGGTTTGAGTGCCTGCAGTGTGGGGATGGTGTGTCATCTTCTAGGACATGTTTAAAAGCCATACAAGACAGACAGGGAGATGTCCTTGTGGGGGGCTGGGGGTGGGGCATCTGAGGGAGGCTGGCTGATCTACGAGTTCCTCCCAGGGTCGTTACTCTACACTGATGATGGGAACACAGGGGCTTCTCCACGCAAAAACATGAGACTTTTGTATTCACAAAGCAAGATCTTAATGAATAATTGCTTTCTAATCATGGAAAATTACAAAGTCAGGGGAGCTTCTTCATAGAGGATTCAATTAAAATATGTATCAGAGAGAATGCTTGGTGCTAATAGGTGGGAAAATGAAACACAATCTAACGACGAAAGTAGTTTTTCTCTTTGGCCTCCTGGTAAGTGAAGAACAAACAGATGGCTGGTGGCATTGAGCTATGTTGATTGTTGAGGTCAAGTATTTTGTGGCATGAACTGTGTTGGATGAATGGTTCTTAAACAGGGACAACCCTGCCCCTCCCACCCCCTCCCCAGACCACATGCGTCAATGTCTCGAGACATATTTTTGTTTGTCACCACTGGGGATGTGAGGGGATGCTTCTGGCATCTAACAGGTAGAGGCCAGGGAGGTGTCTAAACACCCCTCACTGCAGAGGACAGACCCTATAACTACAGCACAAATATGTCAGCTCACAGATGTCAACAGTGTCAAAGCTGAGAAGCCTCGAGTTAGGAAAGTGCCAGGCGGTGGACACCAAATGCTAATAGCCAAAGAAAACTCTCTTGTGTTTGAACATATATCTTGGTCTGCTCAGGCTGCTGTAAAAAAATATCATAAACTGGGTGGCTTGAATGACAGACATTTATTTCTCCCAGTTCTGGAGGCTGCAGGTCTGAGATCAGGGGCCTGCATGGTCTGGTTCCAGTGAGGACCCGCTTTGGGACTTGCAGACGGCCACCCTCTTTCCATGTGCTCACATGGCAGAGAGGGAGGGTGAGAGAACAAATTCTTTAGCCTTTGCTCATAAAGGTGCTAATCCCATCACATCCTCATGACCTCATCTAACTCTAATCATCTCCCAAAGGCCCACTTTCAAATCCCATGTGGTTGGGGGTTAGGGTGGTTCCTCCCTTAGAGAATTTTGCAGCTGAAGAGAACTAAAGAGACCTTTACTTTTTCAACATTTTTTTTTAAAGACAAATAAAATGGAGACTGGAATAAATAAAGGACTTGCCCATGGCATATGGTAAGTCCCCAAATGCATAGATGGTAAGGCAGGGGATTTAAATGAGTGAGTTGGACCCAGTGGGCTGTAACAGGGAATGGAGGAGACTAGGGCAGACTAGAGTGGGCCTGGCCTGCCCGAAGGGACTCTTGTTATCCAGCTGCAGCCAATTGTGCCAGGCAGGAAGCGGGCCCATAGTAGACAGATATAAATTTTGAAGAGAAGTACAAAATCCCAATTTTGAGGATGAAATTTCCCAATTGAAAAAAATTGTTGAGTAATTCAAAGTTTGTAACACACCATGCAAGCCAAACAAAGCGTTTCTGAGGCCCACATTTGGCTCAAAACCAGTTTGTGACTTCTTTGTTAAAGAATTTTCCAGCACCCCACCCGTTTGCTGACAACATGGTTCTCACTTCCAAGCGGGCGCTGTTTTCTCTAGTCAGAAGCCTTTGGTGTGATAATTTCCTTGCCTCTTCATTCTCAGTAAGGACCTTAAATAAAGATAATATTTCACTTTTATTTCCTTCCTACCATTTACTCGTTTATGCTCATTCAGCCAGAAATTCAGGAGCCACAAGGAAAATTGTTAAGAACTAGAGAACTTTTAAAACTCCCATCCCAGCTCTATTTTTTATTAAAGAGTCTTCTTTTTATAGTAAACTAGACAGAGGATGTCCAGAGTCCAGGTTAATAAGGTACACGGTTTTTTTTTTGCTCAGCAGAGCCCAAAAATAGAATCACAAAATTACAATTTGGTAAATCTTTAATGCTCTAATACTATTCCTTCCCCTAACTGAGCAGCGACTGGAACGACCCAAGCCACTGCACTTGGAATGAGACACTGACCTGGAGACTAATTCCATTTTTCAGGTGGTCTTGATTCTGTTTCTTGACTCTACTTGATTATCTTTAAGGCAACAATAAGAAAAACAGTAGCATAACACCCAATTATTGTAAGTCTTTCTCCTGGATTTTATGCAAATCCATAAAAAGGGTCAGAAACCCCATGCACTTCAGTTTTGGGTTAAGCCATTCATTTAAGATAAAAGAATTTCCCCGAGTTACGATTTTTCCTATTTAGTAAACAAATGTGTTTCCTTTTAAATACTAACCGATGAGCTCATTAAACAGATGTCATCATCTTTCAAAGAAATGCCAAAATAGTTACCTTGTTTTGAACACTTTAGAATAAGAAAACACATTATTATCAAATAGTTGGGGATAGAAATCTGAGTTTTCCCTTATAAACATTTGGGCTTACAAATTGCTCACACAAATGTACTCCACTTGTACCACACATGTAATTCCAAGACACAAGATAGTAAGCAAGTGTTTAATGTGGCCAGTTCATTTCTTGGCTTTGAGTTGTCTGTGTGGTTCTAAACATCTTACTCAGTTTCGTTTGTCTCTGTTCCTCACTGGCAAAACATAGGTTAATAAAGCACCTCCCTCAGAAAGGTGTTCTGAAAATAAAATGATATAAAACATGGAGCTCTCACAGCACAGTGTGACTAGGAAAAATAGGACAGAATTCACAGCCTGAGTCTACTTTATTACATCACATTGGGAGAGAAAAGCGGTCAATGTTGGATAATGCTGATCTCATTAAATGTGAATGTGTTTGTGACTATAAAAGCCCATGTCGCTAGTTGTGTGCATCCTTGTGAAAATCCTCTCTGAAATGACTTGGTGGGGAAACACAGAATCTCTGGGAACACGGAAGACCCATGGGAAGAAACACAGTTCCTGGAGGTATTAGGTGAATTTTGGAGGTGACTGTGGCTCATGAGTTTTTACATAAGCCGTGCCTATAATGCACAGGGAAGTTTGCTAAATATCCTGGTAGTATAATCAACAAACAATCCAAATAACTCAGTGCTTTTTGTTGCATTGACTTTTTCTTCATAGTTTCCCACTCTGATGAGGTCTAGCTGAAATGAGAATAAATTTTTCACTTTACCTCTGTTTCATATCCATGAGGCAGCTCTGTACATTGCTCAGGAGCATGGATACTAGAACCAGAGTGGCTGGGTCTGAGGGCTGGTTGTGCCCCTCTTATTGGCTGGTTAATTTGGGGTTGGTAAGATGGGAATGATGAAAAGAACGGTGGCAACTCATAACTTGGTAGGAAAGATTAAATGAATACTTAAAACAATGCCTGGCCCCAAGTGCAAATTCAACAAGTATGAGCCATACCAGCTCAGCCAGTTGAGAGAGCTAGCAGATTCTTAACTTCTGAGCTCCCAGCTACGGACCCTATCCTGAAAATGCTCATGCACATATGCACCTGAATTTTGATGGTCTTTCAGGGGTTCACAGATCTCCCCTGCACCCACCTCCTAACCACCACCCACTTCAAGAACCTCTGTCTAGAAAACACCTAAAAAAGACATGGAAAAGTGTGTGTACCTGTCTATGCAAACCACTTTACTTATTCTTAGGGTACGGTAAATCTTGTCCGGCCCATGGCATCACAAATAGGGAAACAGGTATTATTAGAGGGAACTGCGTAATGGGGCTTGAAAGTTTTATTTTTGTTTATTAGGAAGGAAAGAACAGGATCTCTCAAGCAGGTGATTCACCATGTATTTCCTTCAGGGAAAGAAAGGGTGAGAAGCTGGCTGGAGCCTGCTTTGTGCAGCGGGGACATTGTGAGGGCCGCCTCCGTCGCCTGGGGTTTCCAGTGCCCCTTATGGGAACGCAGGAGAAGCGCCTTCTGAATCATTGCTGTGTCTAGACACATCAAAGGCAGACTGCCTGTTTGTCGGGCTCTCCAAACCCAGTTAGGAGAACTAACAGGGCAGGTCTCCCTCTGAATCACTCAGGCCAGATAGAGGGGGCTGAGGTTAACAGGTTCATCGGGCAGCATTTCTCACCCCTACCAGGAAGGGAAGTCATGTCGTCTCTTGCCAAAGAGTCAGGCAAGAAGACACTGTTGATTTTGTCTCTTGTCTCTTGGTGCCAGAGCAGAACCCAGCAGTGCTTTGAAGATGTGAATTAGGCCTGAATCTTGAAGAGGAAGGTGACTATCATTCAACAGTGTAGGCACTCAATAAATACCTGGGCCATGAATGCAAGGGACCCACTGACATGAAAAATGGCCCACTCGATTCAGACAGTTAATGAAAAGAAATATAAAAAAATTCTGAGGCATAGCAAATAGAAAATAATTGCTTGGAGTTGCATGGCAGGAGCCTTGTCCAAAATGAAGTTAAATCTTTACTACTATCCAACTATTCTTCACACGTTCCTTTTCCTCAAAATCAAGTTTCTAGAATATTTTGGAATATTCTACCACAAATCATGACATTTAACTCAAATGTATCCCACACTAAATCATATCTTTATATGTACATGCACACTCACATGTACACACACATAGATGTGTATATATGCATGCACTAATTTGAGCAACAGTTTATTATTGACATAGTTTTGTGTTTTGTAACTATTTGATTCAACATCTATTTTTTTAATATATATATATTTTTTTATTAAGGCATTATTGATATACACTCTTATAAAGGTTTCACATGAAAAAACAATGTGGTTACTACATTTACCCATACTATCAAGTCTCCACTCATACCCCAATTCAGTCACTGTCCATCAGTGTAGTAAGTTGACACAGATTCACTGTTTGCCTTCTCTGTGCTACACTGTTTTCCCCATGATTCCCCACACCATGTGTACTAAACATAATACCCCTCAATCCCCTTCTCCCACCCTCCCCACCCGCCCTCCCACACCCCTCCCCTTTGGTAACCACTAGTTCCTTCTTGGAGTCTCTGAGTCTGCTTCTATTTTGTTCCTTTAGTTTTGCTCCACTGTTATACTCCACAAATGAGGGAAATCATTTGGCACTTGTCTTCCTCCACCTGGCTTATTTCACTGAGCATAATACCCTCCAGTTCCATCCATGTTGTTGCAAATGGCAGGATTTGTTTCCTTCTTATGGCTGAATAGTATTCCATTGTGTATATGTACCACCTCTTCTTTATCCATTCATCTACTGATGGACACTTAGGTTGCTTCCATATCTTGGCTACTGTAAAAAGAGGTGCAATAAACATAGGGGTGCATATGTCTTTTTGAATCTGAGAGGTTGTATTCTTTGGGTAAATACCAAGGAGTGGGATTCCCGGGTCAAATGGTATTTGTATTTTTAGTTTTTTGAGGAACCTCCATATTTCTTTCCACAATAGTTGAACTAGCTTACATTCCCACCAGCAGTGTAGGAGGGTTCCCCTTTCTCCGCATCCTTGCCAGCATTTGTTGTTCTTAGTCTTTTGGATGGTGGCCATCCTTACTGGTGTGAGGTGGTATCTCATTGTGGTTTTAATTTGCATTTCCCTGTTGATTAGTGATGTGGAGCATCTCTTTATGTGTCTGTTGGCCATCTGAATTTCTTCTTTGGAGAACTGTCTCTTCATATCCTCTGCCCATTTTTTAATTGGGTTATTTGCTTTTTGGGTGTAGAGGCGTGTAAGTTCTTTATATATTTTGGATGTTAACCCCTTGTCAGATATGTCATTTACAAATATATTCTCCCATACTGTAGGATGCCTTTTTGATGATGTCCTTTGCCGTACAGAAACTTTTTAGTTTGATGTAATCCCATGAGTTCATTTTTGCTTTTGTTTCCCTTGCTCGAGGAGATGTGTTCAGGAAGAAGTTGCTCATGCTTATATTCAGGACATTTTTACCTATGTTGTCTTCTAAGAGTTTTATGGTTTCATGACTTACATTCAGGTCCTTGATCCATTTTGAGTTTACTTTTGTGGATGGGGTTAAACAATAATCCAGTTTCATTCTCTTGCATGTAGCTATCCAGTTTTGCCAACACCAGCTGTTGAAGAGGCTGTCCTTTCCCCATTGTATGTTCATGGCTCCTTTATCATATATTAATTGACCATATATGGTTGGGTTTATATCAGGGCTCTCTAGTCTGTTCCATTGGTCTATGGGTCTGTTCTTGTGCCAGTACCAAATTGTCTTGAGTACTGTGACTTTGTAGTAGAGATTGAAGTTGAGGAGCATAATCCCCCCAGCTTTATTCTTCCTTCTCAGGATTGCTTTGGCTATTCGGGGTCTTTTTTGATTCCATATGAATTTTAGAATGATTTTCTCTAGTTCGTTGAAAAATGCTGTTAGTATTTTGATAGGAATTGCATTGAGTCTGTAGATTGCTTTAGGGAGGTTGGCCATTTTGACAATATTAATTCTTCCTATCCATGAGCACAGAATGTGTTTCCATTTATTAGTATCTTCTTTAATTTCTCTCATGAGTGTCTTGTAGTTTTCAGAGTACAGGTCTTTCACTTCCTTGGTTAGGTTTATTTACTCCTAGGTATTTTATTCTTTTTGATGCAACTTTGAATGGAATTGTTTTCCTGATTTCTTGATTCAACATCTATTATATGTGATATTAGATGTTGCTTTTACATGTTGGAAATGATTTTTTCCAAGTCTCGGCCATTTTTGAAGACCCCGTGAAAAACACAGTGGTGACCCTAATTCAAACAGTCCTCATGTAGCTCAGATGAATAACCTTTATGGGAATATACATTTTATGGCCCTTTGATAACTGAAAGTCTCCCTGAGTTTCCTCTACAGCTCAGAAACCCCCTAGATTTTCAGAGTTTATGTGCTTGAGGTTATATAAACTTAGGTGGTTCTCTTCTGTAACTGGCTGATTGGATACTATGCTGTTTCTGACTTGTGAAGGCAGGGAAGTAATTTACCCTGCTCCAAACACTGCAAGAGAAATGAAAAGACCCAGTGTGTGCACCGAGACCCGGAAAGGGAAATTTTGAACTGAGAAGTGTGGGCTTCAAATGATAATGTAAATTTGGGCAAGACGTTTTTAGAAACTTCATCCTCAAAGGAGGGCAGCAGGTCAGAGAGTCTTTGTAGGAACAGCTCTTAATGACCAAAACCCTCCTGCCTAGCTGGACCAAGCCACGGTTCAAGGCACTCGTGGCTCCATGCGCCACCCCTGATTAGGCAATGTCTGGTCAATGTCCTTCTCTCCCACCAGACTGGAAGCTTCATGGAGGCAGCGTCTGTGTCTGCTTTTGCGCCTCTTATAACCATACACCAAACACAGTGGCAGCTCTGTCGTAGATGGCCCCTAAACTCTCTGAGGGTTGCTTGGCTGGACCAGGCATTATCGTGTAGGCATTGCCTGTTGGGTTTGGGTCCCAGCTCAGCTGCTTGTCTTCGAGCAGTTTCCTTCTGCTGTGGCTTGGTTCCCTCATCTGTAAAACTGGGCTAAGGAAAGCACCTGCTTCACGGGGAGGTGGTTCCTTTATATGCGCCCATTTTCCAATACATCATCCTCTCTGAATTCTTGTTGACTTGATGCTTTTAGCTATTTTTAATGCACTCAACTGTATTTTCAGTGTTAAAATGTATGATTGGTGATTTTGGCTGTTTTCTTCCCAACAAATAAGCAGCCGGAAATTCAGATCAAGGGAAAGGAGAATGTATATGTGTGCGTGCGTATGTGTGATTTTTAAAAAGTTGATGGTAAGCTGTGTCAAGCCAGTCTTTAACTATGGCCCGCACATCGTTAGTTTGTAGAAACAGGGTCACATTTTATCTTAAAAAATGTATCTTGGCGATGTTTTTAGCAGCATGGGATTTTGGAAAGATTACGACACTTTCAGAAGAGAGGAGAAAGAAATGAGAGCTCAAACTAGTACCTTTGATTTCTGAGCCCCAGGAAACATGGATGGATGTGTGCAGTTTAATTATTGCCAATATGTGTCTGAAGTCAAAGAATACTCAGAGGGAAAAGGAGAGGAAACATGGCTTTAAAATGGTACCTGTGAAAGCAGTTTAGCAGAAGGTCATGGAGGTGAGTGCTCGGGGGCACATTTTGAAAAGAGCTACATCATCTGTGTCTGTTTACAAAGCCGGTAGCTCAGGAGAATGAGACACCTCAGGGATGTCCATCTCATATGTTTCCGATCATCTTTAGGTCAAGAATGAATTCCTCTCCCCCCACAAACAGTACAGTGTTGGCCCAGGTAGACTGAGAAGGGATCTGAATGTTCTGGAAACTGGACCCGGTGTACTCATATGGATTTCCTCGGAGGAGCCAGTTTCATGGGTAGCACATTCCTTACTTGAGGTGTTTCAGAATAATATTGTGTAATGATCCCAATCTGTGCTTAAGAAAAAGCATAGGACACCGTGACGTTACTCCTCCATCTCAGTTCACTGCAGGTGGTAACTGGCTTTGGGAAGTGAGCCTCAAAGATTCCTGCCTAGAGCAGTTTCTCATTAGCCTTTTCTTCGAGAGAAATATTATCACTGTCAAATCAGAGTCTTTGTAAGCCTTCAGACGTTTATTCTGACATATAAGAGTCGTCAGCTTTAAGGCATATTTGGACTTCACAAAATCGTTTCCCTAAGTAGGAAACAATTTACTCCCTTCGCTTTCACTTCCATTTTCTCACCTTGTTGGCCAATTGGCTGTTTTTTTTTAATTGGTTAGTTTCATTTCTCCACAAAATTGCCAGCATGGGTTAACAAACTATTCCCTAAATCTATGATGTGGTCAGCCTCAGTATTCAAATCCAGAATTAGTTGAGGGTGTGGTTGAGGGGAAAGCAGGTAATATATCTAGTGATAAAGTGCTCAGAAGAAGGAATTTTAGCCCCATCCACAAAAGGACATTGTTTTCTTCTTCTTCTTTTTTTTGTGTGCGTGTGTGTGTGTGTTTTGTGTGTGTGTGTGTGTGTGTGTGTACACAAAGCTCCTGCTGAGCTCACCCAGCAATTTTATCATAACCCCTGCTGGGGATGATGGTTCCGAGGCCATAATTGAACTCAGGGGTTTTGTAACTGGGCTATGGGCCAAAATGTGTGGGAGAAAATATCTAATCAGTATGCTTGAAGACCCTTGGCTTATGTACTTTGGCCATAAAATGCTCAGCAGAGGAATTCAAGAGTCTTTTGGTTTCCCTTTCTATTGCTTCTCAGCTTGAGCAATGAGTTTGTATGTCAGTCTGTGCATGTGGTCAGAGGATGGCCTGGGATTCCACTGAAGCTCCATGGAGTAGTGCATCTAGTTGACACCTCCCGGTTTGGGGCTCCAGTTTACTCCTTTGCTTTATTTCTAAGTGTTTTTTTTTCCATCAAAAATCATGCCTTTTTTCTTAAAAGTCATTTCTAGAAAGGGTATTAGGGCTTAAAGTTCTTTTGTCTGCTAGAATGCTTTGTCTTTACTTAAACAAGGGAATTAGCTTGCTAGCTTGCAGCTACTGTATAATGATCATGCCATTTATCTGCTACTGTAGGAAAAGGGCATCCATTCTTTTTTTTTTATCCAGGGGGAAATGAGTACAACTTGGGAGCACATGATAGGATGCTCTCCCATTGGCGATCAGAAATGAACATTTGTTTCTTTCTTTTCTTTCATTCATCTGAGAGATCTTTTTGAAATGTTACCTGTGCTAAGGACAAGGTTATAGCCTGAAAGGGCTAGAAGAGGAAATATTTCTTGCCGGTGCTCAGGGAGAGCTGATCAGGGGAGGAGAGGCCACCTGGAAGGAACTGTAGTCCAGTGGGATGAAGTGAGTGCTGGATATGTGGCAGGAGCAGTGACAGAAGCAATACTCCGTCCTCTCTGGCTTTTGTCCTCTGATATCCTGCTCTTGCCTATCTTTCACTGGCTGAACCCAACCAGCCACTGGCCAAGGATCTGGAGTCCAAGTGGTGTGGTCCACAGAGGTCAGCCCCTCAGGAATAGAGGAGGGTGGAGGTGGATCTGGTTGGGGAGGCAAACAGATGGATAAGGGTGATGTGACCTCAGAAAAGCCCCTCCACCCGGGGCACCTTTCCCTGGAGCCTGTAACCTAGCCAGAGCTACACAGCTTCTCACAGTCAGTGGAGCCGCGCTGCCCACACGTGAACGTCTTCAGCTTTGTTTTGCTTTGGCCCAGAGAGTCTCCTCTTCTGCTTAGCATCTGTCCTATTCTTAATTTTCCTCTCACCTGTTTTTCTGTTCTTTCTATTCTTCCTCTCCCCCTGTGGAACCTCTATCCTCTTCTTAGAGCCTCTCTCAGCCTCACCGAGGTCCTAAACTTCCACTGAAAAACCATGAAGAGCTCTTTTATGAATTTTTTTTCCCCAATCAAAAGCAGGAAGACTAGTAGGACAGTTCCAGTTTTGAAACTGGAAAAATTGCTTGGGACTTCTTTTTCAGGATATGAGCATTGGTCTTGATTATCAAAAGGAAAGATTTTTGATTAAGTTCTTTTAGATAAATGAGTACTACTAATACCAGGTAGTAAGAGAAAAAAATACCCTCCACACTGTAAATCTCTTCTCAGAAGACGACCATTGGCATGTTTCTTCTTTTCCTTTAACCATATTTTTGTGTTTGCTGTTTCCTGTTTCTAATGCTAAGCATCGGTTATGTCACTCAAATGGCTCTTGGGACCCATCCCGAAGCTGTATTTCAGGTCAGAAGAAATGAAGCCATCCCAGTTGCTCCCCACAATGCCTATGGGCTGGTGAGGGTACCACACAAATCAGCCTCTTATTAAGAATTATTGGTTTTTAATTACCCCACTTCCCAAATATGAAAGTGAGTTCATTATTGCTCTGGTAACAGTTTTCAGAGCACAAACTTATGCCTTTCATCAAAAAGAGGGAAAAACTCTTTCCTTTTTAAAACAGGAATTTATTTTTCATGTTAAGGCATCAAACGTATTTAACCGTCCTGCCATGTGCTGAATAAGTGATTCATAAACACAGAGAATTGGGTTTCACATCCTTTGAAGTCTAAAGTTGACCAGTTGTTGACATTGAGCGATAGGCAATTGGGCATAAACCCCAAACCCTTCCTGGGTTTGTCTTATTGATTTAAAATGCCACATTGTGAAGTGTCAACAGCTCTTAAATTCACAACTGGGGCAAGGTTACTTTAGATTAGGGTGGAACATGAAACAATGTGTGGTAGTGAATGAATGCAAGATCACTCCTGTTCTGATGCAATTTTCTTCAAAGCTTCAATGTGTTCTATG
Source organism: Smutsia gigantea (assembly GCA_032199065.1). Classification (NCBI taxonomy): domain Eukaryota; kingdom Metazoa; phylum Chordata; class Mammalia; order Pholidota; family Manidae; genus Smutsia; species Smutsia gigantea. Next base: position 285,617 of record JAVSCE010016479.1, on the reverse strand, counting down.
AAATTGGAGGAATGGCTTCCCAGATAACACTGGCTCTACCATGTGGCCATATTCAGAGGGCAGAAGTAAGCTCCTGAAGCTTCCCAACACAGGATTGAAAGGAGTACAGGGATGGAGGGCCGGTCATATATGAGTTTCCTTCCCACCTTTTCCCTGACGCATCCAAGCCCTTGCTCATGTGGCTAAAATGCCATTTCCGCCCAGAAGCCAGGATCTGGATTCGTTGTGCTTGGCTTCCTTCCCAGAGGTGAGTCATAAATGATGGTTACAACCCTCCAAGGCTGAAGGTGCCTTTGAGCGGCGCCTCTGTTGCTGTTCCCGCCATGTTCTCGGTTACTGTCAAACTGGCATTTCCTTGTTGTTGGTACTTTGCCCTGTTGGTGTGAGTCAGGATTCAGGCTGTACTCTCTTTGCTTCTTTGCATCCATCCATTCATTCGGTCGCTACTTAGTGTGACCCCACTATGGCCAAGGCACTAGCTGAGGCCCTGAGGAACACGGCAGTGAGCAAGATAGATAAGTCGCCTGTGCTCTTAGACTCTTGTTGAGGAAATAAATAACTAAACAAATAAGCAAGCAAATAAAATAATTGTAGGTAGCACTAAGGAATAGGAAGGAAATAAAATAAGGTGGTGTTATAGAGTAGCTTGGTAGCATTGTGGAGGATACCAACTTTAGATGTTGTTCTTTTAGAATAAATGGTTTTTATGCTGAGACTTAAGGAACCTGCAAGGGAATAATCCGGAGGAACTGTGTGGGCGAAGGAACTGAAGCAGCAGGAAGTCCTCAGACAGCAATGAGCCTGGCTTATTTATCTACTTGTTTTTTACTGAAGTATAGTTGATACACAATCTTATATAGGTTTCAAGTGTACAACACAGTGGTGCACCAGTTACCCACATTATTAAGTCCTCACCCCCACTAATGAGATTACTGTCTGTCAGCACAGGCAGGCACTACAGAATCATTGGCTGTATTCTCCGTGCTGCACTGCCATGCCTGTGACCAGTTTACATTATGATTGAGAATTTTTGTGCCTTTTTATCCACCTCATGCTCCCCACCCACCCACCCCTAATCCCTCCCCCATGGTAACCACCAGTCACTTCTCAGTGTCTACAAGTCTACTGCTGTTTTGTTCATTTTGTTTTGTTTTATTTTTTAGATGCCACAAATAAGTGAAATTATTTGGTATTTGTCTTTCTCTGCCTGGCTTATTTCACTTAGCATAATACTCTCTAGGTCTATCCGTGTTGTCTCAAATGGCAGGGTTTCTTTCTCTTTTGGGGCTGAATAATATTCCATTGTATATATGTACATCTTCTTTATCCATTCCTCTATTGATGGACATTTTGTTTGCTTCCACATCTTGGCTATTGTAAATAATGCAGCACTAAATATAGGGGTGCATATATCTTTTCAAATCAGGGATTTTGTTTTCTTTGGCTAAATTCCTAAAAGTGGAAAGAGCTTGGTTTATTGAGGGTACAATAACAAGCACCAACAGAATCAGTCTGTGGCGATGCTTAGTGAGCAAGAGAAGAAGAGGTCAGAGGTTGTGTCAGAGTGTGTCAGGGGCTGGCTATGTAGCCATGGCGAGAGGCTGGGATTTTAATCCAGTGATACCCATCCAACTGTTTTGGCACATCCTACATTCTTCCCTTCCCTCTTCTTCATCTTAGGTTCCATGGTTCATCATTACACACATTCCCTTGAAAACATCTTCCCTTTTCCATTATCTATTGCTGTGTAACAAATTATACACACACAAAGACGTGGCTTAAAACAGGAAGAACTTGTTATCTCGCACAGTATTTGTAGACAAAGATCCAGAATGGCTCACTGGGGTGGTTCCGTCTGAGGGTCTCCAATGAAATTGCTATCAAGGTGTCAGCCAGCCCTATAGTTATCTAAGGTCTTGACAGGGGCTGGGGATTCACTTCTATGTTGAGTCACTCACATGCCTGGGAAGTTAGTCCTGATTGTTGGCAGGGGCGTTAGTTTCTTGTCGTGTGGACCTCTGCATAGGACTTCTTGAATGTCCTTATGACACGGTGGCTGGTTTCCTCCAGAGAACGATCCAAGGGAGTACAAGGTGAAAATCACAATGTCTTTTTTGATCTTAGCTTGAAAAGTGCACATCATTGTTTCATAATATCCATTGGTCACACAGGTCATCCCTGCTCAGTGAGGGGTGGGGAGCATACAAGGGGAGCTAGTCTTTCTATCCTTTTTAGTTGTGGACTCAAATTTATCTGATGTCTACTATTCTGATGTGGGTCTTTTTTTTCAGATACTCATTTGAGGGCATAAATCACACTGGTTGTGACCCATGCTCAAGGGTCAAAGAGAATATTGGATTCAAAGACCACATCTATCACTTATTAGCTGTGTGATCTGTGTCCTTAACCTCTCTAAGCTTCTGGCTCCTCATTGGAATGGTGGAGATAATCCTACCTCACAGCTCACAATCCATGTAAAGATTAAAATGAAGTAATGCTAATAATAACAAAGCTGGCCATAATTGTTGGCAAACAAATTCTCAATCTATTATCTGCCACTGCCTTTGCTTTTACTCTTTTCTTTATTACTACACTATGCAGCAGCTACTCCTTGGAGAGTTTCATAACGTTTGGTGACACTTCTGGGAAGCCAAGCAGACAAGCAGTATAGACTGGAAGAACAGTGAGTTCGGTGGTCTTGATGAACCCTAGTAATGCATATTCCGAATTCCAGAAGCTCAGACCTGTAATGAACAAGTCCCCTTTGGTATGGTAAAATCTGGCAGGCTTACCATTCATTCTCAGGTGAGCTATGACTCTATGAGTTAAGCATTTGGCCAGCTCCATAGGAGCATTTAAGTTCAACCCCAGTGCAAAATCTAATCAACTCTCAAAGTGAAAAGATGAACTAATGATTCAGGTATTTATATCAAAAGGTGTTAAAAGATTATTTGGAACATGGTGGAGGATAAGAAACAGGATTTCAAATTCATTCCAGAATTACATTTCTTGTGAGTCTTCTAGGAAATAAAGCTAATGAAATTTAAAGATCGTTCAATTTTTTCAATTAAGGTTTGGAGCACTTACTGTGTACTAGATACTAGGCTATATTCTGGTAAAGTAGAATAAGACTGCCTGGATCCCAGCTCCCATGGGTTCAAATTTAAGTCAACACCCAGATTGAGCATGTAGTCCTTATTATTCTGTCTGATGGCTTAACTTTCAACAAGTTGCCAGAAATTGCTAGAAATTTGAGGGATTTCCATTTATATATTTGAATGACTAGCATTAGTAGTAAGCAAAGAGAAAACAAAAGACTTGTACCCAGTTAGTCAGCTGCCTAATTATTCAATAATAGGTAAAAATGCATTAACTTGTTGAGACAAATGTGTTTCCCAAAAGCCATTGCCTACAATGGAATTATCAACAACATGGTTTGGGCAGTAATATCATGATCACAAACCATTTTTCTCAATTGACCTAAGGCCTTTAAATACAAGATCCATGGGAACTGTCTATATTGCAAGACAAATATATTAGTAAGAGAGAGATTTCCAAACCAGTTTCAACAATGGCATGGAAATTTATATATTTCCTAAACTGTGTTTCAAAGGCAGGTGAAATTCCTTCTGAATTGGGTAAGTGGAATGCATTCTGCAACATGCACCTTTCGTTACAATTAACTGCTCTTGTGGTTTGTGATTTGGTCATTCTAATCTGGCCTAGAAAGCGAATTCCTTTTTCTGCTGCTAATCCATTGTGCAGATTTTTGTCTCCAACAATTTTAACTCATTTCTACGTATCTTGAAAAGTTCATGACTACCAATGTAGGCATTTTAAAATTATGTGTAGAGATCTCTAATGAGGCAATACATGTTTGTGGAATGAATGCATGCTCCTTTGAAAATTCTTACTTCAATGAATGGAATTTGCAACTAACACTGAAATTTTGCACTGTACTTAAATGGTGTCTCAACAGAGAAAACTTCTAGTAAGAGAGAGATCTAGAGCAGCAATTCTCAACCAGTGTGATCTCACCCCCCCAGGGGACATTCGGCAATGTCTGGGGACACCTTTGGTTGTCAAAAACAAGAGAGTATGCAACTGGTGTCTAATAGGTAGGGTCTAGGATTCTACTAAATATTCCACAATGCCCAGGACAGCACTCCCATGGCAAAGAATTATTTACCCTAAATGCCACTAATGGTGAGGCTAAGAAACCCAGATCCACTAGGGTAGGGGTTGGTCTGAAAAACTCTGCCTTAAAAATTTCATATAAATAGGTGATAAAATATAGTTTTTTAAGATCTAGGTCTTTAAAATCAAATCCTGCATCCATATCTAGGCTCTCCCTTACCAAACAAGTGATTTGAGACAAGTATTTTAATTCACCCAAACTTGTTTATTGATTTATATCCTGGGGTTATTATGCATTTAAAATGAACTAATGTATACAGAGTGCTGAGTGTACTCTTGGCACATATTAAGCACTTCAGTAAATGATATTATTATCATTATTAGCTTCTCAATGATTCACACCTTCTGGTATTCAAGTCCTTGTGGAATCCCCTTCTATACTGAGTGGGGCAGACCCGTATCAACAATAAGATATTGCAGCAATGATGTGTGACTTCTAGGCTGACATCCTAAAAGAAAATAAGGCCTCTGTCTTGCTGTTTCTTGGGTTGTTCTCCAAGAGCTGTGTGATGGTTGAGGAGACACTAGCTGTGTTATGAATATACTCAGGCAGCCCTATGGAGACATCCAGGCAGTGAGGAATTAAGGCTCCCTACCAATGGCCAGCAACTTGCCTGCCCCACAAGGCGCCATCCTGGAAGGTGGTGGGTGTCCCAGCCTCCATCAAGCTTTCGGGTGACTGCAGCTCTAAGCTGGCACCTGGGCCACAGCCTCATGGGAGATTCCAAGCCAGAGCTGCCCCACTGAGCTCTGCCTAACTTCCTGCCCCACAGAAACTGTAAAAGGTCTTTTAAGCTGTTACATTTTTGGCAATTTCTTCTGCAGCAATAGATGATTCATTTAAGTACCTTACATTGTTTCTAGGCCCACTGGTTTCAATTTTTGTTTCCTGTATTCCAAGGGGGAAAAGAGGAGTGGTGAAGGATATCCGTGTTTCATTTGGTGAAGAAATGAGTCCTTAGGGAATGATGCAGTTTGTCCACTTAATACAGTTACAAGCCACCTGACTGAGCAGTAGTTGGCAGCACCAGCCTAAGGGAGACTTGGATTTGAAGCCTAGACCTGCCACTTTTTAGCCAAGTAACATTGCTAAGCATCAAGTTTTTAAATCTAGGGTAACAATAGCCCCTGTATGATAAGGTTGCTGTGGGAATTATGAGATAGATATGTAAAATGCTTAGCACAATGAGTGACTGGTGGTAAATGCTCTGTGAATGTTCATTGACTAAACAAATAATGTTATGTTAGAGCTAAGTTAGGTGTTTCTCAAGTCATTTCTATTTTTCTAGTCTACACCTTTGCCATTGAAAAGTTTGGGAGTAAATCCCAAAGCCCACAATATGCAGCCTTGTGGCATTGTTTTGAGGGTGTAATTAGAATCACACAGCTTACAAGGTAGGGCCAGAGGGCAGTCATGTAGTGATTTCCTAGCGTGCTTCTCCCGGTGCTTCCTTGTAGCTTTTGTTACTCTCCAGAGCCAGAATGAAGGTGAGGCAAATGAGGCTGTCATTCTGGGTGCAAGAGTTGAGGAGGTTCCAAAAAACTTAGTTAAGATCAATATTTTAATGCGTTATTTAAAAAATCAAACTGGCAAATGACAACCCACAGGATGGCCACCTGGTTTTATAAAGAAAGTTTTAGTGGAAGTTCACTACTTCCAGCTACGAACTCTGAAGCATTTTAAAAGGGTGATGTTTTTAAATTTATTTTTTGCTTGTATTTGTAGGAGACACGTTGTACCAAAGTGATATTCCTAAGTGCAAGCCACTGCAAAGTTAGTAGTATTTATCTCCCCAAAGGAGTCAGCTGCAGTTTGGAAGTGGCGTCTCCTTGTGTGAGAGCTGTTAGATAGGAATAGCTATGACTGGATTGGTATCTCTGTTTCCTACCTGTCTTCTCATTCACCAGCCACACGCTCCTTCCTACTTCACAAGATTTGTACCAAGAACTTTGGAAATAGACACATATTTTTAAAACTAGTGATTTTTGAAGGGAAAGATTCCAAGCCCTGTTCTTAATTCCTACAGCTATAGAAGTCAGAGGGAAAAGGAGAATAAAGAAAAAGAAGTTAGAAGTAAATAAATAATAGAATTGAAAGACCGATGAATGAAGTGAAAAAGTAAAAAACAAAGGTTTGTTCTTTGAAAAGGTAGGCACAAGATTCTGCAGAGAAAGCATACAAATAAATAATGGTAAGGATAAAAACACATAGGATCATAGTAGCTGTTTTAAAAATTGTAAGAGAAGACACTGAGCACCTAAGGGCCAACACATTTTTAAATGTAAATGAGATTGACAGGTTTTTTAGAAAAAAAAGTAAACTATTTACACTGACTCAAGAAGAAAGTCTGAATAAACCAGTAACTGTTAAAGGAATTAAAATGCAGTAGTCTAACATCCCCGTGCTTATGTCAGGGCTGGCTCTATGGCATTGGACATTACCTGGCAGTCACATGGAGGTCACATGCTCAGAAGGGCTCTATGCTTGGGTCAATGTTTTGTGCAATTATCTTGAAATTCTTATATGTATTTTTTTAACCAGGAGCTCCTCATTTTCATTTTATGCTGGACCCTGCAAATTGTGTAGTCCTACGTATATGTGTATGTTAGGTATAGTTTTATAGGTGAGTTTTACAACTAACTTTTAAGATACCCATAATACAAAGTTTCTCAGAGAATAGGAAAAGAGGGCAAGTTACCCAGTTCATTTTATGAGACTGACGCATTACCTACTGCGCTAACGAGGCACCTTACCCAGTTCATTTTAGAAGAGTAGTGTAAGTTACTGAACTTCCAAGATCTCTGTCCTTTCCTCAAATGAAGTTGTTTTCTGATTTTTTTTTCTGGCCCCCAACAAGAAACATGCTAGACAAGCTTATCCTGAGTTCATTCTAGGCTAGTTGATGAATTAACTATTTTAAGCTCTTCCGGCACTTGTAGACTTTTAAAGCCTTAATGTGAATTTTTTTCCAGGTCACTTGCTAGTGAACCTTAAAAAGACATGGCAAATGGGCTTTGTGCTCATCCAAAGTCAGACTCAGCACCTTTTTCTGTAAACTCTAAGGAAAAAAAAAAGATGTTATTAGTCTCAGGAATCTCATTGAGACCACAATGGCAATGTCTCCTGTTTTATTCTGCTGTTTCTCTAGCTGTGATCTCGTCAACACTGTAACTCCAGGAGGCAGCCATGAAACAATCTTTGTGGCCTTATGGTTTCAGTTACTCATTTTAATTGATACTTTGCTTCTGTTATTTAATGAAAACCACAATCCACTTCATTGTTATCTCAAAAGCATCAGTGTTTTCTCTTCTTACTGACTTTCATGTTTACCTCCCTGCTTTCATCTATTTCATTTATTACTTTCAATGAGAAGTGAGGTAACTCATTTGTGGTGTTTTCCTACTGTCAGGTGTACCTGGAATTAAAAATCAAAGAAGTATTTGAGCACGGTGGTCTCAGATAATTGCCTACAGTTTAGGTATTAGAAAATAGCTAATAAATTCAAGCCTGAGGGGTGGGATGACCCCTGTCTTCTAACCAATTACTCTGTGGAGAACAGAATTTCAAGGTGGCAAGAAGGAACAACTCTCATAATAGGAGAGTAATTTAATAGGTGAGCATTGAGCAGACATTTGTCGGCTAAATTAGCGCATGGTGCTGGTTCCAATGGTTAGTTCAAGACTTACTAGGTTCCTTTTTGGACTTTCTTTTTCACAGGAGGCTGCCCTCAGTTCCTTGCCATGAGGGCTTCCCAACACAGCCTCTTACTCATCAAAACCAGCAAAGAAGAGAGTCTCCTGGAAGGACAGATGTTACAGTCTTCTATGACATAATCAGTGCAGTGACATCTTGTCACCTTTGACATATCCTATTAAAACAAAGTTACAGGTCTTGCCCATACTCAAGGGGAGGGGTTATATGAAGATGTGACTCCCAGGAGGAGGGGACCGTGGGGGCCACCTGAGCATCTGATTTCCTGGTTCAAAACCAGACCCCCTGGGTTCAAATCCTGGCCCCACTGTGTACTAGTTCCATCAACCTTAAGCATCTTATTAATTTCTAAGCCTCAGGTTTCTCAGCTGTAAAATGACAAGTCTACTCCCAGCTTCCTCGTGTGGGTATTATATGCCATCCATCCCCGGTTTCCAGCTGTTCTTGTGCCATTTTCATGATTGTTGCCTCATTTGGGTGACTTATGAAATAGCGTTTACTTACTATCCTCTCCCTTCTAAAATTTAAATCAGCTGACTGAAAAAGTAAATTTCATAATGCTACTAGAAATTTTTAAAGGACTAATATCACCAGAAGATAGTTGTAAACATATATATTATCAGCAATGAAAAATATTTGTTTCCAAAATTCATCCTGCATGTAACTTGTGAAGGGTAATATACATACCCTTAATAAAAACACTGAAAAAAAATCAGTGTAATACACTTAAAGCAGTGTAAACTAACCACACAGTTCATGCTTAATAAATGTAAGTCATCCTCATTACATACCTAAAATTTGGTATCCAGGGTATATTGTGAACAGGGTGCACAAATATACTACACCATCTGTGAATCTCTTCTGACACTGTTGGCAGACTTGCCAGGTAATGATGACTATCTACTGTGTCAGGAGTCAACTTTAGAATCCTTCTCAATATTGTTTTTCAGAACATTACCACTTGGTGTTGGCCCACCCCAGAGGACATCTACCAGGCCTTCAAGAGATGTCACCTGGTGTAAAGAGATCTGGGCAAATCACAATCGAAAAAGCATTAGCAATAAATGAACTGAAGGATATCGCCTTATGAAAAAGAAAACAAACATAAATGAAAAAGGAATAAATAACAAAGCATTCATCCTTCAAGTGTGTGCAGTGAACACGTGGCTTACTATTAATTTTTACTTCCAGATTTCTTTGCTCCTCATCATCTCTCCGTTCTGCTCTTTGTGTGCAGAACGTATGTCACACACGACATAACGTTTTCACTAAAGCAAAACCATTTTGAGAGGAAAGAGCGTCCAATGTGCAGATCTTTTAATTAATTCTAAAGCATCGGCCCTAGGGAGGTGATGCTACTGGGATGACCTAGAAGCGAGGTGGTGTGATGATGAAGAATTCTACACATATTTCTTTGCTGATAAAGGGAGGTCCTGCAGGACAGAACGGTCATAGACAACAATAAGCGGTTATGTCACCTGGATCAATGTCCAACCCAAGAGATTAGAGAAAGCTCAGCAAATCAGGTTGAACCATAAATGGGGCCTTGGCTTTCAACCAAGGTTGTTCAACAGGCTTAAACTAAATACTTGCTGATAGATTAACTGACTGGCCCATTTACAGGTTCTCTGAGTGCCACAGAGTAAAGGGAAGTGAGCAAGGACTATGGAGTCAGAGGATGGGCTGTGGGTCTCTGCTTATGGTGTTTTCTGCTTACTGTGTATCCCCGACTTCTCCAGCCTATTAAAAAAAAAAGGGAAGATTCCCAGCTCCCTACCAAAATTATGTGCACAATAGTTGAGATAAAGTACAGGAAACAGCCTAGGACATGCACAATAAATGTGAGTTGTACTAATCAGATATTTGTGCATTTTCGTTTGCCAGTAAATCCAAAGACAGTCCATAAAGAACAAGAGGAAAATGTAGTGAATTTTCAGGATGTGCAAAATGGAGCTTGAAAATGAGGTGTGAGAGGTAATACAAGCGAGGCCTGGGTCAGACTGGAGAGGCCTGCAGCTCACGCTCTTCCTCTCAGCAAGGAGCCAGTTCCTGCCAACTGTCTTGTGCAGTTGTGGGCTGTGCGAACAAGGCTTCCATGGAAGCCATACATCTAAAATGGTATGCCAAATCTCACAACTATTAAATGTCAGTGCATTCTTAAATACCTCCTAATTATTAAGGACTCAGGATGTGCCAGACATCTGAGAATTTTAATGGATGATTTCAACTTTTTCTCTTGACGACTGCATGAGGTGCACTGATCACCATCTATGCGAGAATGAAAGCACAGAGAGGTCAAAATAACCTGCCTTAAAGCCAGACAGCTTGGAGGTGGAGGAGCTCAGTTTAAATCAGTTGGCTTCCAGCGCTCAGTTCTCAACCACTGCACTCGACTGTCTGTTAATGTTTTTCTTTTAATTTTAATCTTGACGTGATTTCAGAAAAGTTACAAGAGCAGTACACAGAGTTCCCGAATATGCTTCACCCTCATTCCCCAAGGGTTCGCTCTTTTCTCTCTTTTGTTTTGTTCTTTCCTCTGTCTCAACACATGCACTGACTCACTTGTGCATATTTCCTAACTCTGTCTGCTGAGAAGGTCTAGAAGTAATTCAAACCCAGTAGCAATGAGCCCATTTAGAGACAAAGTCTTGGTTTTTAAATGCCATTGTCCACTGGAAGAAACTATGGATTCTGGAAGAAATGGACAATCCCAGGGCTAGGAGAGGTTAAGTGTAAGATGAACCTGGGATATCTTATTGTTTCTAAAAGGAAGGAAGGGCTCAAAAATGATGACCAATCGCCACACACACAGGAAACTATCTGAAGAGGCTCCTGCTAGCCAAATCTGGGGCAATTTGAACATCAAAATAAATAATTAGAGCACATTAAAAAAAAATAATTCACAAGCTCACACTTACATAAATAAACAAATTATTTAGCATAAAAGCTCTCATGGTTAGACTGTTGGTTTAGTGGCATAAATGGTATTATTTTTTGTCCTGGTAATTTTCCATCAGCCTCATGAAAACCCTGAACAGAAGTGAAAATAATATTAATTCTCCTCTCCCCCAGGTCTGCTAGGGTCTGCTCTAAACGGTTAAACTGACTGTATTTCCAGAGGTTGTTATTATTGTCTCCCATTGTTTCCTTTTGGGTCCAGGACATCTCATCTGACATACTCTAGCCTAATAAGGCGAGCTGTTTCATTTTTGTTCCTTTGATCCAGAAATAAGAGTTCTGACACTGCCTCTGCTCTGTGCAAAGCCTGAGCTAGGCCCATATCAGATTTTCGAATCCTCACAAGAGTACTTGTGAATGAAGTCTGTTAGCCTCCATTTAATGGCCGAGGGTCAGAGAGGTTAAGTAAACTCATGTCCCGCAGCTAGGAGATGGCGCCTCTGGGATGGAAACCCAGATGAGGTTAATAAGTCCGAAGTCTGGGTTTTTCCTACTACAAGCATGTGGAGTTCATAGGGCATGGAGTTCACAGGTGTTTCATTAGTGGGGAGGCACATTGGAGATTTAGGTTTTCAAGTCAACCCAGCAATGAAGATTGCATAGAGTTTTGATACCTTTCACATCCCTGAAATCATCCACAAGGTCATCCAGAATACTGTCATCTCTCACCAATCCACACAGCTAGCCTCCCCTCTGGTGTTGGAAGGAGTTTCTGCTCTTTGGGTTGAAAACAATATGAAGCAGTTAGCTTATGTCTAGGGGCTGTATTGTAGGAAAAATGTACATCCTTAACTCCCAGAAGCACATGCAGGGCAGCAAGATGCTCACACTTGAGATGTGCATGAGAAATGGGACAAGAGGTGGTCTCATCTCCCATCTGCCTCCTCATGGAGACTGGTGGGATTCCCTGTGCTTCTCTCCTGGTCAGCCCTCTGCTCTGAGCACAGGTGGGTGGGTTTGCACTGGGTGAAATGTGCATGTAATGCAACTCCACTCCATCACCTGCTTATAAGTAGTTGCCCTGTAAATAATTTTCTCCTATTTCGGAGAGCAGTGCTGGTGTGTGTAATCTTTGCCACACACACTAAGGAAGTCCCTTGATCTCTGCATTCTCTCCTTTCTTCCTCTCCTTTTCCCTTCTTGCGTGTCTTCCCTCCCTCCTTCTCAAAACTTATCTGGACATCACAAAATGGACTGCATTCCCAACGTATCATCATACACTGATTTCCCATTAACATCCATTAGGCTGTTGTTCAAGCTGAAGGATTGAGTTGAAATTCTGAGAGGTAGCGACCAATGCTGAGGGCTGTTGCAAAGATTGGCAAGAAGGACAATTAGGTGAAGAGAAATACTGAGAGCCTATTATGAGCTTTAAGCCAGGTATCATAGGAACAGTGGCAAATCAAAATAAAACATGGCCCTGCCTTCATCGACTGTACATTCTAATGTATGCGTGTGGGCAGAGCTGACAAGTTTCAGTCAAATAATCACGCAAATCCTGTAACTGCAGTTGAGGGAGTTAGGCAGGAGGAGAAGGGGTTGGGGGAGGTAGGGCATGGGCCCAGGGGCCAGTCATCCTGGACTGGCAAACAGGTTCCTCCTTATCCTCACCGGTGATCCTGGGCAGATGACAGACCCTCTGTTTCCTCAGGTGTGAAATGGGGAGAGTTCTAAACCCACTGTATACAGGGATGGTGAAGACTCATGAAGTCATGTGTGTCAATTGCTCACAGAGTGTCTGCTGCAGAGCCACCACCAACTACAGTTATCACCAGTTGTTACCATCATGGTCCCAGCTTGTTGGTCGGTGTTCACTCTGGCAACCTACTCAGGGACTCGAGGGGTAGTCAACCCTCTGGTTGCCCCACCCAGATCCCCTCATGCCCTTTACCTGTTGGGGTGCCCCCACTTCTGCATGGTTCACCCCTAATGAATGGTGGGTACATGTGGCCTTCCTTAAAGACTGCCCTCAGGCCACTGTGACCATTTTGCATGGACACGCTAATGGCTGGAGGAACCTGAGAGTTGTACCTCCCCATGGTGCAGCCTGCAATGCTTTGTCACCAAGGACAAACGGTGCTGTAAGCTACAGAGCTCCCATGGGGTCAGGCTGAGGCTGGAAGGCTGCTCCCCTCCACCCGGCTGCCCTCACAGTTCTCCCTTGGAATCGCTTCCTGAGTGAATCCTGTCCCAGGCCAGCCTCTGGGGGTCTCAGTCATCAAGGAAGATGTCCTCCAGAAAGCTAGAGGTGGGCTCTGAAAGGAGCATAGGAGGACAACAGGTAAAGAAAGGGTGCCAGGGAGACAGAGGGCAGGACGAAGAGCTGCAAGTGCAAAAAAGGAACAGAAGAAACTGGCTGAAGCCAGTGTGGCAGGAATCCAGAGGCATGCAGCAGTGGGTGGAGTGGGCTGGGGCCTGTGGGTCCAGCTACAGGGACTGGATCTTCACATAAGAGCAATGGGACACCACAGGTACAAGGATTGAGGCAATAGTGTGAAGAACAACCCAGATGGAAGCACGATGGAGGTCAGGTGGAGTTCCCACAATGGTCCAGGGGAAGGGTGGTGGGGATTGAATAAATGGATTGGGAAGTACTGAAGAAGCAAAATAAATGAAAAATTATTTTGCCACTCGAATGATCATCTTTCTCTACTACTGAGATCCAGATTTTTGTAAGGGTTGACTTTGTGATACAGGGCTTGGAAGATGGCCATATGAGAAAATTTTCTAATGAGACAAAGTTTGAAATTTTAAATTTTGTTGTAACAAATGCAACAAAGAGGAAACATCTCTCAAACATGTGAAAACTTTTATTCTTGCTTTCAGGGAATTCAACTAAGATATACAGATAAAATCTCACAACACATGGATTTATAGTTCTAAAAATAATTTTACAGTTGGAAGAAAGCATATACCTATTTTAGCAATGTGTACATATTTATTCAAATATAAACATATGCAGATATGTCTGAAAAGTTCTAAAAAGGGAAATCTTTATCAAATATACACAAGTATATAGTATTTTAGGAAAAACAGTAGGAAAAATGTATGAATAAACTACTTAATTGTAAATACAATTTTAAAGAAACTTTTATAAGAATTACATAATCTCTATGCATTTTTCATTTACAAAATCATATTTTTCCAAGGAGTTCAAAACACATAACATGGGTTATATAATTAATAGTTAATCTATAATGTATGCACATTTTACTGCTGTCCCAGTCTATAGTTGGGAAATTAAGACATGGGATGTCACTGAGTATTTTTAAGCTCTGACTGACTTTTAGAACATTGTCCTAAACCACAGATCCTAAATCAAATACCATATATATCTGAAAAAATAAGCAAATTGCTATTAACAATTTAAAAACTGCTTATCCACTCCTTAATGCCATAGAGGAAATACATTAACTAAATAATGAATTTCAAGATCCATTAACAAAATGATGTCACAGTAAATCATTAAGGTATTCTTAAAGAAGAGGTTCTGACTTTGTTAACATACTTCTTAAAATAGAGGTATTCTCTAATTTCCAAAAATGTTTCTATTTCAAAACAGGAAAAATGCAGTTTCATAGGGACCTGATAACTTTAACCAACATTTACTTTTGCTTACATTATTAAGCAAGTGTTTTTCCAAATATTACATTCAACAGCTACAATAAATCCACTGTCACTATTAGTCCAAGCCCCAAGCAATTGAGCTATATAGTAGGTCTTTCATTGTGAAATATAAACTTAGTTTTGAGAAGTAGACTCAAGCAGTGAATTGGGTAGGGCAGAGCAGAAACATTTAGGGACTTTACCATACTGACAACGGCCCAGATTCCCTGTCATGGCACGGAAGAGGCAACAGTAAACAGGACCATGGGCAAGTCTATCTAAGTCAGGATGTAAGTGCAAGCCGGCAGCATACCCTGTAAAGTGCCTTGTATTTCAACATGCCACTTCCCTGAGTCAGACACAGTCTTAATAAATATCATCAGCTATATGGACATTGCAGCTTCTGGAACAAGTATACTGAAGAAGGATATAAACACCTGGACTTAAATGTTCTTTATGTGCGTTTCATGCTCTCATTTTTGAAGTTGGCTTTCCAGTAATGTAGATGCTATAAGCACCATCCACTCTTGCAGGAGGGTAAAAGTTGCTGCTCTTGGTCTTGGTAAAAAACAAAAACAAACCTGGAAAATAAAGTGTTATCTTCATTATATACCAAAAAACTGTAATTAAATGAGAGGAATTATCAGCAAAAATAAATTCTAAAACCAAGTGCCATGGGCTCATGCCAAAGGCATGTGGTTCTCTATGTTATCATAGTATGTATCACGTGCATGCTGTTCTTACTAAAAACAGGGAGTTTCAAATGTAAGCTGGAATTCTGTCATTATCTTACTTGATTCAACTCTGTTGGGATGCTCAGAATTGGACAATTGCCTAGTGGTATGGGACACCTGGGGAAGAATTAATTTGGGCCTCATTCAGAAATTCCATCTGTAAATGCCTGTTTCCTAAAATAACCCACCTATCAGCAAATGCCCATTACCTTGCTGTTAGCAAATAGCAACTAATTCTAGGAAAATTCTAGGAGATGTTGTTGACAGGGCAAAATGATGAAGGCTAAGTTTGGATACTAATATGTAATTTGATAAGACCTTATTTTAGAAATGTCCTATTTCCACATAAGATGATATTAGAGATTTCTTAGCCTACCATGCTTTTATCATTTCAATAGTTAGAAATTCATTTTATTGTGTCAGAGGGAAAAATAACAACTGCAAAACTGGTCATTTCATCAAGGAAATTATTGCTTGGGAATAAGTATACTATTACCAAATAAGTGCACTATTAGACCTGTGTTAAAGGAAATAATTGAGTAATAATTAAATAAATAGTAATTGGTATATGAATATGGCAAAACTCATGAAGGTGCTATGAGAACACCTGTATTGCCAGAAAAGTTACTGAATGGCTTACTGCAGGAAAAAGTATCACATTGTATTTAATACAGGCTGATAAATATATATACCATATGCCAGGGGTCCATAAACCAAGGCCCTGTGGTCAAATAAGGCCCATCACCTGCTTTTACAAGTAAAGTTCTATTGGGACACTTCAGAACAGAAGGATAATAAATCTGTGTCATTTAACATAAGTTTTAGCAATTTGTTATGGCAGCAATAGAAAACACAATGGCCGTACCTATTCATTGACAAATTGTCTGCTTTCAAGCCCAAGGCAGAGTTAAATGGATGTGAGACAGACCTCATGGCTTGCAAAGCCTAACATATTCTGGATCTTTATAGAAGAAGCTTGTCCACCCCCGATATTCACATGCAAAAAC
Organism: Smutsia gigantea; assembly: GCA_032199065.1. Lineage (NCBI taxonomy): Eukaryota > Metazoa > Chordata > Mammalia > Pholidota > Manidae > Smutsia > Smutsia gigantea. Next base: position 269,403 of record JAVSCE010016479.1, on the reverse strand, counting down.
TGTAATAGCAGCTTGTATTTACTGAGCACTTAGTTGATGCCAGGCTTTGGACCAAGTATTTAGTATTCATATAACCTTTCTGGATAGATACTATTTTGGTTCCCATTTTACAAATGGAAAAAAAAAATGGAGACAGAACAGTTAAGTAATTGGTCAAGGTCACCTGGCCAATCAGTGGTGAGCAGGGATTCAAACCGCAGTCTGGCTGACTCTCGGGTGTAGCTCAGCCCTCTGGTCACTCACAGCGCCCCAGATGCTCACCTGAGGCCCCTCATCGCTGATGGAAAGCAATGGGGAGCTCCCGGCTGGGTACCAGGATGCCGAGGTGCAGCATCTCCACAGGCTCATTGTCTGTGGCCACGATGTCGTATTTGCGGACGATCTGAAACGTACATGCACAAGAAAGCAGAATTACCCCTCTTCTCTTGCCTTGTGGAATAGCACAGAATACAACTGCACAAATCTGCTCAGAGTTTTACCCAGCAAAGAGCCAAGTGGAGCTGGAGCTCAGCTAATCGGCGACCAATGCACATTCTTTTCCCAATGCCAAAGGGAAGATGCGCAAAAGGATTAATCTTTCTCTTCTTCTGAAGCCATCGTTCAGGCCTAAACTGACTTGAATCTTCAAAATTTTCTTCATTGGATCCCAACACCTGTGTATTTAGCATCAACACTGTCTAAAAACACACAAAGTATTTAAAATAATCAGAAGAAAACATTTGAATAGCAAAATTTACAAAAGCAATCTTATAAATGTAAAAGTAACCCACAAATTTATAATAGTGATGCTTGCCAACATGTACTGAATGCTTGAAATGTGCCAGGTAATAAATAGGTAAAGAGCTTTAACATAGTGCATCATATTGTCATATAAACTCATGTGGTAGATTCTATTACTATCCCTATTTTACAGATGAGAAAACTGAGGATCACAGAGGTTAGTAACTCACTCAAGGCTGTAACTGAATCTAGGTCTCTATGTCTCCATAACCATTATTCCTAATACTATACTATGTAACATGTCAACTATGCACTACAATCCACATATTTCCAAAATGAATGCTCTCCAATAAAAATGTTTAGGGATATCTGATGAATATTTGGAAAGTGTATCTTTCAAAGCTCTGTAAGGTACAGAAGGTACAAATTATACTTACTCCTTTGGGTAAAGCATATTCACCAAGAATCACTGCTTTGTCAAGAGTCCGAGTTGTAAAGGGCACACTTGGGGTAAGCCTAAAAGAACAAAATCAGAGATATAAAGGTGGACACAGAACTTGGTCTGTACCAAGTTCTAGGTCACACATCAGTGGGACTAGATTCTGGATAAATAAATAATTGCTGCATACACTCATAGTCAAAAACGGAACATAATCGCAACTCTTCATAAAGAAATTCAGTCTCTTTTTCCCAGTATTTACAGTCTCTGTTTTTATTCCTTATCTTATTGTGCTGGTGAAAACCTCCAGTCTAAGCCTTAGTAGCTATTCACAGTGTTTCAATCTAGACTTCAAATGTGGGTTTTTCATGCTTTACCCTTAAACTTGATGTTTGTTCTAGTTTTCTCTTACCTACCCTTCACGGAGTTAAAGCAATTTCCTTCAAATTCTAAGATGTTGGGAGTTTTGTTTACCAGAAAGGGTGTAAAAAAATTTTTTTCAAAAACATTTTCTACCAAGGGCTCAAAAACAAAGATGTCTCTATGTCTCATCAAAGAATAATATGGTTCCCCTGCTGAGCTGTCATCTCACATCCTTGGATTCTACCTCCAATCTTAATCAGTGCTCACAGCATTCATTGGCATATGGTCATTACCAGTTTAAAGGGGAAGGTTACTGACTCTCCAAGATTAAATAGAATTTGCCCCAATGATTTAGGCATTGAGTAGCAGAAAAGGAAGATGATCCTAAGGCTCTTGTTTTTGAGTTGGATACACGTTTATGAATCCACTGTGGGTGCTGTCTATGGGCAGGAGACCCCTTGTTACATATTTGAGAGACCAGGTTCCTAACAGTCAGATCAGCTTAGGGATGTATTCTCACCTCATAGATTCTTTCAGACAGGCTCTTAAATACGGCATATTCCTCAAATCCTCTGCTCGTGGCATCTGATGCTCAGGTAATACGCTCTGAATTTCCTTAAGAAGCTTGTATTGCACATGGGGATTACAGGATAAATTGTAGAGAATCCACATTAAGCTGTTTGCCGTCTGAAAGATAAATGGACACAAATTTGAGTTTCTGCACATAACCAACCTTGAAACCATGATAAGCTGAACAGAAGGTGATGTGGTGCCCAGGACCACACTCTGAAGACGTATCAATGACACTTTCACATGTGCCCTTCGTTATTGTGCTTTAAATGTAGTATAGGAAAAGTCAGATTTATTTTACAAAACATGTCAGTTAAAGATAGCTTATTTACTGAGGGGATCAAAATAGAATCCTTTAAATAATCAACTGCATTAGGATACTTAAAATATACCTGGGTACAAAAATTGTTGGAACACAAGGAGAACATGTAAAACTGGTGAAGTGAAAGTAAGGTGGGTGGACTGTATTATTTACCAAGATGTTATACTACTGGGGTAACTGGGTGAAGGATACAAGGGACTCCTCTGTTTTTCTGAGAACTGCATGTGAATCTATAAAGATCTCAAAATACACATTTAAGTAAAAAATCATTTCATATAAAAGATTGATACAAAAATTTAGGTGGGGAGAAAGGGAGAGCCTCGGAGTATTGCTGATAAGAGGTTGTTTTTTTCTTTAATTTTTATGGGGCAAATGCACAAGAAACTGCATTTCTAGAATCGAAAAGAGGTTTTTCTGCCACACTCTAAAAAGGTAGGACAAAAATAAGAGGGCATCATCTCTGTGCTGGGTCTCAGAGCTCCACGCAAAGAGCCCTAGCAGTTGGTTGCTAGCACCAACATCAAAAATTCTAGCATCAAATTGTATTTCAAGGAAGCAGCAGTTTCAAAGGCTCATGGTCTCCCAGGGGCATCATTTATTCCCTTTCCAAAGGCAACAAGAAGAAAAAAAATATTGGCCGAAAGAGCCAGTGTCGCTTTTAGCTTCATGATATTCACCACTAGTAGTCAGATGTATTTGTTTTTCAGCCCTTTTTTTAAAGCTAATTTAAGCCAAATATTCCCGTAAAAAAAAAAAAAGGTCATTGTGTCCACCCTCTGCAGACATGGAGATGCGTTTGTTAAATGCCATGTGCCACTCACAGATATGAGCGAAGTGCAAGATGATGTGGAGCCCTGGCATTTACTATTTTTGGAAGAAGATGCCTCCAAGACAGGCTTCGTCATGTCAGAGAACTGGCAACCTCAGCTGCAAATAAACCATGGATGGGCATTACTCTAAGAGTCCAATTTACAAAACAGGAAGAGGGCGTAGCCACCAAATTAGATACACTTTCAAATTTCTCTGATTTTCCAAATATGACTTCCAGAAAAGCCAGGACTAAAAAAGAAACATTTGACCATATCAGGGTGTCCCTTCCCGCAAATACCAAATGAAGTTTCCCAAAGGCAGATAACTGTAGCTTTCACCAAAGCCATGTGAGCCCGCCTGGGTCTGAGGGTTATGTCTTGGGCAAAACCGTTCCGGCTTGACCTCCACAGAGCAGACCCGTCTCAGAGCTGAGCTGCCATCCCTGCTTCCACTCTTCCTCTGCTAGTGCTCATTCCCCACCCACCGGCCAGATCCCACTTTTCAAAACATAAATTTGATGGGGCTACTTCCTTGCTTCTAAGGCTCTGAGAGCATTTCCATCACAGGTGTAATAAAATCCAAATGCCTCACTAAGACTCCTGCTAAACATGGCCCATTGATGTCTCCAAGGTCAATTTGACCACAGTTTGTTAGGTCTCCAGCTTCATGCCTCTTTCTGCCCCAGGGCCTTTGCATGTGCTGTTTCCTCTGCCGGGAGTACAGATTTCCTCATTGCTGGCTCCTCTTCATTCCTGAGTCAGCTCCAGGATTACTTCCTTGAGAGGGAGCCCTGCACCCCATCTCCATTTCTTTCTGTTACATCACTCTGATGGTTTCTTCCATGTCCTGGACCACTCTCTGAATGACCGTGCTTATTTGTTTGTTTACATATCTTCCCCACTAGCAGTTAAGTTCCACGAAGGTAAGGACCTCTGTCTCTGGTTCATGGTGGTTTCTCAAGCACCTGAAACAGTGCCTGGGACACAGCAGGCCCTCAATAGTTCCTGTGAACCCCAAAATAATTCATTTATTTAACAGTTATTTATTGAGCACCTCCTACATCCTAAGTACCGTCCCACCTCCTGGGAATAAAACAGGGACAGAGACAAGTCATCACACTTAGGGAGTTCACATTCCAGTTGGAATGTGGAGTTCATTTCCCAGTTGGGAAAAAAAAAAGATGGGTGAAGCTTTATCTTGATGACTCTGAAGAGCCTCTTAGAATAAGGGATTCAATAGGAAAGTGAGCTGAAATGAATCCTCCCTTTTAACAACATGAGGAGAACTTACCACCCTGCTACTCTATCTGATGTAAAAACCCCTACATTTTCTTCGAACAAGAAACAGCACAGAAAGGGGAAAACATGGGAAAGAAATGAACGAGTCTACAATCTTCTTAGAGACTGTAGGTGTATGAAATGTAGAGCCTATGAGTAATATTAACATACATCTCTCCAATGAGAGCTCAGTAAAAGAATCAAAGAAACACCCACCTGAATACCCGTCAGTGTTTGTGTTTGGCGTCTGGCTGTTCAGTGTCCCTCCTGGGAGTATCGACCAGGGTGAGGCCAGAACTTTAGTACTGAAAATAAGCTGTTTCATTTAAACTGAACTCAAGTTTTCCCAAACTCACTATGGTTACATTTTTTAACAACAACAAAAAGTATTATTGAACTGGCAAGAAAGTATTCCAGGATTTTTGGAGTCTGTAAGCACAGTTAGGCATATTGAGGGAACATGCACAGCCATTTGAATTATATCCAGTTTTTAAAACCTAGATTATCTACCTTGCTCAGGGGTGGAATTTACTGTTTCTCTGCTTACATCCTACTCAGGATTTTTGTCACTGGAACATGTGAATTCTTCTCTCATGTTTAAGCATCGAGGCCGTACATGGGGACTCCCCCAGCATCTACTATGAGATCGTTTATTTTTGCTACACCAGTGCTCAGTTAACCCTTGTGAACTGCGCGAGTCGAATGACTGTTTAAAATTCATCGTGAAAAAGACTTTACAGACTATTGAGCAAATGGAAGTCAGGCCCACCCTACCGTTTCCACGGCAGCCAGCTGCAGCTCGGTGACCGCCGCATACAGCTCTTTCTTTGACAGCGGACTGTGGTGATAAATATCGCAAAGGAAATCCGTGCTGGGCTGCTCAGAATATTTCTCTAACCGGTTGTTGATACAAGATTTGACTATGAGAGAAGAGAAAAGGGAGGGGAAATCAGCTGAAAATTGGGATGAGGACAGAATGAATGGGAACCAAAAATAAAATCCCCCTGCTACATCTGAAGGGTCCTTTCAGAGACACTGACAATTTGTTAGATAAGCTAATATGGCACTGTTGTAAGTCAGCAAGGACTGATCCAGGCCCACATGAGCAGAGCGTTTCAACTTGAACGTGCACAAGAATCACCTGACCATCTCTAACAATGTAGATTCTGAATCAGGCCTGCGGTGGGCCTGGAAGTCTGCATTTCTAACAAGCTCCCATATGATGCTGAGGTTTCTGGTCTGTAGGACACATATTGAGTAGTAGGTGCTTAAAGCTTGAAGGGATCATCATGAGACAGAGATGAGATTTGGATCCACTCTCAGAATCAGAACGTGGACCCAGACCCAGATGCCTGGTTGATAAGGTCACTAATTCAGGCAAAGTGGGATTCAGCTCCCAAATCTTGGCAGGGAGAAGCCCCTCTCCCAATCTTATCAAGCATAAGCACACACACATGTGTAGCGCCCATACACGCTGGCAATACAGTAAACATTCCTGGTGTTTGTGAAGTACATCGAACTGTACCTCCCTCACTTCAATCCGGTATGCAAGCCGCCACTGGAATAATCATGATGGGGATGCTGCAAGAATAATGATGAGAATGAAGGTGACAGCTGCTCAAGTCTGAGCTTTGGGAACCCTCCTGCCTGGCTTCAAACCCTGCCTTTGCCGAGCCAGCCTGCGATCTTGAGAAAGTTACTTAACTTCTTTGTGCCTCTGTTCTGTTCACTTGGGACCTACCTTACAGGCTTTTTGGAGAGAATTAAATGAATATATGTAGGTATATAAATATATATAATAATAGAAGGGAGGGCCCTTCTGTTAGTATGTAATAGTGTGTGTGTGTATTCATAGAACAACACCTAGCAGCAAATATTCCCTCCATAACAATGTAGCAGAATTAGCTCTGATCCATTAAGATATAATATGCCAAATTTTTATGTTATCTATATTAGACTCAGAGAGAGATGCATGGAGGTAGGTAATATTATATTAGTGCATTTTAGAGAAAAGACACCTGAGGATGAACAGGAGACAGCATACTTGGCCGGCCTACCGCATCAGTGACAGAGCTGGGATTTGAGCCTAGGTGTCTCTGACTCTGAAGTGCTTGCCTTTAACCACACCTAGTTTAGAGACTGCAGAAAACCACCTCCTGTCTTTTCCTTAGAACTCATCTTCCCCAGGGTGAGCCCTCAACTTGGGTTTGCAAAGGCTGAAAGAATCAATAGGAGGAGCCACAGCATAAAGGACCACGGTGGTCAGGCCACGAAGATCAGAATTTCCAGAACTTCCCGTGGCAGCTCCAGACCCGTTGCCAGGGATGTGTGGCCGTATTACCTGATCTGAAGATGGTGTCCCATGCCTGCGTGTGGGCCTGCCAGACCTTCGTGTTGAGGCTCTTGTGCAGCTGCACTGGGGTGACCATCATCCTCCCGAACGTGCTCATCATCTGTGGGGAGCACAGCTGCCTTTTCATGCGCTCTCTCCTCCCAAAGACGCTGCCGTTCCGGAAGAGGGGCATTCTAACGACTATGACCCATGCTCCCCAGGCCTCCCCACACCAGCCCGAGACACAGTCCTCTCCCCAGCCCCAGTGCCAAAATGAAAATAATCTTTGGGGTGACTTTCTACTGGATATACTTAATAAAAAATTTGATCTTAGGACCTAAACATGAAAAGAAAAAGGACAACTAACTTTCATATTCACATCAATTTCCAATAATTTCCAAATGTCACCCATGTCTCAACCAATTTTGTAGCATCTCCCATATCCACATAGGACCTAAATGATTCAGAAATTTAAAACCTGAACATGTTCAGACTCTTTTTCAAAAGAGCATGTTGATTAACTGACCTTTAACTGAAATACTTGAGCTTTGCCTAATGATTTCACGAGCTCCTTTATTAGATGTGCATATACGCACATGCATACAGGAAAATACATAATACATATTAAAACCGAACCCCTGACTATTGTCATAAATATGTGTGTGTGCCACTCATGGGGAGCCACTGACTCACATTTGTTAAGTTCCCTGAACGACCAGTCGGGAAACCTGCTGTCTTAGAGAGGATGCTTACTGTTTTGATGGCTGTGATGAAATTCAAAGCTTCCTCCCCTGCATTCTTCTGAAGGAGCCCAAATCTCTTCTCATAGAGCACAAGGCAGATGCCTGTTATTTAAAATAATCAACACATTACATGATCACAGCCACAGTGGAGTCTATGATTTGCTAGCTGCTAAAGACTCAATTCTGTTTCTCATCAAGGGAGGTCTTTTTAAGACCAAAGGCAAGGCAAAGTGTCTGAGAGAAATGGGCACGACCACTCCCTTCTCTCTCTAGAATTATCTCCAGGTCCAAGGATACACCCCCTGCAGAACCTTCTGGTCAGAAGTGCCCCTGTGACAATGTAGCTATTTTTATAGACGAGTGAATCTCTCCTGTGGTGTCTAGTTTTTGTCAGTTTATCATTGATACCATGTGTAGCAGACCTTGTTAATGGTCTACCCAACACTCATTCTCCCCCCCTTTTTCCCTAAGAGAACCTGTTTTCCTTAGAGTGTCCATGTATCAGTCCTCCGGCAATAAATCAGGATTGACCTGCTCCCTGTGACTGATCCTGTTCGGTGACTCCCCGAGCTTCCTGTGGCAGCCCGAGGAGACACCCGACCCAGGTCTGGTCAATGAGACAATGGGAAACATCTTTTGCTTTGTTGATCAAGGGGCACAGGGGCAGCTGACTTAGGTCTTCCCTTTCTTCCTTCTTGCTTTTCTGCCTGCGGTGCAGAGGGGAGACCAGGAGGGCAGCAGCCATTCTGCAACAAGCCAACAAGCTAAGGATGGATGAGCAAGTGATGGTCAGGCATGGGTCCCCGGGGACATTGCTCAGTGCCGCCTAGGGACTGCCTTCCTCAAGACTTCTTTTTAAATGCCAGACAATAATTTTTAAACCACTACAGTCAGGTTTTCTTTGACTCACAATGAAATGCATTCCATGCTCTTTAATTTAGTATTTAATTTAGGTATTTCCAGTGGACAATTTCCAAAACACACTTTTCTTCTCCTCTATAATCATTCCCTCTTTACTCTAGTCTTTCCCTAACACCATTGTGGATTTCTTATTTGCAGAGAGCTTTCCAATGTGCTTAGATGACTGGCCCATACCTTTAAAGTAGGGCTGATCTCATGGAGGGAGAGATCAGGACAAAAGCCCTCATCCCAAGGTTCCTCTCTGACCCTTCCCATCAGCAGCCAGAGTGCTTCCTCCAAGCGCATCAGACCTCGCTGCCTTATGCTAAAAACACTTAACTATCGCTCCCATGTGCTCCCAGCCTCAAAGCCAACCCTCACCCCTGGTTTATATGGACTCCCGTGGGCTGGCTGCCACCTTCCCCATATGCCATGGCTTCTCCCTTGTATGACAAGCTCCTGTCATTCTAAATGCCTTTCTGTTCCTTTAACAGAATCCATTCTGTTCCTTCTGCCTGGAACAGTTCTCCTCTTCTCACTTGCACCTGGAGAACTCCTACTCCTCGGCCAGGCCTTAGCGGAGATGGCACCGCCACCACGAAGCGTTCCTGACTGAGCTCAGCTGGGCAGCCCTCTGGGATCTCCCACAGCCTTGGCCCTCCTTGGCCAGATGCCACTTTGCTGACAGAGCCTGCTCCCTTGCCTGCACCCCCACGAGGCAGCATCCCCGTCAAGGCAGGGCTCTGTGCTTTGCCTCTAGAATACTCCTTGGAGAAAGTGATCATCCCCCCTTCTGTTCTCAGCCCTCCATGGCTCCCTGTCTGACTCAAACTGAAAGCCCAAGGTCTTGCCTGGACCTACAGGCCCTGGCTTGACCTTTCTCAGCTCCTCTTTCCCCACCCCCACAATCCTCTCCTGCCAGGGTCCCTGTAGTTCCTCCCTGGGGACATTCGCACTTCCCGTCTTCCCTGTCTGGAACAATCCTCCCACAGATGCCCTGTGGCTCGCTCCTTCCCTTCTGTAGATCTCATTTCAAATGTCTCTTTACCATGGTGGATTTACCTCACCCGGGCACCTATGCTCTTTCTCGACTCCCTGACCCTTTGACAGTGTCTATTAAAATGGATTCACCTGTTGATTATCACTCCCCACTAGAATCTAAGCTCTGTGTGAGCAAGGATGTTATCTGTTTTGTTCCCTGCTGTGCCCCCAGTACCTAGTATGGTGCCTGGCACATAGCATGTGTTCAATAAATGTTTGTTGAGTGACTAGATAACACCCCGTGGTGCAAAGCCTAACTGAAGTGCCTGAAAGCATTTAAGGGACTGTTAGGCCCTTCCCCAGTCAGCAACCGTGTATGATCACAGCAGAGTCATCGACAGAGCCATGTTTCATCCTCGAAATCACTTGCAAAGCAAAGGAACAAAACTTACTTTCAAATGACCATTTGTTCAGTTCACCGTATAAGTCTTCAATGTGGCCTCTCTCGCCACACAGCTCATCTATTCTATCCACAAAATCAGCCAAGACCTTGAAAGAAAGAAGGCACAGAAGACAAGATACTTTTCAGTCAACAAAGGAAAACAAGAGTTGAAAGTTCGGTCAGTGAACTTCAGGTTTTGCTTCTTTCTATACTCACTGCCTAAAATGTTATTCATTCTGAATCAACACCTCTAACAGATGCCACACGGGAGCTCACCTTACACCCTAACAAACTTGTCCTGGGCTATTTCCTCAGCTTTTCCTGCCGCCACCCTAGAGCTTAAGTTCCAGCTTTTGATCTAAATTTAAGAAAAGGAAAACATTTCTTCTAATCAGAATGGGGAATAAACCGCAAAGGAGGAATCAGCCAAGCGTCCCTCTTGGCACATCTCAAAGGCTACGATGCTAAAACTATCCTGAGGTTTGCCGCTTCCATATCTGGGCAAGCAAACATCTCCTTACTGGTTGGTATTATGTTAAACATGTTGGAACTGGAACCAGGAAATCTGCACATTCTGGAGGCAGCCCCTTCACTAAATGGCTCTGGGACCTTGGATGAGTTACATAAGGCCTCTAAATGCCAGTTCCCCAAATCAGGGCTTTAACGAGGCTTGTATAGCACCAAGCACTGCACCCAATATATTGTCTTAGTGGATCTTCACAGCAGTCTTATTAGATACGATGTACCATCGGTAGTCCCATTTCTTAGGCAACAGGTTAGAAAACTGAGGCTTTGAGAGAGGCAAGGACACTCACCCTTGGACACATAGCTCATAAATTGTCATCCTGGGGTCTGCAACAAGGTATGTGTGGCTACATAGACTACCTATTTAACCAGGGGGCATGTTTAGCTTCCCCACATAATACATTAAAAGTCCTTTGAATTTGCTGCAATCCAAAAATTCAGAGATTTCACATAAATATAGGGACAAGCTACTACTTGTCAAAAAACAATTATAATACAAGATCTGGGGATACTGGATCTGCATTCCCACGTGACAGTCATTGCTGGAGGTAGGGCAGCTGTCCCCTTTGCAAAAGGCATGTACTCTTCTATTTGCTGAAATCCCTATTGGGCCTGCTTTTTACATTTATATTAATTACTGATCCCTGGAAGCCTCTGAGTCTGCAATCTCTCATCTATATGATCCTATCAGGGGCCAAGTTCAGCTCAAAATACCCCAAGTGAACAAGAGTAAAAAGAGATTACAATATGCTTATATCCCTCCCTTGTGACCCCCAATGGCTAAATGATAAAGTCTAAGTACTTCAGCATGACACAAAAACATTATGTACAGCATCATTCAGAGAAAGCCTCACTTTAGCTGTACTGAATGTATTATTTTCTCTGAATATACCATGTCATCTCATGCCTCCCTATTTTCAGCAGGCTATTCTATTCTTTCTTTCTCCACCTGCTCTGGCTTATAGACTCCTACTCATCTTGCAAAACCCAGCTCAAATGTCACACACATTATTTCATTTAATCCTCACAGCAAACCTGTGGAGTAGGAACTGTTACTCTTAGTTTATAGATTTGGGAAACTGAAGTTTAGGGTGTGGTATAGACAGGTTACATGGTTTATGTTTGGAGGGCTGAGGTTCAAATCCAAGACTGTGGATACCAAAGTCTGTGTTCATAATTTCTCCCTTATTACAATATTACTTTAAAAGAGTGAAAAAGGGAGGAAGGGTTTGGGGGCAGGAGGAGGTGGAAGGGAATGAGTAGAAAGGGAAACTCTGGCATCATCCAAATTGCCCGCTTTCCCCTCTGCATTTTGCAGCTGTGACTTGAAGGTCTGTAAATATTCCTCCCAGGCCCTTCCTGGGTCCCAGCAAACCTCATTGATTTTGTTGTCCAGCTTCATAATTTCAACTGGTTTCATTAGTTTCTTTTGAAAGGCACTGCGGACCCTCTGCCAGTCTTCTCCTTCCCTGCAGAGAAGCAGAATTATATGTAGAGCACACTGAAAAGAAAGGAAGGGAGAAGCAGAGATACTTCCAGCTCTGTACCTTGTGACCTGGATAACCAAATGAATACTGAAAATCACACCAAGAAATAGCAGAGAATATCAGCATTGGAATATTCAGGGTGGGCTTGATAACAGGATGAAAACATCTTTCCTTCTAGCCAAGGATTGCAAAGGAAAGGTGTGGTCCAGATGCTTAAGGTTCAGGGCTTTTGAGGTACCCTCGCTGGGGCCGACCTGGGAGGCCAGATGCCTCAATTCCTAGCAGTCAGTGGGCAAGTCAACACTTCCCTCACCAGCAGTCCAGATCTGTTTGAGGAAAAATCCGGTCTTCTTTCAATCCATTGACTTGGGTTGAAAGGCACATTCAACAAAACACCTCAAATTAAAAATATTGCCATTGCCTCCAAAAAACATCTGGTCCAAGATTCATTAGAATTGTAAAGAGCCTGTTCTCAGTTATGCGCCCTTCTGCACTTGCCCCGTTGCTGAGCATACAGCCTGTGATGCACCATGTATTAATATGGCTTTATTTCCAGTTAGTATATTCAGACAAATACAACTATTAGGCATTACAATCTGCGGGTTAAAAAAAAAAGTACTAACTTATTAAATGCTAACAATTAAGTGGAGGAATCACATCACATTACAGCATTTATCTATCTAAAAATGCAGCCTTGACACCCCTCCTTATCTTACCTTTCCAAGAAGATCTATAAGCCTCCATTCCCCTCCAGAAAGGTCAATGCCAAAAGCAAAGGGGATGTGAACTTCTGGCATTTGAGCTCACAAGAGGGAGTCACAGAGAATTTTAAGGGATAGTTGTGTTTGCCTGGCACTCTGACTCGTAAACCATCATGAGTCTGAACACAATTTGTGGCGTTTCTGTGATGGAAAAGCCTGGCGGTGCCCAGTTGCCCTGGAGCTCACATGGGTTGGGTGCCCACTACATCTCTCCCTCAACCCCCTCCAGTCTGTGCAAGAACTGGAGACTGCCTCAGGCAGGGACGTTCATACTCGCTCTACATGAGTCTAGCTCCAACGAATCCCTTCCCAATTTCCAAGCTAATCAGGCCTAGCCGCTGGCCCCCATCCTGCCACCTGGACTCACAGGATTAGCAGCCCGTAGCCCTCCTTGCGATAGTCGCGATAGGCCTTCCAGGGTTTGATCTCCAGCCGCTGGGGATAGGCGCTCTCGGTGCGATACAGTGCTTCCAGCAGGCACGGGGAGCCCAGGTGCACCGAGTCGAATGAACCCAACTTCATGCGGAAAATCTTGCCATACTTCTTGTGGTACTCGGCCTGCAGCGGGCCGTGCAGATGAGAAGTCAGCGGGCATCCCATGCAGTCCCAAGAGCGCTTCTCCCTCCTCCTTCCTCCCCGGGCATGGGCAGGGCTGCGGCGAGGACACTCGAGCGCACCTTGCGCCCGCGCCGCGCGCCTTGGAGAGGGTTTGGAGGGCCCGGCAGCGAGGGGAGAGGGAATTGGGGAGCGACGAGGCATTTACCAGAGTGTGGTGCTGTTTCTTGAGCCCGCCTTTCCAGAGTATCTCCAGCAGGCTGCCCAGCAGCGGCCAGTTGGTGGGGCCCGGCAGGGTGGCTGCACTCTGCGCCTCGCCGGGTGCCATCAGCGGGCACAGCGGCACCTCCTGCGTCGGAGGGGGCGTGCACGCTGTGGACGTCACCAGCCTGGGGGGCTGCCCCAGGTGGCGCAGCTGGCGTACGAAGGCAGCAAGGGAGCGGCTCTTGCTGATGGGGGGGCTCATGGCTGCGGGAGAGACCCGGCGCGTGAGGAAGCGCGTGGCAGAGAGAACCGCAAGGTCCCTCAAGAGGCTCCGACTGGATCAGGGCGTGTGCGGGTGGGGGGTAGTTGACGATTCTAGGGGAGAGGTAAGTAAAGAGGGCCACTAGGTGTGTTGGAGGGGGTGGAGGACCTCGGCGAGGATGCTCGACGCGGCGGGGTGCAGCGGCCTCAGGGCGCGGTGCTAGCCGAGCGCGGACCGCAGGGGTTGGAGGAGCGGCCCCGGGGTTGGGGGATTCTTGGAGGAGGAAAGGAAGATCCTGGGTCTGCCTGTTGATCTGCCAGGCTGACTTCCAGGTGGGGAGCTGCGCGGTGGGGGCGTCAAGGAGGTTAGACGAGATGCTGCTGAAGCCACCTCCTGTCCCTTTCCGCACTCCATCCCTCGGACCAGGTATTTAAGGAGACAGGCAGGCCCTGGGTGGCCAATGAGCACGCGGGCTGGGGCTGAGTGGGCCCAGCTGGCCGGGCCCGGGTGGGGGCAGGTCTGGGGGTGGAAATGGGATGGAGTCAGCGAGGTGAGCGAGGGCGCCCGGTCCGGAGTGCCCTGTGCGCTGCTCCCGGGCGGGAGCGCCGCGGGCTCCCCCCGGAGCTAATCCTTGGCGAGGCCACCGCCGAGTTCACACGGGTGTGCCCAGCGCCTCCCGCCCTCCCCCACTTGCACAATCGCGCTGCAGGGCCCAAGTCTCCGAGTGCAGCCTCGGGAAGGCTGCCGCGGGCCCAAAAGCCGGCGCCTCCGGGGAGCCGGTTTTTGTCAGCCTGGACGGAACTCTTCTTGGAGGTAGGTTGGTTTTCTGGACCTCCCAAGGTGGGGAGGTTTTGAAACTTACTGAAAAGCATTCATAGAGGCAATTTCTTTCTCTTACGGGTCTTAACTTGGGCAAGGAGGGCCAGTTGAGTTCATAAACTTCCTGGCTGCTTCATTTTGGGGTCGTTATGAAGATTTAATGAATTAATACAGGTAAAGCGCCTACCGCAGAGCCTGGTCCATAGCACGCAATATGGTTATTACATCTGTAGGTAATTGTGCAATAAATGCGGTGTGGGCATGGCTCGCAATGAGGCTGGGCTACCTCTCCCGCGTGCATCAACCCCTTCCCTCTTTTTGGAAACCGACTACGACTTGCAATGGATGCGCAGGCGCCCACCCTCCCCACCTCTCTGCAAAGTGCCCACCCTCCCCACCCCGCTTCTCAAAGTCCATCCAAAGCAAGCGCGGGGACGCGCACACGGGATTTCTAGAGTCATCGTGGCTGGCAAGAATGGAACTCGTTTTACAATTAAGGAAGAGAAGTTGGAGATTTTGTTGATTGTTTCAAAGTGATTCATAATCTTTCATTCTGATCCAACGCAAACACTGCCGCAGGCTAGCGAGCCACTGAGGAGGCTGTGCTTCCGCTACTGGTTTTCCAGTCACGTGACTGTTTTTTTTAACCGGGGGGGGGGGTGAAATCCTCTCCTAGTAAATTCATTGTAAACTTTTAGTTTGTTTCTTGAAAACTTTTTGTAGTCCAGCTGAAGCCTGAGCATTGTCATTACTGATTTGTCCTGAGAGGTTAATGACTATTAGTAAAAATAACAGCCATATACATTTTATATTAATATAATTGTTATATATTATGTCTACTTACATAGAGAACTATATATGCACTATATAATACACATTATATAGCCTATGCTGTAGATTATATACTAAATGTCATATACACTGTCATACATCATATTACACATACTGAACACTCAGTAATTTTGTAACTCATATTGTTAAGTCAGCAAATTGAGTTACCCCCTGTCTTATTCTTTCTTTTCTCTCTCTCTGCAGGTACATAACTTAAAGCCATTAATTTCAGATTTTCTACGTTTGTCTATGGGTTTAGCACTATGTGGCTTTACAAACTCCAAGTAGATACTTGCAAGTGTAGACAAGCATTAGTCTCACAATACCCAGCAAGGAAATTCCTATTTCAGGGAAATTGGTTTCTCATCTCCAGAGGAGAAAGTCCCCAGTAATTTTTAGAGTGGAATGCAGAGGAATGAAAGGTTGGTTCTTTGAAACTCGGTTGTCATCAGCCCATACCCATCCTTGATGAGATGCAGCAAATTAAAAATGACTGCTTTGAAACCAGTCCCAGAAACTCCTCCTCCTTGGCCTCATCCCTAGCTCATCGCTTAGCCTCTGTAAGTCATCCCGAGAAGGATCCTGCTGGGAATTACTAATGAGAGATCTTGAAGGGCCTTGTAAATGCCCACCATCATTACAGAGAGAGGCCCAGGCCCTCTATTTTGTTCTGGGAAATCTTACCGAGCCTTGAATGGATAATTACACTGCAGCCCTCACACCAAGCGGCCACAGATGACAAAGTGTCTGTGTATGTGTGCACAAGTGTGAGCATGTGTGGTAAGAGTGGGGCAGTTGAGTCCTTGGGAGGGTGATGGCTGGCTTCTCTGTCCTGAAAAACACAAAACTCCTTCAAATATATGAAGTGGTAATATAGTTTTATGCTTCAAAGCTTTGGCTAAACTAGGGTGTGAGTCCAGATCTGCTTTCTGATTGTGGAACCTGAAAGGACTTGCTTCTCACATCTGTAGACTGGACAGTGTTCGAACCAGCCTCACAGTAAAGTTCAAGCCTCATGGAAATAGCAATAAAAATGATATCCAGTCTTATGGGATTTACTGGGATAATAATAATATATATGTAGTTCTTAGCACAGTAAAGTGCTCAGTAAATATTACCTCATAGCATTGCTGTATTACCTACCTCGTATTCTGCAAACTACGTATAAGAGAGTCAACTTACCAGGTCTCAAATATTATACCTCGTTCAGCTTAGTATTGAAGTTTAGACTCAGGAAACTGTATAATTGAATAAAGCCAAAGGAAGATTAGCAAAGAAATGCTGTTGAGTTCAAATCCCAGCTCCGTCACTTAGTAGCCAGATAAAACTGGGATCATTTACTTATCTGTCAGCCTCGGGTACCTCATCTCAAAGTAGTAATAATGGTAGTACCCACCCAGTAGGGTTTTTTTTTGAGGGTGACAAAACATTGAAAGTTCCTGGTGTACAATAAAGGCTCCAGAATGTTTATTGCTCAAGTTATTAGGAACTACAGGGAATAAGCTCTCAAATAATTAAAGTCATAATCTCTATTATATTTGTCTTGGGGTTCTCTGTCTAATTAGACAAAAATCTCCTTGTTCTTGGCTTTGCTAGAGCACGTGACACAGTGCTGTCTCCCTGGCCAGCACCCAATAAACAAATAATAGGCAATTGATTACTGATTATTTCCTCATTCTCAAGTGAAAAGAGAAAGATCAGTATGAATATATTCTTTGTTTTCTGAGGAAGAAGTTGTTGGTAAATCCTGGAGAGCTTTATTTGTGTGTCATGTAGAACGCAATTCTGTGTAATTGAAATAATAGTTTTATTTGGTCTATTATTTCTATTATAACCACAGCTTGGGTTGAAGCTATGGCCCCACCCCTCATAAGCTACATGATCTTGGGCAAGCTTTTAACCTCTCTGAGCCTAGTTTCCTCATTCATAAAGTTGGGAGTTGCTATACCTGTTGCAGAAAGGTTAAGATGCATCCATGAAACACAATTAACCATTGTCTTCATAAACATCTGTTTGGCCCCTGACATGCTTGATGATTTCTGAGTAGAATTCAATCCTCTCAGTAAGCTAAAGCTATATTATGGTAAAAATGTATCTTAAATTTTCCAAAATGCAGTTACATGGGGAGAACTTTACAAAGGTTCATCATTAAAAGAGTCACTCCATTTTTAAAGAGAGGAATAATATAGCATGTACACTCAAGTTTATGAATCATTTTCCTCTCACTATAAATTATGATTTATCGAGGAGCTACTATGTGTGTGCCAGATATTTTACTATCTCTACCCACACATTAATACATATGGTAAATATTATTTTCTGTTTTATATGAGAAAACCTATTTCTTACAGAGTTTAAGCTAGACTTGAGTTTGAATCTACCTTGCTACTTATTACTAAGTTAGTTCACCTTGTCCTCATCTATAAAATGGAAATAATAATAATGGCTCTTATATATTATTATAACATTATAGTTATAATAATTTAAATAGTTACAATCTTATGACTTGAATTCTAGTTTGCTTCAGGATGTCAGCTCCCTGAGGACAGGTAGACTGTCTTGTTCTCTGGTATATTCTTAGTACCAATAACTATGCTTGTATCAGTTTAGGTGCTCAACAAGTATTTGTCAAATGATACATTTAAAAGCAACAGAGATTAAATGTCTTAACCTGCTATCCCTGTACTTGTTTAATTTGATTGATTCTATGGTTCTAGTGAAACACAGTTCCTGGTAAAAGATGTGTTAATTACACATCTTATATATAAAGAAACATATTATTTTGTTTTCATTTTTCAAAATGTCTTGGAAAATAGAGATCTGTATGAAGAAGATGTGCCCTCTTTAAAGTAATAAAGTATCTCCATGTGAAAATAGAATCGATTAAGTGAGTAAATATTTTGAACAGTATTTGAGGGTGACAAAACATTGAAAGTTCCTGGTGTACAATAAAGGCTCCAGAATGTTTAACAGTATTAGCTGTTATTACTATTAACAATAACTTTGGAGGATATAGATATAACTATCTGATCTAGAGTCATATTAAGCCAGCTAATGAAAAAATCCACTGATTTGGAAAAATTCCATTGGTACTGTATGTTTCATAATTGACTTTAAAAATTGCATCATCACATAGATACCCATTCTCTGCTTTCTTGCATGATTTAAGTTGGCTAATTCCATCAGGGTGAAAATCAGGGAAATTCCATAACAGAATTGTTATTGCTAATTATTTCAGACCCAAAGTATATTTTGCTTTGCTCCTGTGTGTCAAGAGCCTGCCTTGACATCTTATTATGGCTGTTCACTTGGATAAGGCATTGTCGAGCTCTGGCTGTGTTTTGCCAGGACTTTAATGTGAACCATTAAGTGCGTACTTCAGTGGGGCATTGGCACCTACAGAGAGCTGGTGGAAAGTCCCTGTGTCATCAGGATGAGTAAACTCCAGGAGGATTAGAATGGATATCCCCTTGTTTGTCAGTATTCATGAAGAGGACCAAGTGAACAATTCTAAAGCAAGAAGATTCTAGAAGAGTTCTTTTATCTTTGGGGTCAAAAAATGTTTAATTGGAAGAGTATGTAAGCATCTTTTGTATAATAGCAAATACCAAATGGTCCTCACAATCTTGGTCTTATTCCCTGATTTTCCACTGACAGAGAACAGCTGCCAACTTCCCGTATTTTGGCTCTTGTGGGTGTCAAATGACAATGTTTACAGCAGCAATGAGGAAGTCCTTCAGAGTCCAATTCTACTGCAACCTGGAAGAGAATCATTTGGGGTCTTATATGTTTACATGAACACACGAATTCCTCAAAAACGTAATGAGCTTTTCCCTTGAAAAATAATTTAATGTAAATTTCCAGTGATGTCTTTTTTTTTTTTTTTACTTTATCCAGTTAGAATGTAATTCTTTGGAAGTGGAGTCATTCAACAAATGGCTATTAAGCACCTACTATTTGCCAGGCACCATTCCTGGCACTGGAGGAAGTGGCAAATAAGACAGACAAAGCCTCTAACTTCTCGGAGGTCACATTCTACCAGGGATAACAGACAACACCCATGGAACCAAAGAAATAGCATAATTTCAGATGGGCATACAATACGGAGATGGAATGGAGGTAAAATGTGTGTGTGTGTGTGTGTGTGTGTGTGTGTGTGAGGTTACTGTGCTTCACTTGTTTGCAAAGGTCTTTCTACAGAACTAACATTTGAGCTCAGACTTAAATGTGAGAAGTGATCACCTTCATCAAGATCTGGAAGCACAGGGGCAGAGGCCCATTAGCTTGACAGCCAACAGCTTCAAGGGACCCACATAGAGAATCCCATAAAGAGTGCCGATCGAAAGCAGAAATGTATTCGATTCATCCTAAAGACAAAGGGACAATATTTCATCTCCAAACCCAAATATCAAATGGCTTCTGGTTGTTATGCTTTAATGTTGTAGAGGTATTTTATTACTTCGAGGTGGTTTTGTTTAGTAGCACAGATGTGAAAGTGAACATTATTTAAATATATATAAATCGGTTAAAATAAGAATTAAATTACAACTATCTGTTGTGCTTTTACTGTGTCCCCGGGGGGAACAAGCTTCTATAAGGTAAACTTCAGAGGAAGTGAACTTTGGTCTATTTCTTAGCTCCCCAAATATTGCATTCAGAAATTATTTGTGTCCCAAACCCTGCACAAAATACTCATAAACACTGACAAGTTTAGAGGCATGTGGCTAGCCTCTCTTCTAGTCCCTGGGAAATATCATTGTTCTCAGGCATGTGCTTAATAAAAGAAAAGTGAGCTAGGATCTGTGTGATGAACATCTGTGGGTTTTGCCTGCCCAGCATCGAGGCTGACTTCTGATTTCTGTTTGAGTTGCTGCTTCTTCCACCAGCTGTCTGGCTGGTTATATGAGCTCATCTCCTCCTTCAAGGGAGGGCCCATGATTTAGGGCCAATCTGAGTATTCAATCCCCCCCAACCCCTCCAGCTAAGGCTGAATGCATTCATCTGGGTCATCCCATTCATGATCCAAGTCAGTGACATCGGTGAATCTTGGGACTTTTGCAGGAGCAGGTGGGAAAGATCAGAATCTTTCCACTATGAGGGCTGAGAGTCTAGATTTTGGGGAGCACCATGTAGAGAAGGCTGCTCTAATGGAGGAACACAGGGGAAAGCAGAGCTAAGAGGCAGAGGTGATTGAAAGAGAAGGCAACAACCAGTCCTGCTGGCAACACTTGGGACCATCCATCCATCCCTGCTTTTCTTTCCATGGGCCAACAAATTCCTCATTTTTGCTAATTCCCTTCTGATCTGGGTTTCTCCTCTTGCATCTTAAAGCATACTGATACACTCATCCTAAACATTATGTTGCTATTAAATGTTTTTTACTTTGAATAATAATATTCCAGAACTGGGAAATAGTGTAATCCTTCTGGCCTCCCTCAAGCAGTTAAACACAATTATGCATGAACCCAGAGATCTCATCCTGAAATAAAAAGCATTTTGTTTCTTTATTTTTATTCATTCTACATAAATGTTCCATACAGTATGCTTTTCAAAATTATATTTGTTGACTTGTAGGTATTACGTGGTAGCTACAGATATGGGCTCTGGAATAGGTCCCCATCTTTATCAGTTTTCAGCAGTGGGAGCCTTTGTGAAGATCCTCTTTAAAACTGAGGAATAATATTTACCACTTAGAGTGCTATAAAAATTATTATCTGGCCACTGAAAATGTAAGTCGATCAGTTAGCACCATGCTTGGCAGAGGTAGGCATTTAATTATATTAGCTGTTTTTATTCAGTTGACAAGTGTATGACATATCTGTTTTGGCATGCTTCAATATAGTATCATTTATGCTCACTGCATATGTTTTCCTTCCAAATCAACCAGAGGTCATGGTTACTTCCATCTGTCACTCAGTCTTTCCCTTTAGGCACCTCCATGAAATGACTGCAGGTTCAAAAGACATGGCCTGTTTGGACCATCAATAAACTCTCCACTCTGATGTACTTGAAACTGACATGACTAGTTAAAGAGGGATTGAGAGTTTATTACATGCCAGTCAGAGAGCATACTAAGATTTTAAGACATTGAGACTGATTTTTTGATCCAGCATTTAGTTGATCTGGGTGAACATAGCATGAGCACTTAAAGACATATTTTACAGCTGTTGAATGTTGCTTTCTATGAACACTCAATGGGTTGTTTTCCACTTAGTGCCTTTTTGGTTATTTTTAATACAACTGCTCATTCACTACGGTTCCTTTCTCTCCCCCCCCCCTTTTTTTTGAGAGGTTAATCAAATCTTTTAGTGTTGCGTTTTGTTTCTCTTATTGGCTCCTTTGCTACATCTTTTAATTCTTTTTGTCTCCCTAGGGCAAATAATTTGCATCCTTAATGTATCAAAGTCTATTTAGAGTCAGAAGACAGTGTGACATATGCACCCCATTTGTTGTGCTAATGTCATATCGGTTACTTCTATATACATTACAAATCCAAGATTACAGTGATATGAATTTTGCTCTGAATAATCATCTTCCAAGGAAATTACAAGAATTACAATAAGCATCGCTTTTATGTCTTTCATATTTACCCATTTACTGAGCATCTCTGGTGCCGTTCCCTCCCCCAGACAGCCCACTGGTTTCTATCTGGTGTCTCTTTTGTCAACCTGAAGAACATCTTTTAGCCTTTCTTGGGTGGAGCTCTGCATCTGCCTTTGCACTTTATCCAATCGTTTGGGAAAAGACATCAGTCTCCTTGTCTTGTTGCCTATTACACTTTCATGTCTTGCTGTAAGGGTGCTTTATCCAATACTGTGAAAGTGAACAAAAGCTAAGTTTGTTTTAAGACATTCTTAGCACTCCTTTAAAAACTTAAAGACACCATGCAGGAAGAAGAATGGAAAAAAGTTTTCAAAGTTTCCCCATTGTCCCAGGCTGTCTTTAAAACCAATTGCTGATGCAGCCCAGTTCTACCCTGAGAGAGAGCCCTGGGGTTCTAACTGCAGAATGCAATCCCATAAGTCATGTAAATAATGAGATTGGGAAGTGCCATAGCCAGTGCAAAAATCTTAGGAGTATGTGTCTGCAAAATGAGTTTTAAAAAGTTGCATTAGAGATTGGATTAAAGATAGCAGCATGGGAGGTGAGACACAGGCTTCCTCCTAAAACCGCATATAATTCAAAAATATAATACAACTAATCCTGAAAGAGCAACAGGAAAAAGGACTGCGCCAGACTGCATACACCTGGAGAAAAGAGCAGACCTCACAGAACAGGGTAATGTACCAAGGCAGTGGCCCGGTGGCACCCAAGCCCTTTCCCCACCCCAGCTCACAGGCAGGAGGAAGAGAAACAGAGCAGGGAGGGAGTGGTGGTCTGGCACTGCTGAATACCTAATGCGGGAGATCTGCTCTGGGAGCACAAACCTACATTTCATGGTGCTTGCATGATATGCTTGTGATGACGGGATTGGAAAGCTAAGACAGGCAGAATTCCTGGAGAGACTGAGATTCCAGCCACTTGTGGAAAGCAGGGATCCATATCTGGCTGCTCTGGGACAAAAGAAAGGCGGGCAGTCTGAGAGACTTCCTAACAAGGAAGCCCTTAGCAAGAGGGCTGCTAAAGGGGCAAGGATTGCACAGAGCTTACTGCTCAGGAGAGAGGACAGGTAGACAAAATTGTCTGGGTGCACTCTGCCCAGCAGGTAGGGAGCTTTGCCATATAGACTCTCATATTTAAGGAGGAAAAAGAAATCTTCCTCCTTAAATAATCTTCAGGTGCTCCAGCTCCTTGGCTGGCTACACAGCTCCAAGGACCCCCTCCGTGATACGCAGCCTACTGCACCTTTCTCCCGGCCAGCCCCACCTGGCTCACAAACCGGCAAATCCTACCCTGGCATTAGGCCAGCCAGAGGGAAGATCTGTCTACAGCAACTACAAACACAAAGCATAGAGGCTTATACCTGTGTACTCAGCCCACTGGTTCAGGCAGTGGAGACACGCATAGCAGCCAGTAGCAGGAAACAGCTCTTTCCTCCCCCCCACGTACCAATACCACTCCCTTGTGACCCCCCCACATTGCTTCAGGGGCTGAGCAGCTCCAGGGAGTAGAGCTTCTGGGCACTAGAGGGCGCCATATACAAATATGAAATGCCAAAGGAACGTGGTTCGGAGTAAAATTATTAATACCACTCCTGAGAAAGATTTAAATGACATCCACCTCATGACTCTTCCTGAAAGGGAGTTCAAAATAAAAATCATTAACATGCTCATGGAGGTACAGAAAGATATTCAAGAACTCAGCAATGAATTCTGGTCGGAGATCCAATCATTGAAGAGCACAATGGACGGTATTAAAAGCAGATTGGATATGGTGTAGGAGAAAATAAATGAAATAGAAACTAGAGAAGAGGAATACAAAGAAGCTGAGGCACAGAGAGAAAAAAGGATCTCTAAGAATGAAAGAATATTGAGAGAACTGTGTGACCAATCCAAACAGAACAATATTTGCATTATAGGGGTACCAGAAGAAGAAGAGAGAGAAAAAGGGATAGAAAGTGCCTTTGAGGAGGTAATTGCTGAAAACTTCACCAATATGGGGAAGGAGATAGTCTCTCAGGCCATGGAGATGCACAGATCTCCCAACACAAGGGACACAAGGAAGACAACACCAAGACATATAGTAATTAAAATGGCAAAGATCAAGGATAAGGACAGACTATTAAAGCAGCCAGACAGAGAAATAAGATCACATAAAAAGGAAAGCCCATCAGGCTATCATCAGACTTCTCAACAGAAACCTTACAGGCCAGAAGGAAGTGGCATGATGTATTTAATTCAATGAAGCCAAAGGGCCTTGAACCAAGAGTACTTTATCCAGCAAGATTATCATTTAAATTTGAAGGAGGGATTAAACAATTTCCAGATAAGCAAAAGCTGAGAGAATTTACCTCCCACAAACCATCTCTACATTGTATTTTGGAGGGACTGCTATAGATGGAAGTGTTCCTAAGGTTTAATAGCTGTCACCAGAGGTAATAAAACCACAGTAAAGAAAGTAGAACAGCTAATTACTAAGCAAATGTAAAAATTAAAATAAGTATCTCCAAAGTCAATCAAGGGATAGACAAAGAGTACAGAATATAATACCTAATATGTAAAGAATGGAGGAGGAAGAAAATAAAAAGAACCCTTAGACTGTGTTTATAAAAGCATATTAAGTGAGTTAAGTTAGACTCTTAGATAGTAAGGAAGTTAACCTTGAACCTTTGGTAACCACGAATCTAAAGCCTGCAATGCCAGTAAGTACATACCTATCGATAATCACCCTAAATGTTAATGGACTGAATGCACCAATCAAAAGACATAATAGAGTCACTGAATGGATAAAAAAGCAAGACCCATCTATATGCTGCCTACGAGAGACTCACTTTAAACTCAAAGACATACACAGACTAAAAGTGAAGGGATGGAAAGATATTTCATGCAACTAATAGGGAGAAAAAAGCAGGAGTTGCAGTACTTGTATCAGACAAAACAGACTTCAAAACAAAGAAAGTCACAAGAGACAAAGAAGGACAGTACATAATGAAAAAAGGGTCAATCCAACAAGAAGATATAACCATTATAAATATCTATGTGCCCAACACAGGAGCACCTACATATGTGAAACAAATACTAGAATTAAAAGGAGAAATAGAATGTAATGCATTCATTCTCGGAGACTTCAACACTCCACTCACTCTGAAGGACAGATCAACCAGACAGAAAATAAGTAAGGAGACAGAGGCACTGAACAACACAATAGAACAGACATCTACAGAACTCTACACCCAAAAGCAGCAGAATACACATTCTTCTCAAGTGCACATGGAACATTTTGAAAAATAGATCATATACTAGGCCACAAAAAGAGCCTCAGCAAATTAACAAAGATTGAAATTGTATCAACCAGTCTCTCAGACCACAAAGGTATGGAACTAGAAATAAATTTCACAAAGAAAATGAAAAATCCCACAAACACATGGAGGCTTCACAACATGCTCCTAAATAACCAATGGATCAATGACCAAATAAAAACAGAGATCAAGCAATATATGGAGACAAATGACAACAATAATTCAACATTGCAAAATCTGTGGGACGCAGCAAAGCCATGCTAAGAGGAAGTATACTGCAATACAGGCCTACCTCAGGAAAGAACAACAATCCTATATGAGCAGTCTAAACTCACAATTAATGAAACTAGAAAAAGAAGAACAAATGAGGCCCAATGTCAGTAGAAGAAGAGCCATAATAAAGATTAGAGCATAAATAAATAAAATCGAGAAGAATAAAACAATAGAAAGAATCAATGAAAGCAGGAGCTGGTTCTTCAAGAAAATATACAAAATAGATAAACCCCCAGCCAGACTTATCAAGAAATAAAGAGTCTACTCACATAAACAGAATCAGAAATGAGAAAGGAAAAATCACTATGGACATCACAGAAATCCAAAGAATTATTAGAGAATACCATGAAAAATTATATGGTAACAAATTGGATAACCTAGATGAAATGGACAACTTTCTAGAAAAATACAACCTTCCAAGTCTGACCCAGAAAGAAACACAAAATCTGAACAGACCAATTACTAGCAACAAATTGAACTGGTAATCAAAAACCTACCTAAGAACAAAACGCCTGTACCAGAAGGCTTCACCGCTGAATTTATCAAACATTTAGTGAAGACCTAATACCTATCCTCCTTAAAGTTTTTCAAAGAGTAGAAGAAGAGGGAATACTTCCAAACTCATTCTATGAGGCCAGCATCACTCTAATGCCAAAACCAGGCAAAGACACCACAAAAAAAAGAAAATTACAGACCAATATCCCTGATGAACATAGATGCAAAAATACTCAACAAAATTTTAGCAAACCCAATTCAAAAATACATCAAAAGGATCATCCATCATGATCAAGTAGGATTTATTCCAGGAATGCAAGGATGGTACAACATTTGAAAATCCATCAACATCATCCACTAAATCAACCAGAAGAAGGACAAAAACCACATGATCATCTCCATAGATACTGAAAAAGCATTTGACAAAATTCAACATCCATTCATGATAAAAACTCTCAACAAAATGGGTATAGAGGGCAAGTACCTCAACATAATAAAGGCCATATATGACAAACCCACAACCAACATTATACTTAACAGCGAGAAGCTGAAAGCTTTTTCTTTAAGATTGGGAACAAGAAAAGGATGCCCACTCTCCACACTTCTATTCAACATAGTACTGGAGGTCCTAGCCACGGCAATCAGACAACACAAAGAAATAAAAGTCATCCAGATTGGCGAGGAAGAAGTCAAACTGCCCCTGTCTGCCGATGACATGATATTGTACATAAAAAACCCTAAAGACTCCACTCCAAAACTACTAGATCTAATATTTGAATTCAGAAAAGTGGGATACGAAATTAATACACAGAAATCTGTGGCATTCCTATACACTAACAATGAACTAGCAGAGAGAGATA
Organism: Smutsia gigantea; assembly: GCA_032199065.1. Classification (NCBI taxonomy): domain Eukaryota; kingdom Metazoa; phylum Chordata; class Mammalia; order Pholidota; family Manidae; genus Smutsia; species Smutsia gigantea. The sequence goes on along the minus strand of JAVSCE010016479.1, from coordinate 242,534 downwards.
TCAGGAAAACAATTCCATTCACAGTTGCATCAAAAAGAATAAAATACCTAGGAATAAACCTAGCCAAGGAAGTGAAAGACCTATGCTCTGAAAACTACAAGACACTCATGAGAGAAATTAAAGAAGATACTAATAAATGGAAACACATTCTGTGCTCATGGATAGGAAGAATTAATATTGTCAAAATGGCCATCCTGCCTAAAGCAATCTACAGATTCAATGCAATTCCTATCAAAATACCAACGGCATTCTTCAATGAACTAGAGAAAATCACTCTAAAATTCATATGGAACCACAAAAGACCCCAAATAGCCAAAGCAATCCTGAGGAGGAAGAATAAAGCTGGGGGGATTATGCTCCCCAACTTCAATCTCTACTACAAAGCTGCAGTCAGTACTCAAGACAATTTGGTACTGGCACAAGAACAGACCCATAGACCAATGAAACAGACTAGAGAGCCCTGATATAAACCCAACCATATATGGTCAATTAATATATGATAAAGGAGCCATGGACATACAATGGGGAAAGGACAGCCTCTTCAACAGCTGGTGTTGGCAAAACTGGACGGCTACATGCAAGAGAATGAAACTGGGTTATTGTTAAACACCACACACAAAAGTCAAAATGGATCAAGGACCTGAATGTAAGTCATGAAACCATAAAACTCTTAGAAGACAACATAGGCAAAAATCTCCTGAATATAAGCATGAGCAACTTCTTCCTGAACGCATCTCCTTAAGCAAGGGAAACAAAAGCAAAAATGAACTCATGGGACTACATCAAACTAAAAGTTTCTGTACAGCAAAGGACATCATCAACAGAACAAAAAGGCATCCTACAGTATGGGAGAATATATTTGCAAATGACATATCTGACAAGTGGTTAACATCCAAAATATATAAAGAACTTACACGCCTCAACACCCAAAAAGCAAATAACCTGATTGAAAAATGGGCAGAGGATATGAAGAGACAGTTCTCCAAAGAAGAAATTCAGATGGCCAATAGACACATGAAAAGATACTCCACATCACTAATTATCAGGGAAATGGAAATTAAAACCACAGTGAGATATCACCTCACACCAGTAAGGATGTCCAGCATCCAAAAGACTAAGAACAACAAATGCTGGCAAGGATGCGGAGAAAGGGGAACCCTCCTACACTGCTGGTGGGAATGTAAGCTAGTTCAACCATTGTGGAAAGCAGTATGGAGGTTCCTCGGAAAACTAAAAATAGAAATACCATTTGACCCTGGAATTCCATTCCTTGGAATTTACCCAAAGAATACAACTTCTCAGGTTTAAAAAGACATATGCACCCCTATGTTTATTGCAGCACTTTTCACAATAGCCAAGAAATGGAAGCAACCTAAGTGTCCATCAGTAGATGAATGGATAAAGAAGATGTGGTCCATATACACAACAGAATACTATTCAGCCATAAGAAAGAAACAAATCCTACCATTTGCAGCAACATGGATGGAACTGGAGGATATTATGCTCAGTGAAATAAGCCAGGTGGAGAAAGACAAGTGCCAAATGATTTCCCTCATTTGTGGAGTATAACAATGAAGCAAAACTGAAGGAACAAAATAGCAGCAGACTCAGAGACTCCAAGGAGGAACTAGTGGTTACCAAAGGGGAGGGGTGAGGGAGGGAGGGAGAAGGGGATTGTGGGGTATTATGTTTAGTACACATGATGTGGGGGATCACGGGGAAAACAGTGTAGCACGGAGAAGGGAAATAGTGACTCTGTGGCATCTTACTACACTAATGGACAGTGACTGCATTGGGGTATGGGTGGGGACTTGATAATACGGGTAAATGTAGTAACCACATTGTTTTTTCATGTGAAACCTTCATAAGAGTGTATATCAATAATACCTTAATATAAAAATAAAAATAAAGAGTTGCATTATTTTGTCTGATGTATCATGTAGTGATTAGCATGACAGCTGCCATTTATTGTCTATATCATGGCAGGCAGATGGTCACATTCATTATTTCATTAACTTCCATTTCACTGAAAACTATGAAGTAGGTTTACTATTCCCGAATACCGAAAAGTGCCCCATGGACCAGCATCATCAGCATCACATGCGAGCTTGTCAGAAATAGAGGATCTTGAACCCCATTCCGGACTTACTGAATCCAAGTCTGTATTTTACAAACATCTCCAGTGATTTGTGTGCACAGGAAAGTTTGAGAAGCATGCATATTATTATTCCCATTTTATAGGAAAGAGAAGTGAAACTTAGAAAGATTAAATATTTTGTATAAGTCAGAAAGTGGTCGATTCAAACCCAAGTCTATCTAACACCAAAGCCTCTCCACTTTATTGACCAAAAATGAATTTATTGACCCTAACAAATAAGTGCTTCCCCTTAGTGGCAAATGTTTCCCCTGCTGGGATGTTTTTCTTCTCTCTTTTTTTTCCTTCCCTTTCTTTCTATTCCCCTATTATTGTTAATGAATGAGTCCTTATAGTCTCTTAAAAGTCAATGGTAGATAAGTGATTTCTTACTTTAGTGTAATAAGGGAAAAAATAAGAAGCTACAATTCTTACTCCAGCAGGAAAACAGGGGGAATGCACCGAGGCAGGGCAGCTTGGGTTCCGTCAGACACTCCCTCCGAAGGGAAGTCCAGAGTGAAAAATGCCTGACGACTCTCCTTAGTTAATTCAAGGCCACTTGGTGATCGCTCCAGGAAAATTCCAGCTCACCACTCAAGAGCCCTCTGGGAACTTGATTCCCTGACCTACCCGGAAAGCAGTGATCAGAAGAGCTTTCCCTACTAGCTGGAGACTTGAGATAAAATGGGATTTCACCAGAGATCATTTCTCACCGTGATTCTGCGACAGGACAGACGGTGGGCAGGACCATGCTGCTCTTTCTCAGTGGGACGAGCATCCTGCACAGGTCTCATGTGGCAGAGATGGAATCCCAGCTTGCACACTCAAACTTCCACTACGGTGCTAGAAATCCAGTGTGTCCCCTTTATGGAGGGGGTCTGTTTCGGCGGTAGGGCACACCCACATCCCCCCCCCTCCCATGCACACCTCCTGATGCCGGGGTTCTTGTTCACGAAGCCGAAGAATGAGCTTAGCAAACACCCAAGGTAGGAGAGCAAGGGACAGGCTTTTATTCAGAGATGAAGTGAAAGGACAGAGCTCTCGGCTCATGCCAGGAGGGGACAAGAGAAACCGGGGTGGTGCGTTGTCTAGGGGGTTTTATAGACAGATGAGGATTTTTCAAGAACATGAAAAAAAGGCTTAGGAGTGTGGACGTGTACCACCTGCCCTGCCCTCAAGGTGGGCTGAGTTCTTCTCTGCTTGCTAGGGCTGTTTACAGTGAAGTCATGGGTTACGCTGAGATACCCTTCTTTATTTGTGAAACACTCAAACATTCCAGGCCAAGTTGCTCTTGGCCTTTTGACCTTTAACTGATCTCACTGAAGATGTCTATATTCTTAGTCTGGTATTTTACCCTTGAGAATTAGTGTGACCTTGCCTTTGCATAATGCTTAACCCAGAGTTTTCAATAGGGACTTCTTTGCCCATTGTTACATTGCTCTGACTGTAAATATCCCGCCTTGCTTTTTCCAGAGGCCCTCACCCTACTCTAAGTCCATGGTCCCTATCTCACTTCCACATGGACCCCCATGCACTCCCACACCCCTCACACTGGAACCCACCCCTACAACACCCCCCCACAACAAGCACACCTTTCCACACAAGCAAACGCACCGGCAGCCGCCCTCAGCACACGCCCACCCCCACTCCATCCTTTCTCACACACACATACACACCCCTACAGATCTAACAGCCCTCACCATTCTGAATGCCCAATTGTCATTCTTTAACGTGTTTTTGTCATCACATATGATTCTCAGCCCAAAAGATAATGGGTCTATATTTCCAGAGAACCACAAAACAGCAATTTCTCATTCTCCCAGACCAATTCTTGCTGGCTGCCTGGCTGGACTGAGACTAGACAACGTTGCAAATAGCGGTGGCCAATGCAGGACTCTGCCTCTCCTCACCCCCTTCGGCCTCACTTTGTTTATCTGTGACAGAAAGAACCACCATCTCGTCATATGCTTGGACTGAGCACAGGTAAGGGACCTCGTGCCTCTCCCACCTGTCTCAGTGGCCCAGGTAAGGTAGTGGTTAAAAGGCATTGCTTTCAATCAGACTGCCCAAATTTAAATTCAGCATTCCCGCTTCCTAGCGATGCAACTGTGGGCAAACCTCTTAGCATTACACCTATCTCCTAACCCTATTGAAGTGAGTAAATGTGTTAATTCATGTGAAGCACTTAGAGTAACACTTGGACGGCAGTAAATGCCAGCTCTCCACAGCTAGCCACACTTGCTCTTCTATGCTTTATCAAAACCAGCTCTCAGAAAAGAATCTGATGTTGCTTTTATTGATCTCATTCTGAATTTGTTTCTCTCACCAGTGTAACCTCAAAGCCATTTCTCTAGCTGTGAAATTCCTGGGAAGAGAATTTGAGGCATTTGTAGAAGCTCAGGGGGTAATTTTAGGGGCAGAAGGGTTTCTACACATAGAACTCAATAAGAATTCCACCTACATAAGCCAAGCCTGCATCGAATGTAGGGGAATTAAATTCAGACTTTGAAAGGCATCTGAAGCGATGGGAATGGTGGGAAATTATTTTTTATCCTTGAGATGATAGCCATTTTATGGAGTGAAACAAGAGGGCTCCCCACTCTGTTCTGAAGACTTGTGATCAATGAATCCATACTGTTTCACCATTTACTATGTCCCCAGGGGTGTCCACCCGTTCACTTTTGCTAATATAACCCTCACAATCAATTCATCAGCCAAGAAAAATAAATATATTATCGTCATGCCTGAGCTTATGACTAGATTTCAAAACCATTCAATTACAGATAAAGTTCCTTGTTTGTGGGTATGTTTTTTCTTTGTACATGAAATCTAAGTGGCTCAGATATTTTGTTATTTAACAAGATGACTACCATGAATGACTCAGACAGCAGAGCTACTAACATTTTCTGAAGTCTCAAGTCTGGAATCTAAAATAAAACAAGTTGTTTCATAAGCAAAATTTTCTCTAAAATGAAAACACACACACACGTGTCTCCTGGTTGTTAAATTCCTTGTTTGAATCTTAGAAGAGAGGAGTCATGGTTTGGAAAGTGGTCTTGGGTATCAGATGTATTGGGCCAAATCCTAGCTGCAGAGAGAGCTGCCTCTATGACAATGGACAAGTGACGTTACCTCTCCCAGCCTGGCCCCCTTATCATTGAAAAGGAGAACATTACCAAGCTCATGGGTGGTTGAATGGGTACCACTTAGCGAAGTACCAGGCACATGACAAGCAGATAGAATAAGGTTCTATTTTGCTTCCAGATAGAACTTCATGGCAGGTGACTCAGATCTGGGAATATGCCCTCATTTCTGTAGAAAGTTGAGGCTGCAGGAGGGAAGAATTCTAACGGAAGCGGTGTTGTCTTTGGCTCCGTTCAAAACTATACACTCTGGGAAGGTAGAGTATGTCCTGGAGTGGATATTAAATGCAAGTTCACTGCAAAGCCTTGCTGGATGGTCTACTGTGTCAGTGGCGTGAGATTTACCAAATTAGAACAAGTTCATCAACGCTACTTTATTGAGAAGGATTGCTTTTTATTCTCTTCCTGCCTTTGTCTTTTTTATGATAAATCTGTGCTTTAGGTTGCTGATTTTAGATTTAGACATCCTTGATTTTGTGTTCTTTCTTAGCAGGTTAAGGGCTGGCCCCTCTTTGATACTACTGCTCCCCAATCCATATTTTAAAAAATTTTTTAGAATGTGAAATTCAAATGTTGGAGAACTACTCATATTATTATCAAGCAATTCTCCCTTGCATTCCAACTAACATTCTTCTATGTCCCTCAGCTATCTTAGTGCCTATGGCGTCTGCAGGAGATACAAGTAAAACAATTCTTTTTTTTTAGATCAGGTAAAATACAAATAAAACATTTTTTTTTCTTTTTTGGATCAGGTAAAATGAAGCGGGACATTTTAATTAGGACTATGAATGAGGGCATGACAGAGCAAGCCCAGTTTCTAAAGTGGCTATCCCCCATGACACTTCTAAAATCATGGTCTCTGCTGACTAACAGTCTTATGACACATGAAGAGTGGCGCATGCCAGGGACCAGGCAGTGACCACAGATCCCAGTCCAGAGCTTCCCAGAATCATGGCTCAAGAAAGCCCATGTTGAAAGACAGAAAAGTGAGTATGTAAAGCCAGATATTAAAGGTAGCAGAAATGCTTCAAGGAAAACATGGCACATGGGGAAGCTCTAGAAAAGCAGGAAGGGATTAAACATGCAGTGATTAAGATGTTAGAGGATTAGGAGGAACCTGGGGGTAAAAAAATGGGGATAAAGGTGGAAAGGCAGAGAAGTTATCTGGGGTTACATTTTGGAGAGCAGGAGATCACAGAAAAAATCTTTATAAAGGGAACAATGGCATCTTGGATGAAGTGGATGTCTTTGGCAGGGTTGGCCCAGCCTTTGAAGGGGTACCTCTTTGCCCCATAGTCTGGCAATGGCTTCTTTCTGTCGCTCCACAGGTCTGGGCCCCTGGCAGCCATGAGAGCTCATGACAATGGATTCTGGCCGTCGATTAACCAGGAGGAACTCATCCTGGCTCTCATTCAGAATAAATGGTGTTCTCCCAAAGGATACCAGTGACCCCACAGATTTTACCTCCCATGTGCATGCTCTAAGCTTCTTGGGCAGCCAAAACAGAGGAAATAACTCAGGGCTGGTGGGTTTATAATTAGTAAGCATTTTTTTTTTTAATGATCTCAGCTGAACGTTCTTGTTTTGTTCCAGGTAAATGGGAAGCTTCGGAAAACGCCTGATTGGTTTTGCTCAGGAGAACAGTGTTATCTCAGCATGTGGGTTGAGGTAGCATCTCCCTTCTGGTGTGAAGAGCAATTGGCCTGCAGCACCAAGTGGTTAATATTCATATTATTAAGTGCCCATTGCATGATCAATGATTTTGGAGAAAAGTTTACATGGGATTCGGAGAAAGAATGAAAACAGGAGCAGCTCATTCTTGGCAGTTAGGAAATGAAACAAAATTTAAAATAAGCCAACAAAAATCGCCTGCAATCTTACTACCTGGAAAAAAAAAGGGGGGGGGAAATTATTTAGAAAAGAGAATGCTTATTGAAGTATTATATATACCAGAAAAGAAAAAAATTTTAAATTAAAAAACTATTGCTTAATCATGGACTGTATTCAGTATTGTAAACTTGGGCATGAAACATCATGCATTTGGGTATGAATTCAAGATTTTTAAATGAAACATATCTTAGGATTCAATTTTTTTCTCATCTTAACCTTTTAAACAGAATTGCTTCATTGCATTTCCAGCAGATGAAGGTGTGTCCTTTCGATTAAAGATTTTGAGACGATTCCTACAATTTTAATCATGAACTTACTGACTCTAACACAACATAAGCTACAGTGAAAGTGCCTACAGGTAAGATTATGATAAGAGTAATGTATATAACCCAGCTTTGGAAATACAGATTCCTGCCATATAAACAGTGTTATCAATGGCCAGGAAAGTACAGGAAGTCCCCTATGAAGACCCGGATCACGAACGGTGCATTGTGACTGCACCTGAGGACCCCCACACTTCCCAGGATGGCACCTGCTCTTATTCCCCAATTCTGGAGAATTAGCTGAGGCTCTTGCTTGATCTGGAAGCTCTCTGCCCCTGGGCAGAGGTTGGTGTGTGGCAAGCTGTAGAGGGTGCAGGGATGTTCTCTGAAAAGGTATGTGAGGGATTTTGTAAAAACTAGCTGGTGAGTATCATGGATTTCGGGAGTCCTGGACGATACATCTTCAGAGATGCCCTGTGCAGACAGGGGAGCTATATTAAGCACCCAGGGATAGAGGCCGCACGGTGGGAAGTTCCTGTGCGGTGAACCGGTAACTCTGGGGAGTCACAGGTTGCTCAGCAGTTAGGTTCTAAGTCAGGTTCTAAGTCATAAACGTAAAGTCCTTCAAATTGCAAGCAGTTTTTATTCAACTCAAAGGCTGGCCTTGTGATATTTCACTCTCTCTCACTGCCTACAGAGCGGGCAGAGGGGAAAAGAGTGCATACAGTTAAGCTATCAGTGCAAGGGCGTTAACACTCCAGGGCTATTCTTCTTGGGCAATCAAAAGTAATCTGATACACACAGTTTTGTTTTTCCCCTATGAGCAGAGAAACTATTATAAAAAGAAGCCTGTTGCAAAGAGTAACAGTTGGAAATGAAACCTAATAAGAGCAATGATTCTGTTAATTGTATTTTCTTATTTATACATTATTCAAGTGCTTTTGGATATATTCACCTTTTGGTAGAGGGGAATCTTAAAATACAAGGAGAAAAATTTTCAGTCATACTGTCCTATAGGTCTCCCAAAATAAGTTTTTGTAACAAGTATATTTAAAGATTCAGTGAATGAATGTAATGTCTCATAGCAATGTTTTATGAGATGTATGCTTATCACACTAAAAATTAAGTTTACAGAAATAAAAAAATTGTAGTTAACTGTTTAATATCTCAGAGCACTTCTTGCTCCTTCTCAGAAACTTAGAGGACAGCGATGTTGATAACGTATTTAGATTTAAATTCTTTGCTTCTGATGACGGAGCTCCTCTGGTAGAATGTGAGAGTTATCTAACCTTTTTTACCTTTACTGAGAAGGGTAACAGCATAGTCACATCTTGAAGAAGTTTCCCAAATACTAGTAAAGTAATATGGATTCATTAAAACAAACTTGAGAAAGTAGAAATAAGAAAAAATAATTGGATTTCATGTCACCACCGAGTGACAACTACTAAGAATAGTTTTATATATTTCTTCCTCCTAAGAAGAGTTTTATATATTTCTTCCTTTATATTCTACCTATGGGGAGATATTAAAATTCTAGCTAGACTCACAATGTGTCCACTTCACAGCCTGCTTTTATCACTTACCACTATAACGTGCTTTATTACATTTCAGCTGACATTAATATTAATTTCTACCTGAATAAAAATTTAACCCATGTCCACTGTCAAACATTTAGAAAATATAGACAATTATAAACATGCACGTAAAAAGTGACCTTTAATTCCTGACCCCTAGATATAAAATCACTGTTGTAATTAACATTTTTATATATGTCATTCCTATATTTTTCCAAGTATATCTATCTCTATTTAGATATGTTTTTAGAAACAAAGTTGGAAGCGTAATTTTGCATCTTACCTGTTTTTCAATATGCTTTTTTCCATGTCACTTCTTTTCAACACTGGCATTGTGATACAGACACATCCTGTGAGTGTCTTAGAGGCCACTACACAGGGTCTCAGAGTAGTTCAAATGCTTTATTGTTCTTAACACTGCTTGAATGAGCACTCTTGTCCAAATAGTCTATTTCTGGCTTTAGGACTATTTTCTCAGAATGGGTGGCCAGAAAGAGAGTCATGCCTAAGACTGTAAAAATGTTTATTCATTTTATGAAACTGCTTTTGCAACCCTTGTGAGTGCCCATCTCCTTCCCAGGAGCCACGCATGGGCCTGGCAGGCGCTGCTTTTTTATTCCTTCCTTCAGCCTCAGTGTCTGCGAAGCATTTGCTCCGAGAAAGACTCTGAAAACATGAATGATTGACAGCAATGGTCCCCAGGACATCTTCAATCTCATCCTTTGCTTAGCGCCCAGATGAACCAGGGTTCCTGGAAGAGATCAGTCGTGATGCCTTCCGAGGTTGCACAAGCATCGGGAGCTGATATTTGCTCCTCTCTTTCCCTGGACCGCTCCATTTACCCGTGTGATCTCCACCAGCCAGTGCACATTTTGCGGTTGGCTGTGATGTGCTGGTTGTGGGGGGTGTGGTGGCTTCACTGTGGTTTGGGTACACCCTCAGCCTTCACTAAGGCCCTGGTCAGTTTGCGGCAAATGCAACCTACAGGTTACGTGAGTGTGGGATCTATAAAATAAAAGGCATTGGCGATCAGCCCAGCATGCGTAGTTGTAACGGGTGTGCAGTTTCTTCCTGAGATAGAAGTTCACCTCCACGGCTGTCTCTACTCAGCAGCACCTTAAACAGCTTAAGGAATACTGCAGCACTTCGTCTTTTTACCCTGTCCTGAATTTACAATGACAACAGAATAACTTTTCTCTAATAGAAGTATCTCTTTAGAGTTCTTTGTGTCAAACAACGTAAATCTTTGTAGCTAGATTCAGCAAAAGCATTTGGAAAAGGGGGTGGGAATGTGCACAGAGCCTCTGTAAGGACCGAGGAATCTGGCATGGAGGCAAATACCCAGGGGCAGCACTGAAAGGACTTCCAGAACTGGTCAGTGCTATAGTCCCTGCACCTCTGAGCCTGGGCCTGTCGCTGGGACGTCCTCTTGCTACTGTAGGGAGCCTGCTCTGCCTGGCTTGCCCCGTCACCAGGAATGGGTTCTGTCTAGCACCTCCCCTCCTTCTTGCTTTGCTCACCAGACTCCCACTGGTGAATCTGATTGGCTGGACCTAGATCTGCAGGCCTGTGTCCTGGCTGAAAGGATGCTGAGAAATTCAGTTTTGACTCTAGAATGGACCGGTGACACCAACAACCTGGAAATTTCCCTAGGTATAGAGAAAGATATTCAAAAGGTATTGGTTGGTCACAAATTATGTGAGATGCCCACTTCACCACAAAACAGATACTCTTATGAGCAGCATGTGTGTGAAGAGGCCACCTGGCTCAAAGCTAGGATCCAAGGAGGTTCTAAGTAAATCCTTGGTGAATGAATCACACTAGGCCATTTATATTTCAACTTGAAAATATGCTGCAACTTCTGCATATAGCAAGTTCTGACTTGTTTCCCGATATCAAAGTCACTATAAACATGCGTCCTAGAAAAAGACAGGTGAATTCATGGTCTGTTTTATAAAGCCCTAAACCCACTACATACATGGAAGGTCTTTGGAAAATGCTTTGTTTTTTGCCAGGTAGAAATTAAGTTAAGAATTCGAACTAGCAAGAGATAATTTTCTTTTGGCCCAGACAGGTTTCCTTTATTCTGTGTAACGTTGCTTTGGCAGAGTGTAGACAAGACGTGGCCAGTTGCGGAGCAGTTGGGAAGAGAAAAATAAAATGTCAGATTCTGGAGTCACAGCACCACCTGGTGAGGAAGGGAAGGGTTGCTCAGGCCGTGAGTGCATTTGATCACAATTTGTGTGAGGCCCATAGCAATAGAGCTAGAAAAGAAAAAAAAAAAACAAATGAAAGCAAATATGCTATGGACTATGGTACAGTGTTGCTGAATCGTTAACAGCTATATTGTACTATGTATCCCCAATTACATTGTTCATTCATGCATTTATTTATTAACTTATACTTGCCAAGCACCTACTCCAGTCAATACTATGGTTACAGAGATGAGGAAACAGGCATGGTCTGTTTCCCTTGGTGTTCCCTGTAGCATAGGGGAGGCAGAGTTCAAGAGGAAATGCTCGGAGAGGGTTATAAAGGTGCTTCAGGGGCATCCTGCTCTTCCTGGGTGGTGGCTGTGTTGAAGGGAGCTTCCTTGATGGAGTGACACAGAGGCTGAATCAAACATAGCCAGTGAATAACTGGAGAAAAGGCAGTGAGAGAAAGATAGGTACATGCAAAGGCCCTGAGGCAGAGGAGAGTAGTTAGCATTCAACTATGAAGGCCCAAGGGAATAGAGTACAGTCAGTGAGGGGGGTGGTATAATGGAATAATGTCAGAGAGGGAGGCTAGACTTTGGGAAGAAGTCCAAATTATACCCTAAGTGTAAAGGGAAAACAGCAATTTCAAACAGGGACATGACAAAACCATTTACAATATTTTTCAGCCTTATGCAAATGGACGCTGCTTTACATTACCCAGATGTAGGGAAAATAGAAGTTCCAATGGCCAGGATCCTCCCCTGACCCTAATCTACTTGCCCACTGTCCACGTGCAATGATGTAATAATTAGTGCATGCTTACACCCCTGTTAGCAATGAGCTATTATTATTTGTGTTGCTATATAAAGACCTCTACCCAGTGCTCTGCACTGAGAGGTGGAATAGCGGAGGTGGGGGAAGACTATTGTGGACTTGCTGGATATGGATATGATTCTAGAGCTCAGCCTCTTGCCATGAGAATAAAGCTTGATATAAAACTTTTTACCCCCAGCGTTCTGTTGTCATTATTCAGTCTCACTGAATCCAGGAGTGAACTTGCCCAGAGCTGAAATCCGCTGGTGCTACACCAGTGCAGCAGGAATATTCAAAAGAACAACTGAGAGGTAAGGGCCATAAGCAGTAGCTTGGAGAAGTATCCAGCTGTAGAGCAAGTGCAGACTTCAGAGAGGAAGAGATTTATAGGGTCCGAGGAAAGCTTTAGAGGATGTATTAAGACTTAGGATAGATTTAAAGGCATCACTGGATGTCAGGAGTCATGGCAGGACACAGAGGAAGTTCTGGTGACCATGGACCAAAATCAAGAAGGTGGTGAGTTCTGGAAAGAGTAATCAGAGGGCCTAGGGAAGAGACTTCCCAGTAGGAGATAGAGCTCCTAATTTACACCTGCTTTTTACTTCAGTAAACCTAAGGAATTCTTTCCAATTTTTCATCTGGGAAAGGAAATATTGGTCATAAGAACATTCCAGGAGATGTGCACATGGGGAGGTTTACCAGTGGTCACAAAGGTGTGGGTGGCCTGCCTGCTCCGTCGTGCTGCTACATGTGAAGGTTTGAGGGAAAGTTGCAACATCAGGAGACTTCACATTAAAAAAAAAATCCAGGTTTCAATGGAATATTATTCAGCCATAAGAAGAAAACAAATCCTACCATTTGCAACAACATGGATGGAGCTAGAAGGTATTATGCTCAGTTAAATAAGCCAAGCAGAAAAAGACAAGTATCAAATGATCTCACTCATATGTGGAGCATAAGAGCAAAGAAAAAAACTGGGGGAAAAAAATAAAAACAGCAGCAGACTCACAGAACCCAAGAATAGACTAACAGTTACCAAAGGGAAAGGGACTGGGGAGGATGGGTGGGAAGGGAGAGACAAGGGGGAAAAAGGGGCATTACGATTAGCAGACGTAATGTTGGGGGGGGGCACGGGGAGGGCTGCACAACTCAGAGAAGACAAGTAGTGATTCTGTAGCATCTCACTACGCTGATAGACAGTGACTGTAATGAGGTAAGTGGGGGGGACCTGATGAAATGGGGAGTTTAGTAACCATAATGTTGTACATGTAATTGTAGATTAATGATACCAAAAAAAAAATGAACCAAAGCTTAAATGACTGCTACAAAAAAAAAATGCAGGTTTCTAGTTTCTTGCAAAAAGAGGAGCCCCTAGTGGCACTGGATCCCCTTCCCTCATGGCCACAACGGGCTGGAGGTGAGGAGTTGGATGGCACAGCCCTTCCCTATAGGGTTCACTCATTTCTACCTCCTGCCTGGCCCCTGCAGCCTGCCGACCTGCTCCTCCCTGTCCTGGGGCCAGGGAGGAGGGTGTGGGCTCCTCTCCAGCTGCATCTCCTGACCGTCTCCTCCTTCTCTATCTTCTCTAGCCCTTTGTTTCTGTTTCTTTACATACACCACCACCGCCTACCTTTAGCTGATATTGAAGGTTCTCTCCTCCCCCTCACCCCCAGGGCTGGACTAGGATCAAGCAGATGAGGTGCCCAGAGGTGGAACAGGTGAGGCGGCACTCACTCTCAGGTGTAGACCCTTTGCCTGCTACCTTCCACCCTTTGATCAAATCTCAGCTGCAATCATTACCTTCAGAGGGCTATCCCCCATGCAGATTTCTACTTGAGATCTGCTCCCTTAACAAGTGAAACTGGTTTTCACTTTAAGTCAGAGATTTTTAAATGGTCCTTTAAACCACATTTATTCAAATTTTTAAACGCAGACTTTTTTTTTCTTTTCTTTGATTAAGAACATAGTTCTGTTGGTATTTTGGCAAAAGGTTACCAAGGTGGATACACCTGTCTGGCAGGCAGGGAACACTACCACAGTCCTTGGGTGCCCCCTGCAGGCACTAAACAAAGTACGACATGATAAATGGGGGTGGCTTCTCTGCCTTCCTCACTCCTCACCGCCAGTATGGAAGAGTAATCCCTTCAGGATTTCCCTTTAAGGCTTGAAACCAGGAGCCTGGCACAGATGGGGCGCGTTCTGGAGGGCACTCAGGCACGCACTGCTCTGAAATGAGCTCATAATCGTTTTGTGGCAGAATCTAAATTAAGCTGGGACATGTCTGGACTTTCACTGCTTACATGTTAATTCAAAGAGGACTTCCTTCACCTCTTAATTGTCCAGGCAACATACTTGCCTAACGCCTGCTAGTCTTGATCCAGTCAACACGCCCTCAATTCCAGAATCTTCGTCGGCTGCCCCAGTCAGAACCCCTCAGCAACTCCAGATGCCAGGATTTGTGGTGATAGACGTGCGGCAGCTGTAGGTTCCTTGAGGTGAAGCACCTGGTCTCATTCATCCTTGCTCAAATAGCACCCAGCATGGTGCAGATTTCAAACACACAAATGCACACACAAACCTCCCCACCGAGACGTTAGGACAGAAGCCTGGGGATGACAGTTCATACACCTGTGGGGCCTGGCAAGTAGGCACCCAGATGACGCAGGTGGGGCTCCGTGGGGGTGCTGCAGAGGGCCTCTTAGCAAAAGGGCCTTGCCGAGTTAGCACCAGAAGCTGCTTGCCTTGCAGGAATTGGGCTCAAGGTCACCGGGCTCAAGGTCACCAACGCCCTGATTTTACAAGCTCAAGCAAAACAAAAATCTGATATTGAGTGAAATCTCCTAATTTGTTTATGTTGGTTCAATTAAAGAAAAATACCATGTCGGCCAAAAACAAAAAACAACTTGGATGCAGTCAGTGGGTGACCAGTTTTTGTAAGGGAATGTGTTCACTGACCCTCAGTAGGGATGACCTTTCCAAGTTGTTATCGGTGATTTTCCTCCCTCACCCGCAGTTTCTGATTGCTGCTGTTTGTACTCCAGGCTTCTTTCTTTTGCTGGTCTGAACAGGTAGGGACAGTGCCCAGCTGGAGAAAGAACCAGAAACCCAAGTTGGAAATGCTCCATGTTAAGGAATGAGAGGGTGCTTACCAGAAGAGTTGAAAGCCCCCGTTTGTACTAGCAGAAGTGGTTTTCCTGCTAGGAGAGAGGTTAGCTCAGAGGATGTTGTGGGCTGGACAGAGGAGGGGGCATAGGGGTGCTGAGACACCGAGAGAGAGGGAGGACTTCTGAACCAGAGGGGGCTCTTCCAGCATCAAGCTTTCCAGGCTCAGCCCACAGTCCATCTGTCCAGCTTGATACCCACCAAGACCATGAACCCTGCCCAGCCCCCATCTGACCCAGCCCTCGTGAACAGGCCCCCTGATGCCCGGAGCCCCCGTGAGGAAGCACTTGGCTGCTGACCCATCTGCCGTCCATCCTTCTTCCTTTTTTGCAGAAGTCCAGCCTGGTTTCCTATTTGGGCAGCCATATTTCCAGCCTCAAGGAATGAGTCACAGTTGCTTAAGGTAATCATTAAGCTCCTTGCTTTTGCTAGTGTCCAAGGTGGGTGTGAGACAGACATAAAATCAAGAGGGCTGGGCAGTTGTGGCAAATATTTGACTCCTAAGAGCAAGAGAGCAGGAGGGCCAGAGGAGCACAAGCAGGGAGGTAAGCCTGTCCCTTCTCTCTCTGCCTCTGAGTGCCCTGGGATGAGAACATGATGCATGGGGCGGGCGTTTGGGGATGGTGAAGGACTCAACAGGAGTACCTGCCTGAAAGCTATGACTTCTGCTATGATCTGAATGTCTGCCAGACAAAACTCGTATGTTGAAATCCTAATGCCCAGTGTGCTGTGCTCGGAGGTGGGGCCTTTGGGAGGTGATTAGGTCATGGGGTGGAGCCTCATGAATAGGAATAGTACATCCTCTAAAGGAGCATCCCAGCCCCTTCCTCCATGTGTGGATGTGGTAAGAATGTGCACCAGGAAGAGAGCTCTCACCTGCCCACACTGGGACCCTGATTTCTACTTGCAGCCTACAGAGTTGTGAGAAATTTCTATGGTTTATAAGCCCGCCAGTCGTGGCGTTCTGTTATAGCAGCCCAAATAGAGCAAGACAACTTCTTTGAGCCACTCTTCCGTCTGTCCCACCATTCCCTTCCTCCCTGCGAGACAAGTCTCCCCTTGTCCCCTGACCCTACTCTCATTAGCTCTATGCCATCTCCAGAGAGCCCAACTCCACTACGCACTTCGGTTCTTCTCTCAGAGCCACGTCTGTTGCCTCCTTGCCTCCGTGTGTAATGATTTTGCACTTTTATGTTCTCTCTCCCCCTCTACTGTCCGTTTCTGCAGTGCCTTTAAATTTTGCTATTATTTGTGACCTCTTAAATGAAGGAGTGTCAGTGATGAACAATCTACTATGTGTCAGACCCTGTGGAAAGATTTAACCCAAAACACTCCTTCATTCGTCATTATATACTGGCACACATGAGCTGGACATGGTGAAGCCCTGGTGCAAAGGGCTTGTAGTGTGGAGCCGGGACCCTGACAGAGCAGGTGCCACCCACCTGAGCTAGGGGCTCTGGTGGAACCCGAGGATGCAACCATGTCCAGCTACCCCCACTTAACCAGAGAAAGTTGGGGCTCTGAGGGAGCTGACTTGTCTAGAGAAGCCCCCAAACTGGTCTCTGGACCCCCAGGATCCCTTAGATCTTTTCAGGGAATCCACCAGGGCTTCCCTTTTCTAACTACCTATCTGTGTGAGACCAGATTTTCTTCACAAATATCAGCTAAACAACATATCGCATATGAGAATCTAACCTTCCATTAAGATAGACTTTAAAAAGATTGAAGAAATGTAAAACTATGCCCTGCTCTCTTCTTTTGTCTTGGAAAATAATAATATTTTATTTGAAATGTTATTTTTATTAGTATGGAATGTGTTTTTTATGATCTTAAATATGAGTACATTTTTTAAATCCTCATTTTAATTCCTAATATGGTAAGTATGACAAGCATAACCCACGTAAACAGAAGTTCTTGGGGGTCCTCAAAAAATTTTAAGATTGTAAAGTGGTCCTGAGGGGGGAGGGAAATTGGGGGGCACCGGAGTCAGAGTATACAGTAACTGGGGGATAATATTGTTGAACAGATTAATAGGGGTACTTATCAGAGCACATAGACTCACAGGCTATTGTGAAGGCCATTCCTTCTCCGCTCTTTATTCGGTGGGTGTCTTACAAGGTTTGTGGGGCTGATGGGAAACAATTTCCCTTCGTGGCTCTGGGCGCCCCCTGCTGGCCGCTGCGGGAGCCTGTGGCCCTCGTCACCCACCGCGGTTTCTGTCGGCCCACAGGGAGTTGCCTGTCCCTTTAAGTGGCATGTACCAAGTCCTTCCCGGCGGCGTTTCCTCCCTGGGCCCCAGGCGCTGGGACTCGCCGATCGGAGACCCAGGAGGCGGGCATGCGGGGACCGTGTTGCCTTCTGCAGGGGCTCTGGGCCGGCAGGGAGTGAGGGGGGCGCGGGGCGGCGGCGCGCCTCTGCGGCCCTCCCCGCCCCGGGCCGTCGTCCAGTCCCAAGATGGCGGCCACCATGAAGAAGGCGGTGAGCGGGGCGCCCGGGGAGCGGGCTACGCAGGCCGAGGGCGCGGGGCGGCCGGGGGCGAGCCGCTCTGAGGCCCGGCGTGGGACCCGGGCCGAGGCCCCCAGCCCTGAGGGCGGCCCCGGGCGAGGTCTGCGTGTCCCCGGCGCGCCGAGAGCGTCTTAGGCCCCCGCCGTGGCCAGGCGGAGGCGCCAGGCAGGGTCCCCGGGGCTCCGGGGCTTCTCTCGCGGGGCGGAGGGTGGCTTGCCCAGGCCTTGTCTTTGGGGCGCGGGGAGCCGGAGGTCCCGTTGGCTGCGGTTGGCCATTTTACCCGGGGTATCACCCCGAACCCTCCCGAGTTCCCAAGGATGGGTGATGCCGGCGCGGGCCTTTGCAGGTAAGCTGGGGCCCAGAGACCGCAGTCACCTGCCCAACGTCACGCAGCACTACGGAACCGAGCAGAGCCCCGCACCCCCGGCTTGCCTGGCCCGGCCCGGGCCCACACCCGACGCCCTTGCGCCCTCGGGCGAAAACCATGTCTGTTGAGGCCAGGGGATGGGCGAAGGCCCGGAAGGACTTCGTTCTCTCGGATCCTTCCAGCAATTTAGCAGGGACCCTTGTTTCCTCCCATTTTACGGATGGAGAGGCTTCGAGCTGGCAGTGGCCTCGAAGTGACTCAGCTAATAAGAAGCAGAACTGGAGTTAAAGCTCAGGTTTTTTTTTGTCTTTTTCCAAAGCCCACCTTTTATCCTCCGAAGCTAAGCTAAATTCCTGTTTAGAGTTTGTAATCCACCCAGTCTACCCAGATGCTCAAAGATGTCTAAATAGAAGAAAAATAAAATGGGGAAGGAGCAAGCAATTAACGTCGGATGATGACTTCAGGTTTACTGTGTACTAGGGACAGTTCTAAGCGCATTTCATACATTATTTATTTTAATCGTATGCTCCTTTTAGGGGCGTGCTGTCTTTACCCTTATTTTACAGATGAGGAAACCTAAGCACAGAGGCAAAACTAGGAATTGAGTTTTCTGACTCTAGAGCCTGTGCTCTGAACTTTGAGGGTGTCTGAGAGAGTGCCCAGGCAGAAGGGATTTGCTTTCATTCCACTGCAAAGCCCACAAGGGAATGTGCTTCCTTGGCTCTCCTACTCTGCAGTGCCACACAGTCTGAGCCATCTGCTTCTGGTGTAGATATTTGTCCCAGATTGAGACAGGGCTAGAACCAGGAATGCTCAGACAAACCAGAATGAGTTGCTCACTCTCCTCGTCTGTCATCCACACATTCTTACAGAGCGACGGAGGGTTCAGGGCTGTGCTGATTCAGACAAGCAGGAGACTTTGTGAGATGGAGCCTGCTTCCATTCTGTATTTAAATCGGGCCTTCTGTGAGCTGTGGCCTTTCATTCCATGAAAGATACTAGTAGTGGTTTGCCCCCACTTAACGAGTGTGGAAATGTGAAGTGCAGAGATGACGTAAATGTGGAGGCAATAGTAGAAAAATTATTTGAACCCTGGACTTTGACTTTTGATTGCCAGCATATTTGCATTCATTCAACAAACTTCTTGAGCATGTACTATGGGACGATCTCAGTTTTAGGTGATGGAAATAACAGTGTGAGCCATAATGAAGTTTTTATCCCTTTATCTTCATAGCATTGTAGAACTTAACGGTCGGGGAGCGGGGGAAGAGGCAGGTATTGTTCAGTAGTTCCATAGGAAACCGTAAAATTTCCAACTCTGATAAGAACTATGCAAGAAATTCCAACTATTGTGGAATGAGGGCTGGATAAGGTCTGATCTGTAATCAGACCCGGCTTTCCAGAGAAGGGTTTGATCTCTAAGATAACATAAGGAGGGGAAGAGCAAGTTGGAAAGGGAGGAGGCAGTCTAGAGGGAGTGTCTTCTCCTGCAGGGATCCTGAGTGCATTTACTAAAGATGGCTGGCCAGAATGGTAGAGAATCAGTGGAGAAGAGGTTGAACCATGGTGGTAAAAGATTATGTAGAGATGTAGGTGGTGACCAAAGCATAAAGGATTTTTCTTTTGGAGGTGATGGACATGTTTATTTCATTGATGATCACTTTCTGATAGGTTAACTGCGGACTCTTTTCCCCTCTGCCCATTCTAGGAGAAAACATACGGGCATGCCAGTGAGTGAGAGTGAAATATCATAGGGCCAGCCCTTTGGGTTGAATAAAAATTGTTTGCAATTTGGAGTACTTTACATTTGTAACACATTGTACCTCCCAACGGGTCATGATTGCCCTAGTGAGGATGTTTAGATGAGATTCAGTCCTCTCCTCTCCAATACTCTGTTCCTAAGTCCTGGTTCTTGGTGATGAGGGGCTGTTAACCTGAATACAGATGTCCCCTCCCCAGAGAAACCACTTCTGACTTTACTGTTACTGGCTGGAACACTGTTTTTTCCCCAGAATCGTGTATTGGAGGTGACCAAAAAGAAGCCAGCAGATGAGTACGGAGCAACCAGCAAAGCTCTTTTAATGAGTGAAAAGAGAAAAGCTCCTGCTAATCGGGAGGGGCTTCTAGGGAAGATGCTCTCAGGGCTGTGGTGTCTGGGGTTTATATTGCCTCTCGAGAGGAGGAAGTTCCACCCCAACAATAGCGAATTGAACTAATGACATAACACTCACTCCTGACTGGCTGAAAGTACAATGCTTTTGCATAGGGCACAACCAGTCAGGGAAGCTGAGGTCTATCTAACTGAGTGGCCGAGTTGTATTAGGCTTTTTGAAACTTAAGTGTCCTGAACGTTATCTGCCTGCGTCCTGCCATCACCTGCCCCATTCCTATTAAACCCAGCGCCCAACACTTTACAGCCCCTAAATTGTCTGCTGTCACCATCACCTGATCATCACAGTGAGCATGGTTCACCTTCTTTGCCCACCTTTTCCCTGGAAGGTAAGCTTGCCAGGATTTGTGAGGGCAGGACTGTGGCTGTCCTTTCACAGTGGCTGGCACCTAGGAAACACTAAGTAATTGTTAGATGAATGACTGAGTGCATGAAAGGTGAATAAAAACACAAAGCACAATTTTGTATCATAGAGGCACTCAGTAGATGTCTTTAAAAAACAAAAATAAGAGCAGACTGAAATTGGCCAAAATTTCCTTCTAGAGAGTTTTTGGAACAGTGAGGGATCCATCCGTGAGTCCAGAGTCTGCTGGTAATACCCAGGTGCAGTGTGGGACAAGGTTGAGTGTAGTTTAGTTTCTTGCCATAATCCCATAAAATAACTGATTCTCAAGAAAGGGGTGCAGTCAGGGTCCAGAGAATTTTAATTTTCATCTTGGGTCTTGAGCAGTTATGTGTCTCTTGAACAAGGAGGATTTTCTCCTAGGCCTGGGGCTGTTTTTTAATGATTTTTGATAAACATTACTCAAGAAATACAACACTTGGGTATCATTTACTGGAAGGCGACTCCATCCCCAGTCTCTAGCGAGGTGTACATTTTATCACCCCTGCAAGGTGACAAACCTGATTTGGCTTCAAAGAATTGAATAATTTTTGCCCAAGTTCCTGCTTGCTTGTATTTGAATCCATTCTTACTATTTCGACTACTCTGCTGCCTCAAATACTACAAAATAATTCCCTCTTTGAGTCCTTACGGCTTTGTGAGTGGTAGTGACACATCTGGCTTCTCTTAAAGCAGGAGTTCCTAACCTTTGGGGGTAAGGGTCCCTTTGAGAATCTGATGAAAGCTGTCAAGACCCTTCCAGAAGAATGCACATACAGAAGATTTACACCCCTCCCTGCTAATGTGAAACTTCAAGTAATGTAAGAGTGTTCTAGAACTGAGATTAAAACAAGCCTCTACTTCTAGTAATGGAAGGTGCTGACTTGTCACTTCTTGTAAACAGCACTCCACTGGGTGGCCTGCAGTGTGACCACTGACTTTACACATTGATATTAGCACTTGACCCGAGTAAGAAAACCACTTTTAGGCAGTGAACTCCAGGGGCCAACGTGTGCTGGGGGCTGCTGTTTGGTGAAGGTACAACAGGAAATGCTGGCTTTGGAAACAGAAAACAGGTCATCAGATTCTCTCTACAACTTTTCAGAAACTGTGTGTGTAAGTTTGATTAGCATGATTTAGACTCAAATTCAGAAAACAGTTGTGTGTCAGGCAAGCCCTATGCTGGGTGCCATTACTGGAATTACCCTGTTAAAGCCTCCTGGCGTGAAGTGCTTCTATAAATACATATTCAGGTTTCAGGAGCTCAGTATATAAACTCTGCAGGCAAGCGTGGACTCTTCAGATTCTCTGCTCCCTATTTGCTTGGGGAATTCATAGTTCTCATGTAGGCAGAGTGCCTGAAAGGTCAAGACACTGCATATGGCCTTTTGGTGTTTGTAGTGTAGTTCAGTGTTTTCTACCTTCCATATTCATGACAATTATGCCCAAGGTTGAATATTCAAAGCTGCCTGTATCATAATGTAAAGGATCTCAGGATGTCCTGTGGGTCTCTGAGGATGGGCCTGATGCATGTGAAGCTGTTCATTGTATGATGAGAGCCTGGGACAGGAGAGGGCTACATTCTAGGAGTCTGCCTGATACCCTGACTGCTGGGCTCTGTGTTACTTGAGACAACAGGTTGCCTTTCAACCTCTGTAGAGGTGAAAGTGTACATAGTTTATGTCTTTGGTTATGTGATGCCAGGGAAAAGATGGGGTGTGTTATTGTGAACCATTACTGTTCCCAGCAAAAGAGCCAAAAATGGGCCTCAGTGAGGCTGTGTATGCATATATCTCTTTCCTTCTTTGTATTATAATGAAGTGTCCTGTTCCTATTTTATGAATGAGGGGCAACTAAGGAGAGTCTATTGCTTAAATATATATATGTGTGTACACACAGACACAGACACACACAGACACACAGACACACACACAGACACACACACACACACACACATATATATATATATGGTCTCCCTTTGAGAAACTGATGAAAGCCAAGGATTTCCTGCTGCCTGTTCCCGATGTGCATGTTTAAGTACACACACACACACACACACACACATACTCTCTCTCTCTCTTTTTCTCTCTCTCACCTTTAAGAGCTCATGGACCTGCCTGTTCTCTGGAGCTAGACTGCCTGGGTTGAAATTGAGCGCCAGCACTTGCTGTGTGGCTTTGAGCAAATTACTTCCCTGTGCCATACTTTCCTCAGTCTGTAAAATAGTGCTACTAATAATCCCACTTATAAAGACTGATGGGTGGATTAGCAGAGATGATAAAGTGCTTAGGAAGTTCTTGGCACATAGTAAGAACTCAGCAAATGTTACCTACTATTTTTATGATTTCATAGATGATTTTATGTCATCTAGGCACTCTAAATTTTACTTACAAATTTAATCACACTAAATATTTGTAAACATTCCATTTTCATCGTAGTAAATGAACTCATAATTAAGACTTGTAAACAGGTTCTACATTAAAATAAACACAGATTTTACTATATGGAATACAGCCACTGAAATGCATAGTGACTCTCCAGCCAGGATATCAGTTGGATTAAAAATTACAGAAACTCAGATTTCTGATTGCTTCAATAAGCTTACACAAGTTTTAACTCTGAGGGAATATTAGTATGAGGCATTTACAAAAATCATTTACATTACTTTTGGTCCCCTGGTTATCTTGATGAAAGAATGTTCTAACTTGAGAAATTTTGCTCTAGGCTAAAAGTTGGCCAATTTGATGTAGGACTTGCTCTTTTATTTTTTAAGTGAATGTTTTAATTGAAGTATAGTTTACATATGATCTTATATTGATTTCAAGTATATAACACAGTGATTCAACAGTTAAACACATTATTAAATCCTCACCCCAACTAGTGCAGTTACTATCTAGGACTTATTCTTAATTGTTGTTTACATTTGAAATGGTTTTGTAGTTTAGGCATTATTCCAGAGGGTCAAGTTACAGGTTTATGAACAAACCTTGAGTTCCTGGAGCAAAAAATTAGTAAGGCCTGTGTTTGTGATATTCTATACTTCTTGTGATTCTTGACTATATGAGGGCATATTGTTTTTTTATTTCCGTTATTTCAGTTCTCTAAAAAGCAAACCTGTAACTTCTCCACTAAAATTAATCCTACAACAAATTTAAATGTTTTTCTAGGCTGCAGAAGATGTTAATGTTACTTTTGAAGATCAACAAAAGATAAACAAATTTGCACGGAATACAAGTAGAATCACAGAGCTGAAGGAAGAAATAGATGTAAAAAAGGTATTGAAAGTAATGTATCTTATGTATAAAAATTGAAACTTTTTTTATGGTATAGCTTTCTTTTTTAATTTTTTAAAATTTTGGTATCATTAATATAAAATCACATGAGCAACATTGTGGTTACTAGATTTCCCCCATTATCAAGTCCCCACCACATACCCCATTACAGTCACTGTCCATCAGCATAGTAAGATGCTATAGAGTCACTACTTGTCTTCTCTGTGCTATACTGCCTTCCCTGTGCCCCCCCCATGTTATGTGTGCTAATCGTAATGCCCCTTGTCCCCCTTATCCCTCCCTTCCCACCCATCCTCCCCAGTTCCTTTCCCTTTGGCAACTATTAGTTCATTCTTGGGTTCTGTGAGTCTGCTGCTGTTTTGTTCCTTCAGTTTTTGCTTTGTTCTTCTGCTCCACAGATGAGTGAAATCATTTGGTACTTGTCTTTCTCCGCCTGGCTTATTTCACTGAGCATAATACCCTCTAGCTCCATCCATGTTGTTGCAAATGGTAGGATTTGTTTACTTCTTATGGCTGAATAATATGCTATTGTGTATATGTACCACATCTTCTTTATTCATTCATCTACTGATGGACACTTAGGTTGCTTCCATTTCTTGGCTATTGTAAATAGTGCTGCAGTAAACATAGGGGTGCATACATCTTTTTGAAACTGGGCTGCTGCATTCTTAGGGTAAATCCTAGGAGTGGAATTCCTGGGTCAAATGGTATTTCTATTTTGAGTTTTTTGAGGAACCTCCATACTACTTTCCACAATGGTTGAACTAGTTTACATTCCCACCAGCAGTGTAGGAGGGTTTCCCTTTCTCCACATCCTCGCCAGCATTTGTTGTTCCTAGTCTTTTCTATGTTGGCCATCCTAACTGGTGTGAGGTGATACCTCATTGTGGTTTTAATTTGCATTTCCCTGTAATTAGTGATGTGGAGCATCTTTTCATGTCCCTGTTGGCCATCTGAATTTTTTTCTTTGGAGGAGTGTCTGTTCATATCCTCCGCCCATTTTTTAATAGGGTTATTTGCTTTTTGGGTGTTGAGGCGTCTGAGTTCTTTATATATTTTGGATGTTAACCCCTTGTCGGTTATGTCGTTTACAAATATATTCTCCCATACTGTAGGATATGGTACAACTTTTTAAAACTGAATTCAGCATGTGATTATATCTCTCTGGGCTCTTTGTTGCAGATGACATAATCCACTCTAAGAAAAAGGCATTGTTTAATAAGAGATGTGAGCTAATTTATAGATTGTTGAGGGCTGTGGCTCTAGTCTGAGGTTCCAGGAGCAGGTCTGGAACCACGTCTCAGAGAACTTGTCTTTACTGACCCCAGAGCCAGCTGCCTCCCCCACTGTGAAGAAGCTGCCCCTCGGATCTAGAAACACTGCTCACCCATATAAATCAAGCCCTGTGCCCAGCTTCTCCTCATGCAACTCTCCTGAGTTGACCTCTGGTTCAAATGCATTTAATTGGTGAAATTTAAGTTACTTGCTTTCATCGTATCATCAAGCAAGGCTGAGAAATGTAGGGTTTTTTTTTCTTATCTTATTCAAGTGAGAAACTGTTCAAGGAGGAAGCATTCTGAGTGGCCACAGATACCCACTGTCCACCGCAGGGCACCTGCAGCAATCTGGGAATATCCAGAGGATGATGTGCTAGTTAGCTCTTAATGCTTCTTTATGAAATATCATCTAAAAATGTAAGAAAGTCTTATTTTAGCATGATAATACCTTTGTGAAAGGGTCCCTTAGAGAATTGGGTTCCCCAAATTAAAATTGGCTTTTAGCCTCCATCAGGGAAATTCAAATACATTTTTCATTGCTGTTTACTTTGATGTTTATAGAAACAGCTCCAAAATTTAGAAGATGCTTGTGAGGACATCATGCTTGCAGAAGACGACTGCTTAATGATACCTTATCAAATTGGTGATGTTTTCATTAGCCATTCTCAAGAAGAAACGCAAGAAATGTTAGAAGAAGCCAAGGTATGTTTCAGGCTTCCTCTGGGTAATGAAGCCTGGCTTTTAAGCTGGGGTTGATACCATTATGAAGAATGTTTGATTGTAGGTGTAGGAAAATAATGTATGCTGCTCATAGTTCACCCATCCTTACAGTGTCCCCAGGCATTCTCCGAAAACACTGCAGGCATGATAATCCTAACAAGGACTTCAGGAGATAGGGACTGTTAACTCCAATTTAGAATTAAAGAATAGGGACATAGAGAAGCTATAGGACTTGCTCAAAGTTGCACCGAGTGAGTGGTCTTCTGACTCCAGAACCCATGCTCTGAGCTAAAAGTATTTATAAAGTACAAAATATTATAATGTAGAAAAGAAAAATCACCCATAATCTCACCACCCAGAGATAATTACCATAATGAACATTTCTGTGTGGTTCTTTTATGTTCTCTCCTCTTTCTCCATGTATTTTGCTTAAGTTAACATACTAAGAGTACTTTTCATTCCATTTAATGTTCATTTATGATTCATTGGGAGCCTGTCTGGGCCAGGCACACATGCTTTAAAAACGCAGCTTTGATAACCATTTTATGTCATGTTGGTGGACAGTGATTCAGCTCTCTGTCCTGATGTCAACTTTAATTGCCTCCATTATTAACCTGTACTAATACTATAGTGAGCATTCTTGTACCTGTATCTTTGTTCACACTTAGGAAGTTCTTTTAAGGAAATAATCAGACAAGTGTAATTATAGTCAGAGTATGGATTCATTGAGAACATTTGAGGCATTTGAGAAGTCACATGTATTAGTTTCCAATTCACACGTCCTATATGTGAGAAAATTTGCTTAGTTAATATGAATATTTTTTAATGGTAGTCTCCCTTCAAATATAGAAAGCAAAACTTTCTGTGAATTAAATCCACAGTTAATAAACCTTGGGAAGAACTAACACTTGTACTTTTGTATCTTTCTATGCAGAAACATTGTCTTTCCTTACGTTTAAATCTTTTCTTTCATAGTGAAATGTTCTTTATTTTTTTAGTCTTTTTCTTTCTTGTTTGGATGTATTTCAAGATAGTTTACGGTTTTTGTCACTGTTATGAACACATCCCCCTGCCCAAAACTGAACCTTTATTTTATTATTCATTCATTCATTCATTCATTCATTCCAGAAGTATTTACTGAGAGCTTACTGTGTGTCAGGTTCTACTGTGAAGTAGTGAACAAGGGACAACAAAACATGTCTTGCCTCTGTCTGCTTAGAGTATATAGTAGGTGGAAAGAGAAAATTAAACGTGTAAAACTAATGTGCAGAAAGTGGTAGGGGGCAGAGGCAGCTTTTAAGAACATAGAGTAGGGGAATCCACGGTCTAGACTTCCGGGGTAAGGGAGTGGCTTCCTGGGGGAGTGATGAGACAGCTGAAAAATAAGTGGGTGTTAGCCAGAAGGGGCAGAGGGAATGTTTCAGATGGAAGAAACAGCATGTGTAAATGGTCATAAGATCATAGTATAAAGTAGAACTGAGAAGAGTTTAATTTGCTGGAGGTTTGGGAGCATCTGAAATTGTGGCCGGATCTTGAACTCTGTCAAACAAGTTGAATAAACTGACTTTGTGTTAGCAGGGCTCAGCAAACTTGCTGTGACGGGCCAGGCAGTAAATGTATCAGGCCTTGTGCGCCACCTGGTCTCTGTCCTGACCACCGTGAGCACGGGATGTGTAGGGGAGGCTGCAAAGACAGCTAGGCTGGGTCTGGCCTGTGGGGTATAGTTTGCTCACCCCCATCATCGGGCGAAGAGGAGCCATCCAGGGGTTTTAAGAACCGAGCAAGATGATAGAACTCATCATTTTAAAATAATTTAAAATGAAAATATAATTTTACTTATTAACTTAGGTTTTCTGGGTGTAGAAGCTTTGTTTTCTATTAGCTGTGCACCTATTTCTATTTCTTGTCTTATAACAGTGGTTCTCAAACTGAGCATGCATCAAAGTCCCCACAGGGCTCACTGACACCTCAGATCACCGGGCCCAACCCTGAGAATTCCTCATCCAGGAGGGCCCGGTGGCTGTCTTTCTCCCAAGCTTCCAGGTGATCTGGGGGCCACACTTTGAGAACCCTTGGCCAGATTTCTAAAAGAATAACATCGTCAGTACTAGGCATTATTCTTCTGTTCCTAGTATCAGTGAGTACCCCATTTGTGTGATTTCATATTTTCTTTATCATGTTTAGGAAAAACCTTTTTGTGATCCTAACCAGGAAGAAACTTCTGACATTTCATGCATTTCATGTGGGCAAAGCTGCTCCCTCTTCACAAACAGGCCACTCGTGACTGTTTTCTTTCAAAGTCTAGCTCTGGGGGCCTCGTAGTAAGTGAAAATTTCTGCCAGATTTTGACTCTAAGTTGTTATTCTTAATTTTTGGTGGTAGGGTGAATTTTTATCATTTCCTGTACTTTCATAGTGATTTTTGTGGGAGTTGGAAACTCTCTCAGAAGCCAGTCCTGTGAAAAGTATTTACTTACCAGAAGTGTTTGTATATGGTTCTTTCTTTATCAGGATATCATAATTTAGGAATTATTTTCTTTTATCCATTAGGTTTTTAAAATCAGAAAAAAACTGTGAAAACAAGCTTGGTTTATTCTATGATAGGCAAATGTAGGCCATGAATTAAAAATACCCACATTAAAATTTTTGGTATGGATTTAATTATCATTGATATTTCGCTGCCTGTCCAAGTTTAGAAAATTTTTGACCTAAAATTTTTCCAAAATATTATTTCTTTCACAGATGCTCAGAAATCATCCCATTGAATAGCATTAATTTAAATCTTTTTTTTTTTCCAGAAAAACTTGCAAGAAGAAATTGATGCCTTAGAATCCAGAGTGGAGTCAATTCAGCGGGTGTTAGCAGATTTGAAAGTTCAGTTATATGCAAAATTTGGGAGCAACATAAACCTTGAAGCTGATGAAAGTTAAACATTTTATAATACTTTTTTAATTTGTTTAATAAACTTGAATATTGTTTAAAATGATAATTTCCCTTCTTCAAATGAAATGGAAAGCAAAACTTTTTTTTTAAATTCTCATTTATTTAATGGAAACTTGCCTATTTTCACATGTCTTGCTTATTTATTTTATATTTTTGAAAGAAGACAGTATTCATCTATGTATTTTGCATAATGATTATATCAATTGTAGGGGCTTTATGTCATGTTATTAAAACCAGTTAAGCAATCTTTCATGTTTCTCTATTATCCTTTAGAATGTTTATTGCAATTTTTATTTATAAGAAAGTTTAACTGTTGGTGTCATGTTGTTTATATATCTCTGTTTTAGTTACTATTTAGAGATAGTGAAAACACTACAGCAAGATCCGATTCAACATCTACTTGACTCATTTCACAGCTAAAACTTTGTCATATACTAAAAAATATGTATTTTATTTACATATATATAATGGACATTATATCTGAGCATGTATTTCACATATCTCTTGCATATGTGTCAATGTCATAGATCTTGGTAAAATAACCAGATAATTCCAAGACACGCTGAGGCATGCCGAACTTTATACAAACATAGGACAACAGAGGAATATTTTAGAAACCAAAACGTATCAATAGAAAGGAATGTTTAGTGTCATCTTTTTAATTATAAGACTCAGACTTTATTTTAGTCCTTTGTAATTAAGTGGGGCTTATATTGATAATGATGTTGAAGTGAAACACGTATAAATTTAAAAACTTTTTGCATAAAAAGTACATTTATACCCTACAGCCCCCCAAAAAGATACACATTTTGGGATTTGGAAGACCTAATTGTATTAACTTTCCAGCAGATGGCACTGATAGGCCAAAATGCCAATGGACGACGGCTCATAATACAGAAATGCAGGCATCTCGATTAAATACACATAATTTTAGAGGAAATACCATGTTTTAACCTTACGGCTAAACATTGCATGTGTCTTTTTTGGTGGTGTTTAGAAACAATTCAGGCTTAAAGATAGAATATATCATTCTGAAATTCTTCATAACATAAAGACAAATTTTGAAATTGCTGGAAAATTTTCCTAAGTAGTGATACTCAAATTCTAGAAAATGAGTCTTGGAAGGATATTTTTTCTTGCCTGCATTTGGTTAGTGTTCTGTTACAGGTGTGAGACTAAGGAGATCTACCAGGTTGTAGCAGGAAACAGATACCACCCTCAAATTAGAGTAGTTTGAGAACCCATTACCCAACATCCCAAAGGTGGAAGGTAACTCTAGGAGGGCTCTAGAGGCTGGAGAAGAAGCAGCCACCCCTTTCACTCTGGAACCCAGAGAAGGGCTTCCTTTTGCAGGGGGACACAGCCAGCCTTCCACCTCCCCGCCGTGACAGAGCTGGAGGACTGTATTCCCTGCCTTCATTTTCCCTCCAGAATCCAGCTGGTGCCCACCATTGGCCAGACCCAACCAGAATACAGAAATAGTCCATAAAAGTAATTTTCAGGGCCTGGGTGGGGGTTGGGCTGGAATGGGGTGCAGTGGTGAATGTATGGATCTGGAGAACCAGTGGAAGATCTAGCACCAGGGGTGGCTAAAGTTGAACCATTGAGAAAATCTAGCAATGAAAGCTTATCTGACTGACATGCCAGGAACTGAATCATATAACTGGCCAGGACTTAAAATGCAGTCACCACATTAGTAAGTCTCATGGAAGATACCAAACATCTAATGGTGGGAGGAGGGGGACACTTACTAACTTTATACTTGTTTTTTAAGTTTACCTGTGAAGTTCTAGGACATAAGAAGTACTTAATTCCCTTTTGAAATTCATTTCTGAAGTGCCCATAAGCCTGTGCTTATATCTGCTAGTAGTAAATTCACTGGGCTTGCTAAAGACTGGTAAACAGCATGTACTGCTGAAGAGGCAACTAACTTCACCCTCAACTCCAGCCAATAGTTGCCACATAGAAGTGTTGATCTGGACTTGTTACCGCATTTTTTTTTTAATGGGAATCCTGATTTTTAGTACAGAATTTTTTTTTTAAGCAATGCAGGCTAAACAGTTATTTGTAGAACAAATGTGACCATCCGGCTGCTGGTTTGCAAATTTGCACCATATGCTATGTCTCATCCAGGCTTTTGATAGGAAGTAGGTGGTAGATCATTTGCTCTGCATTGAGGGTTACAGAGCTTGTGCTGCTGACTTTCATATTTAAGTACCTGCAAACCTGTCCGTTTCCTAACATTTCCACACCGCTACACTGGTCTGCACCTCGAGCTCCTGTCAAAAGCAGAGCTAATTAGGGGAGGGAGGGGAAGGAAGTGCCCTTTGAGACAGTTTTGACAGCTGGAGGCCAGGTGGAGTCTGAATGGAAAGGTGACACATGACTGCGGCAGTATTTTAAATTATTTGGCAGCTGTTCAGTGGGTTTTACTACAAAGAGATGGACGTAGGGATACCAGGTGTTACTACACGTTCTCTAGTGCATGGAGCCTGTTGGCAGAAGCAGAAAGACGAAGCTAGAACCGGAGAGCAAGTAGGGTGGGTACCCCAGACGGCAGAGACAGAGGGTGGGAAGGGAGGAGGGAAAACCATCAGGTACTTGATTTTGAGCACAGGCCAAACACAGCCCGCAGCAGGTCGTCTTTGGCTCTCATACTTAAAAAAAAAACAAACCTTTAAAAAAAAATTTCTTGCCACAATAAAATGAGATCTCACATAAAAAGTCACAGTTTGGCAATGTTGGGACCATATTTCCAAATGGCAATCTTTAGCTGCTCACCCACTAGACGAAGCAGGCTCTCTGCAGTTCACCCCCTTCCCCACCCACCCTCATTTTCATTACTGCCTGGCACCTGTTCACGTTTGGCTTTACGACCCCTTGGAAGCCCGCTGGTATTGTTAATACAAGGCAGGATAGTCAGAAGGCTGGTTTGCTGGGCAGGCAAGGGGAAGGCGGAGAAAAGCTGGAGTTTGGCTTTGGACTGTAGGAGCTGCCAGGACATCAGTCATGTGGAGCTGTGCAACTGGCTGCGGGAAAAGGTGAGTTGAAAACCCTTGGTTTTTTGGGACAAGGGGGCGTGGAAACTGGTGGCCCGGTTGTCTGCCGGAAGAGCTGCCAGGCAAACTGTTAAGGCTGAGGAGACAGATTCGCTGAGGTCAAGGCCTAGGGAGCCAGGGGAGCTCAGGAATGTCCCCCAGCAGTGAGACCTGTCCTGGGTCCTAGAGAAGCTGGCTGAGGCCAGGCCCCAGGAGCCAGGGCCTACCTCCTGCCCTGCGGGGGCTCAGAAGAGAATTTGCATGTGTCCTCACTTCCAGATTCCACATGATCCTGAGGCTGTCTCCACTCCATGGAGGCCTTGGGGGGGATGTATTTTAGGACCATTTTCATCCTAGAGAAGTGCTTCTTACTATTTAAGGTACATGCATACCACTCTTTTTTTTTTTTTAATGCAGTTTCTGGTTCAGGGTGTTTGGGCTGTAGTCTGAGATTCTGCATGTGCAACAAACAGGCTTCCAGATTATGCTGGTATTGCTGAGCATGGGCCGTGGGCGGACAGCTGAGGTAGCTTGTCCTGACTGAGCA
Organism: Smutsia gigantea; assembly: GCA_032199065.1. Taxonomy (NCBI): domain Eukaryota; kingdom Metazoa; phylum Chordata; class Mammalia; order Pholidota; family Manidae; genus Smutsia; species Smutsia gigantea. The sequence goes on along the minus strand of JAVSCE010016479.1, from coordinate 210,116 downwards.
GCAGACTGAGGGAAGCTCGCGGGCGAGAGGAGAACCAGGAAAGGCGGTGGAGGCTGCACCCGAGGCGCGGGACCCACGGGAGTGCGCAGTCCTAGAGATGTTAGAAATGCAAAGCTGGTCGCAGGACCAAACCCTGAAAAAATATATTTCCCCGACGTTGAGAGATGGAATGGGTGTTGCCTTCAACAGTTGTTCCATAGAAACTGGGGACGGAGCCCGGGGTGTTAGCAAGCCCCCCAGGTGATTCTGCCTCAGTTAAGAACTAGGCAGGCTCAAACAATTCATCTGTTTAGGGGTCGTGGGGGCAACTGAACGACCACCTGAGGATTCTTAGGCACAATTATAACAATGAGAAGTGACAAGACATGGCTGCTGGTCAGGAAATATCATCGAAGATTAGGCAGGGGTGCTGTGAGATTTGGAGGCAGAAATGAACTTTTACCAGAAAGTTAACAGAGGTGGGAAGGGGTGAGGCCATCATTTAATGCCACTGCAATGTAGATGGAAGGACCTGTTCTTGTCTGTTTTTATTTTTAAGATGAGGGAATGTATGAGTCCCTGTAGGAGTAGATGGGAAGGAATCCAGGAGAGATGGCGCTGAAAAAGTCAAGAGACTCGCGAGGCTGGAGTACAGCCTGGAAGGGTCCTTGTGAAAAAGGGTGGCAGTGCTTATAGGGCAACACATAGGAAAGCCACAAAACTAGAGGGAGATTTTGTAAAAACTCTCCCTTGAGGACTAACGGATGGAAAAATTTCAGAATAGCGATTCACTCAGGAGGGAGAAGAAGAGGCAAAGGTAGAGGCTGCGTGGCAGGCACATGGCTATTTACATTCAATATGCTTCACTCCATATGGATCCCTTTATGTGCTTGAAATCATTCACAGAAGCAAGTTTTTACAAAATTTGGTTAGTTATGGCACAAGTATATACCAGAAAAAAACAGAGCACATCGAGAGGTTGTTACTGATATTGAACTGCTTCACTTTCAACATTTTTTGTGTCCTTTGACATAAAATGGAGCACTCTTGATCTTCAAATGTAGAAAAACAGCATCTACCCAAAGCAGTTATTTATTAAAGATTACCCAGGCGTGCGCGCACACACACACACACACACACACACACACACACACACACGTACACACACACATACATGCCCTGGGCAGAATTTAAAAGTTGGCTTAATGATTTGGGATGAAAGATTTGGAAATTAGGGCTTGTGTGTAGGTGTTTCGCAGGAACTGGTTTTCTCGTAGCGTCTCCAGTCCCATGTACAGGAAAATTCTAATACCTGTGATACCAAGAGCCAGCACCAGGTGCTCATCATACCCTGGCACTGTTCTTAGATATTCATTCCTTTCGTTCCCACAATAACCCTTCGAAGTAGGTTCTCTTATCGCCTCTCATTGCACAGATGTGGAGAAAGGTTTAGAAAGGTTTTTTGCCCTGCTTACAGCTCACTTTGCAAATGAGCTGTTAATATGTGCCTGAACTTTTGAAAATGACTTGTTTGATCATTTATTTGTTTGTGTCCTCCTACTTACCGAAAAGAATTTCAGACGGCTTCTCAACTAGGCATATAATTGTACATGTGTATGTATATAAAATATAACAACAGAAAAGAAAAGGAATGGAAATGGATTGAGTAAAAAAGGGAACAGTCAATAGCCCCCAAGTCCACAAATTCGATTAATGTGCTCTGAGCTTCCGGTCAGCTAAGAAAAGGAAACAAAAATGATTAATACCATATTAGGAAGAGTGGTACATACCAGTATCTCAGGAGAAAGGAAAGGTTTTTCAGATTAACCCTGAAAATAATCCCCCCACTGGGCACTGACCTTCAGCAGTGCCATAGATATTAACATCAATGCCTGCTTCAGCATAAATGCAGGATCAGAAATCACATGGCTGATTCTTGTGACAGTTTGTTAACCTCAATCCTATGGAAGTAACATTCTATAGGAAGTAATAATAGCCAGCTAACATTCATTTGCCAGGACAGTCTGAGCACTTTATATATATTAATTTAGTGCTTTCAACTCCATATGGTACATGTTTTTTTTTAAATAATTTATTTTGGTATCATTAATCTACAACTACATGTGCAATATCATGGTTATTAAACTACCCCCTTCATCAGGTCCGCCCCACCAACCCCATTACACTCACTGTCATCAGCATAATGAGATGCTATAGAATCACTACTTGTCTTCTCTGACGTGTACAGCCCTCCCCATGCACCCCCAACATTACATCTGCTAATCGTAATGCCCCCTTTTCCCTCTTATACCTCCCTTCCCACCCATCTTCCCCTGTCCCTTTCCCTTTGGTAACTATTAGTCTGTTCTTGGGTTCTGTGAGTCTGCTGCTGTTTTGTTCCTTCAGTTTTTTTCTTTGTTCTTATACTCCACATATGAGTGAAACCATTTGATACATGTCTTTTTTGGCTTGGCTTATTTCACTGAGCATAATACCCTCTAGCTCCATCCATGTTGTAGCAAATGGTAGGATTTGTTTTCTTCTTATGGCTGAATAATATTCCATTGTGTATATGTACCACCTCTTCTTTATCCATTCATCTACTGATGGACACTTAGGTTGCTTCCATTTCTTGGCTATGGTAAATAGTGCTGCAATAAACATAGGGCTGCATCCGTCTTTTTCAAACTGGGCTGCTGCATTCTTAGGGTAAACTCCTAGGAGTGGAATTCCTGGGTCAAATGGTATTTCTGTTTTGAGTTTTTTGAGGAACCTCCATACTGCTTTCCACAATGGTTGAACTGATTTGCATTCCCACCAGCAGTGTAGGAGGGTTCCCTTTTCTCCACATCCTCGCCAACATTTGTTGTTGTTTGTGTTTTGGATGTTGGCCATCCTAACTGGTGTGAGGTGATATCTCATTGTGATTTTAATCTGCATTTCTCTGATGATTAGCAATGTGGAGCAACTTTTCATGTGCCTGTTGGCCATCTGAATTTCTTCTTTGGAGAAGTGTCTATTCATGTCCTCTGCTCATTTCTTAATTGGATTATTTGCTTTTTGTTTGTAAAAGTGCATGAGTTCTTTATATATTTTGGATGTCAACTCCTTATCAGATACGTCATTAATGAATATATTCTCCCATACTGTAGGATCTCTTTGTTCTACTGATGGTGTCCTTTGCTGTGCAGAAGCTTTTCAGCTTCATATAGTCCCACTTGTTCATTTTTGCTTTTGTTTCCCTTGCCCGGGGAGATATGTTCATGAAGAAGTTGCCCATGTTTATGTCCAAGAGATTTTTGCCTATGTTTTTTTCTAGGAGTTTTATGGTTTCATGACTTACATTCAGGTCTTTGATCCACCTTGAGTTTACCTTTGGTATGGGGCTAGACAGTAGTCCAGTTTCATTCTCTTACATGTAGCTGTCCATTTTTTCCAACACCAGCTGCTGAAGAGGCCGTCATGTCCCCATTGTATATCCAAGGCTCCTTTATCAAACATTAATTGACTGTATATGTTTGGGTTAATGTTTGGATTTTCTATTCTGTTCCACTGGTCTGTGGGTCTGTTTTTGTGCCAAAACCAAATTGTCTTGATTACTGTGGCTTTGTAGTAGAGCTTGAAGTCAGGGAGCATAATTCCCCCTGTTTTATTCCTCCTTCTCAGGATTGCTTTGGCTATTCGGGGTCTTTTGTGGTTCCATATGAATTTTAGAATTATTTGTTCCAGTTCATTGAAGAAAGCTGTTGTTGATAGGGATTGTGTTGAATCAGTAGATTGCTTTGGGTAGTATAGCCATTTTGACAATATTTATTCTTCCTAGCCAAGAGCATGGGATGCATTTCCATTTGTTGGTGTCCTCTTTAACTTCTCTTAGGAGTGTCTTGTAGTTTTCAGGGTATAGGTCTTTCACTTCCTTGGTTATGTTTATTCCTAGGTATTTTATTCTTTTTGATGCAACTGTGAATGGAATTGTTTTTCTGATTTCTCTTTCTGTTAGTTCATCGTTAGTGTATAGGAAAGCAACAGATTTCTGTGTGTTAATTTTGTATCCTGCAACTTTGCTGAATTCAGATATTAGTTCTAGTAGTTTTGGAGTGGAGTCTTCAGGGTTTTTTATGTACAATATCATGTCATCTGCAAATAGTGACAATTTGACTTCTTCTTTACCCATCTGGATGCCTTGTATGTCTTTGTTTTGTCTGATTGCCATGGCTAGGACCTCCAATACTATGTTGAATAACAGTGGAGAGAGTGGGCATCCCTGTCTTGTTCCCGATCTTAGATGCAAAGCTTTCAGCTTCTTGCCATTAAGTATGATGTTAGCCGTGGGTTTGTCATATATAGCCTTTATGATGTTGAGGTACTTGCCTTCTATACCCATTTTGTTGAGAGTTGTAATCATGAATGGATGCTGAATTTTTCAAATGCTTTTTCAGCATCTATGGAGATGATCATGTGGTTTTTGTTCTTCTTTTTGTTGATGTGGTGGATGATGTTGATGGATTTTCGAATGTTGTACCATCCTTGCATCCCTGGGAAGAATCCCACTTGATCATGGTGTATGATCCTCTTGATGTATTTTTGTATTTGGTTTGCTAATATTTTATTGAGTATTTTTGCATCTATGTTCATCAGGGATATTGGTCTGAAATTTTCTTTTTTGGTGAGGTCTTTTCCAGGTTTTGGTATTAGAGTGATGCTGGCTTCATAGAATGAGTTTGGAAGTATTCCCTCCTCTTCTATTTTTTGGAAAACTTTGAGGATAATGGGTGTTATTTCGTCTGTATATGTGTGGTAGAATTCAGAGGTGAATCCATCTGGTCTGGGGGTTTTGTTCTTGGGTAGTTTTTTGATTACCAATTCAATTACGTTGATGGTAATTGGTCTGTTTAGTTTTTCTGTTTCTTGCTTGGTCAGTCTTGGAAGGTTGTATTTTTCTAAGAAGTCGTCCATTTCTTCTAGGTTTTCCAGCTTGCTAGCATATAGGTTCTCATAATATTCTCTTATAATTCTTTGTATTTCTGTGGGGTCTGTCGTTTTTTTTTCCTTTCTCATTTCTGATTCTGTTTATGTGTGTAGATTCTCTTTTTCTCTTAATGAATCTCGCTATGGGCATATCTATTTTGTTTATTTTTTCAAAGAACCAGCTCTTGGTTTCACTGATTTTTTTCTATTGTTTTATTCTTCTCAATTTTATTTATTTCTTCTCTGATCTTTATTATGTCCCTCCTTCTGGTGACTTTGGGCCTCATTTGTTCTTCTTTTTCCAATTTCAGTAATTGTGTCTTTAGACTATTCATTTGGGAATGTTCTTCCTTCTTTAAAAAGGCCTGGATTGCAATATACTTTCCTTTTACAACTGCCTTTGCTGAGTCCCACAGAAGTTGTGGCTTTGTGTTGTTGTCATTAGTCTCCATATATTCTTTGATTTCTGTTTTGATTTGGTCGTTAACCCATTGATTAATGAGGAGAATGTTGTTAAGTCTCCACGTATTTGTGAGCCTTTTTGTTTTCTTTCTAAAATTTATCTCTAGTTTTATACCTCTGTGATCTGAGAAGTTGGTTGGTAGAATTTCAATATTTTTGAATTTACTGAGGTTCTTTTTGTGGCCTAGTATGTTGTCTATTCTGGAAAATGTTCTATGTGCCCTTGAGAAGAATATGTATCCTGCTGTTTTGGGTGCAGAGTTCTGTAGATGTCTGTTAGGTCCATCTGTTCTAGTGTGTTGCTCAGTGCCTCTGTGTCTTTACTTATTTTCTGTCTGGTTGATCTGTCCTTTGGAGTGAGTGGTGTGTTGAAGTCTCCTAAAATGAATGCATTGCTGTCTATTTCCTCCTTTAATTCTGTTAGTATTTGTTTCATATATGCTGGCACTCCTGTGTTGGGTGCATATATATTTATAATGGTTATATCTTCTTGTTGGACTGACCCCTTTATCATTATGTAATGTCCTTCTTTATCTCTTGTTACTTTTCGTTTTGAAGTCTATTTTGTCTGATACAAGTACTGCAACACCTGCTTTTTTCTCTGTTGTTTGCATGAAATATCTTTTTCCATCCCTTCACTTTTAGTCTGTGTATATCTTTGGGTTTGAGGTGAGTCTCTTGTAAGTAGATGGGTCTTGCTTTTTTATCCATTCTGTTACTCTGTGTCTTTTTATTGGTGCATTCAGTCCATTTACATTTAGAGTGATTATCGATAGATATGTACTTATTGCCATTGCTGGCTTTAGATTCGTGGTTACCAAAGGTTCAAGGGTAGCTTCTTTACTATCTAAGAGTCTAACTTAACTCTCTTGTTAGGCTATTATAAACACAGTCTGATGATTCTTTATTTCTCTCCCTTTTTATTGTTCCTCCTCCATTCTTTTTATACTAGGTGTTTTATTCTTTGCCTTTAGTTAGTATTTGGATGGTCTGCTTTCTTTGCTATGATTTTATTTTCTCTGGTGACATCTTTTTAGCCTTAGGAGTGCTTCCCTCTAGAGCAGTCCCTTTAAGATATCCTGTAGTGGTGGTTTATGAGAGGCAAACTCTCTCAACTTTCGTTTGTCTGGAAATTGTTTAATCCCTGCATCATATTTAAATGATAATCGTTCTGGATACAATATTCTTGGTTCGAGGCCCTTCTGTTTCATAACGTTAAATATATCATGCCGTTGTCTTCTGGCCTGTAAGGTTTCTGTTGAGAAGTCTGATTATAGTCTGATGGGTTTTCCTTTGTAGGTGATCTTTTTTCTCTCTCTAGCTGCCTTTAATACTCTGTCTTTATCTTTGATCTTTGCCATTTTAAGTATTATGTGTCTTGGTGTTGTCTTCCTTGGGTCCCTTGTGTTGGGAGATCTGTGGGCCTCCGTGGACTGTGAGACTCTTTCCTTCCCCAGCATAGGGAAGTTTTCAGCATTATTTCTTCAAAGACACTTTCTATCCCTTTTTCTCTTCTTCTTCTGGTACTTCTATAATGCAAGTATTGTTCTGTTTGGATTGGTCACACAGTTGTCTTAATATTCTTTCATTCCTAGAGATTCTTTTATCTCTCTCTGCTGCAGCTTCTCTGTATTCCTGTTCTCTGATTTCTATTCCATTAACAGTCTCCTGCGTCTCGTCCAGTCTGCTGTTAAGCCCGTTGATCGCTTGTCTGATTTCTGCATTGTCTTTCCTCAGTTCCCTCACTTCCTCCCTCAGCTCTTGCACATTTCTCTGTAGATCCATCAGCATGGTTATGACTTTTATTCTGAATTCTTTTTCAGGAAGATTGTTCATTTCCATCCCTTTAGGCTCCGTCTCTGGGATTGTCTGGTTGATCTTAGTCTGGACCATATTCCTCTGTCTTTTCATGGCTATAGAAGTGGTTGCTGGTAGTTGCCATGTATGTCAGCTGGGCTCTTTAAGACTTTAAAAAGAAAGAAAATAAAAGAAAAAAGAAAGGGAAGAAAAAAGAAAAAAGAAAACAAAACAAAACAAAACAACCAAAAAAAAAAGCCGCCTGAGAGTAGATTCTGTGGGGATGCTGTAGGTGGCGCTGTTGCTCCACTATTCCGCAGCCATGGTCGCGCTGCTCCACAGCGCCTTTTATAGCTCTGGCAGGGGTAGGAACGAATGGGAGGCTGTTGATCTCTGTGGTAAGTCTAAGCACGGCCACCCTTTCTCAGTCACCAGCTAAGGGGTCTGAAACGCCCCAGGACTCCCAGCCTGCTGGGCTGAGTGTGCCGGGGTGATCCGGCTCGTCCGCTAGGCTCCTGTCTCTTTAAGACTGCTGAAAAAAGCGCGCACTTTCCTTTTTTTTTTTTCCTTTTCTTTCCTTCCCAGGAGCCAGCTGCAAGCACCCTGGCGCATTCCCCACTCAGATCCTGCACCCTCTATCTCTCCAATCTCCGCTACACCACGTGATGTGTGTCAGCGCTCCCCGCACAGATCACCGAGGCTGGCTACTTCGCGGGGTGTGCTTCCACTCCCTCCTTTCTCTGAATACTCTCCTCCCGCCGGTGCGCTGGGGTGGGTGAGTGCTCAGGTCTTGCTGGGTCGTGGCTCCGTATCTTACCCACCTCGCCGGGCGCCGTGTCCTCTCAGGTGTAGCTGCACGCTGTGCACTTTCCTGTGTATTCTGGTCTCTCTTTTAGGAATAGTTGTATTTGCTGTCTTTTCATAGATATGTATAGTTTTTGGAGGAGATTTCTGCTGCCCTGCTCATGCCGCCATCTTCCCAGAAGTCGGTACGTGTTATTATTAACATCACCTTTATTGTGCAAATGAGGAAACTGAGGCCCTGCTCAAAGTTCCAGAGTCCTTAAGTCCAGGAGCCAAGACTCAAACCCAAGCAGTGGGGCTTCAAATCTGTGCACCCACCCCAGCACTACATTGTAATATGGATATGCAAGTGTAGAATCTTTTACCAACCCCCTAGATCCAAGTACAGCCCATAAGTAACTTCAGATTCAGAATTTCCCTGCTTACAGCTCACTTGGCAAATGGGCTGTTAATGTGTGCATGAACTGTACTTTTGAAAATTACTTGTTTGGTGATTTATTTGTTTTTGTCCTTCTACTTACAGAAAAAAATTTTGGAAGGAAAAGAAAATGGATAGGAAGAAGAGAATATGGGTGTGGTGGCCTTGGTCTATGGGCCATCTTAAAAGACCCCTTTTACTGGGAACCACATCAGTATAATCTTGTGAGATGAAGGAAGGTCTCTCGTTACATCCATAGAGAATCTGGAATCTTGAACTTGGCCTTGTGCACCACTGGGCACAATAATATTGGGGCCATGGGGCAGGGTCATTTCTCTTGGGACAATGAATGCCAGTCATAACTTCTGGTTTATTTTGTAATAACATCTCTGACATTCACAACCACACTGCAGTTTGGGGTAACATTGGAATTATTGGTAGAGCCTGTCTGATAGATAGATGTCAATAAAACTCGACATTGATTCTTTTATGACCGCATTTGTCAGACAGGAAACAAAGGCTCTGGGAGGGAAATACCTTTTGCCCAAGGCCACAGTGTAGAGCTGGGTCCACTCCTGCTCCATGTGTTCTCCCTGTGTCCCCAACAGTATGTCACATTGCTGCCCAAGCCTTTGCCTAGGGCTGCTGGGCCACACGCTTGTGTGAGATGACACTGGCTCAGCATCCTCACAAGGCCTGGGCACGCAAGGGATCAGTAGGTTTTGTCTAGCAGGATTAGTCTTATGAAAAAATGGAGGCTGGAAGAGGTTGCTCAAGGCCATACAACTAAGTACCATTGCGTTTGTGCAGTTTTGACCAGGAATTCTATTGCGTGGGTTGATCCCCAACAACTTCATAGTCACCCTGAATGCAGCACCACGGTATGATATTCATGGTCACTAAGCACTGCTGACTTCCTGAGCCCCTTCGTCCACAAGACAAATATTAAAAAGTATATTTTATGACTACCTTGCCGTAAAGACAAAGGTAACCCAGGCTGGATTATATTCAACATTAGCACGGGCCTCCGAGGCACCGTGGACTCTAGGCACTGTGCTCAGTGTCCTAATGGAGAAGCGGCTCCCTGATCGGGGGTGCGGGGCTGTCAGGTTGTCAATGGGAGTTGGTGGGGTTTAGGGGCGGGAGAACCTAAGGTTGAAAAAGGCAACTGAAGACAATATTCATTTCTGATGGGAAGAGAGTCTACTTCTCTTGTTCCTTTTTAAGTTGCCATCGTTGCCATAAAAGATATAGTCATCAGCATGACCTGACGTTTGAGTTCAAGTGACAGTGAAGACTTTAGGATTTAATGAAAAAGCAGAAAACAATCTAGAGAAAGAGACCACAATGTATGGAAATGGTGTTTTGTGTCATCTTATGTGATTTGGAAAAGGGTGGGAAGAAGGAATTGATGACATGCTATAAAATGCTAGGGTTTCAATAGGCCCTGATATATTTAATGAATCATGCTTTCAGGCTTTCAAAATACACCATCTAGGCTCAGTTAAATAGTGGTCTACTAGGGCCAATCTAAATATGTAAAGGCTGATAGCATCAAGTATCGCAGAGAATATGTGTTTCCCTGAACATTTTAAATTACCTATTTGCCTTGAGTCTGAACTTCTAGAAGGCTCTGGAAAAAGCACTGAAGGGAAAAAAAAAATCCCTCAACCAACTTGGATGGTATTTGTCCATGGGATTTGAACTACTCTTAGCTAGTAGCTACTTTTTATGTGACATTTTATGGAGGTTTTTAAAAGCAAACAAACACATGGGAACAGGGGAACTGAAGTAATGCACTGAACGAGCTCTAAATTTTACACAGGACACGACAGGGTGTTTACCCATCTTCATTCTGGGCACTTAATGACAGCTGTGTGCCACTCAGGACAATGGGTAAATGTAAAATATGGGTTAATCTCAGCATTACAGCTGCTATTAACACAAAAGCCAGGAAAGCACAAGGGCGGCGATGGACCTTCCTATTCTTTCAAGAGTGTCGGGTGTGATTGCTCTAAGGACCAAGTAATGTGAGGAAGAGGAACATGAAGCCAACAGGAAAGCCATTGTCAATGCAAAGAGAATGGGTTCAGCCACCACACAATTACCTGATGCCTTTGTACCTCATCATGACGAACGACAAGCTCTTCTCCCAAACCAGATCCAGACCGGAAGGACTATGCCTGGATCTAACCCAGATGTCTCGCCTGTGACCACAAGCTCCTATAAATGACCAAAGCCGGCAGGGGAGTAGCAGTTGCCCCGGTTAGAGATGGCAGAGCACTCTAGGTCACCAGTTTATACCCACCCTTATCATCTCCTCAACGATAAAGCCTCCGCAGCTTTTGCAGAAGAGGGATTCGAGGCTGCTGGCATAGCTGTCAGAACACTTGGGGGGTGGAGAGATGGCGATGACATGCCCCCCTCAAAAGGAAGGAACGACCCTCTTGGCTTCATCCAGCGGCTGCCATGTTGGAATGTGAGCCAGAATCGCCAAAGCTTCTGACTGTTCGAGGAAAGCCAGAAATCCGAATTTCTTTCCCAAATTTTAAACGTTGCCAAATCATTCAAAGATTTTAAAGACATTGAGAAGAACAACTCCACAATGAGGAACAGATGACAAAGTTGGCAAACCTCAGTTCACAGACCACTGACTCATGCCAGCTCCCAGGGGAACATGACCAGCAGTAAAACTCAGTGACAGCGGACAAAAGCCTCTTCATTAATAGTAAAAAAGAAAATCTCATCTTTCCTCTGGTGCTTTAACCAGAAGGCACTCTTCCACAAGGTGTTCCCTATTTTCGAACCAAAGGAAAAGTTAATGAATACGTGGCAGGGATATTTTTACAACATGAATAACATGCTTAGGTGTGGTTTTAGTTTCTGTCTTACTCGGTTGCTACGATGGCTTAAAAGAGATTTCAATACATCACTCCAAAGAAAAAGAATATGAAGTTTCTTCAGGAGATGAAAAAACAGCAGTGGACAGACATTTTTTTTTTAATAACAGTCAAGGAAACATCTAAAACTTAAATACCATCAGAGAGAGTTTGGCAATAAGTAAATAAAGCAAAAGTGTTATGAATCCCAAGACAGGGCTGCTGGTGGGATCGCTAGCAAGCCATCTGCCACGAACCATATCTTATTGGCACTCCAGGGCAAACTAATAAAACTCTCCGTTTCAATTAAATTTGGGGAACTCACGTTCCCTTTTTCTCAGATGCTGCAGATGGGTCTCTGTGGCAGCCCCCTTTCCTTCCAATCTCCCCTGGGCTTAGAGAGCAGAGCCAACGGCGACTTCCAGCCCTTCACTCACTCTGGCCCTTGACTCCAGTCTCCGAGACGTGATGCTCACCAAAGGGAGAAAGGTTAAAGCCCTTTTCATTTTTGCAAGTGAGCTTGTAGAGCCATTTTGAAATTAAGTGTGACTTTCCTGTGTGCTTTCTGTTGTTCCCTCTCAGGACCTCTTAGAATCACAGGCTGGAGCTGAAGGGGACCTTGGGGAATTATAACAGAGATTTTATAGATAGAACAACTGAGGCAAAGAAAGGCTGCTTGCATCAGGTCCAAGAGCAAAACAAAATCAACTTGGATTCTGTTGGTAGGCAGCCTTCTAAACTGACCCCCAGGGACCCCTGCCCTCTGGAATTTGTGCCTTTGTGTGATCCTTTCCCTTGAACGTGGGCTTGACCCAGTGATATGCTTTTAATGAACAGAATGCAGAAGTGATGAGATGTCATTCTCGTAGGTCACAAAAGACTGTAGCTACCATACTGCTTGCCTTCCTTTTCACTGGTTCTCTCTCTTTCTCTCTTCTCACATGCTTACTCTGATAAAGCCAGATGGGGAGGCCTCTGTGACAAAGGACTGAGGGGGCCACCCTCTAACAACCAGGCAGGAACTGAGGCCCTCAGTCCAATAGCCCTGGAAGGACTGAACCCTAGCATGGATGGGGCCAGAACTGGATCCTTCAGAGGAGACCACATCCCCAGCCAACACCATTTTTACAGCCTCATGAGAGACCTTGCTCTAGAGGCATCCAGCTAATGGATGCATCCCTGACCCATGGAAACTGGGAGGTGACCTCTGTGTGCTATTTTCAGCTGTTATGTTTTGGGGGAATTTGTTACACAGTGATAGATAACTACTACAATGTCCCAGGGCTGTTGACTGTTAGCCTACTGTTATTTGTCCAGTTGGCTGCCTTTATATTGTATGTACTTTTTCAGTGACTTTGTCCACATCCTTTTAATAATCACTAGCAGGACACTGTGCTATGTAATGTCCAGGATACAGAGATGAGAGTGGCAGAGTCCTTATTCTCACAGCATTTTGCTTCAGTAAATAGAACCAAATTTTAAGGTGGCTATCTGGGGCAAGGTACAAAAAGACTTCTGGAAGGACCAATAAAGAGCAGTTTCTTTGTTGGGAAAATGGACATAACAATGCCTGCATTATTAGACTATTTGTAAACAACAAGACGAATTAACAGAAATACCACTTCAGTGTGACAAGCACCGTGCTAAGCACTTTGTAGGCATTAACTCATCTAAACCTCATGACTTTATAATGGACAGTAGCAGTTCTCTCTTTTACAGACAAGGAAACTGAAGCACAAAGATTTTAAATGAGGTCACATTGGTAGCAGGAACCGGCAGGAGAAAAGATTCAAATCTGGGGTGTTTGGGTTCTAGAGTCTGTATTTTAACTACTCTGCTCTCCTGTTTCTAGAAAAATGGAAAATAAGGGGATAAAATATAAAAAGTGCTTAGCAGGTACTTAAAACATATTAAGGGCCCACTATGTGGTTGCTATGATGATGATTATAAAAGATATACTTCCACTGTCGTGTTGGCTGACAGCAGTGGATCCTTTAGATAACAAAGATTTTATGAGGTTTTGATGAAAGCCAGCCTAAAGCTCTCAAACCCTCTAGGATATCCATTAAGTGAAAAGGCTAAGATTTTTTAAATGTTTGGACCTGAAGGTATTAAGGTACTTTCTATTGAATGTGATCTAAAAAAAAACCCACCAAATCAACAACCATCCAAAAATTTCTCCTCTGACTGGTTTAAGCTAAACAGAAAATTTACTGGTGCATAATAACTCAACATTCAGAGGCAGGACTGGGCTTCAGGGCTCACACAGTATCATTTGGATTTGTTCCTGTTGCCACTTACCTTCTATGCTGCCTTTATTCTAAGACTACAGACAATAATGCCCAGCCTCTGCAATCCAGTCTTCTGTCATCATGGAGAGGCGATAGTGACCCCATCTTTCCAGTAGGGGAGCTACACCCAGACCCATGAACTGAGAGCAAAGAGAGGGCTACTATCCAAAAAGTGGGAACTAGTATCAGGGAGGCAAAACATGAGTGAGGAAGCCTTGAAATCTCTACCTGTTTAACAACCAACCCATTTTAGATCAACAGTAAACCTATGAGCTTTTGCATCATTTTGATCCTTGCTTTTGTCCTGTGTTTCCTCTTTTGGTCGTTATTTTCAATAGTCAGCATTTGTATGTGAGTCTACATTTTAAAGTATGTTATTCCAGTGAGTCCTTTGTACATATCTGTAAAATAAGAATTGACTACTTTTTCTGGGAATGTGCCTATAAGGAGACATATGGGCTTTGTAATTATCTCTTAGTTTTCTTGTTTAACCTTTTAAGGTGTCTTACTGCTTCTTTCCCTCTGTATTCATATCACATTTGAAACAAGGGTAAAATGAAATGAATTCTTGGCATCAGAAGGAAGTGAATACCTGGCAAAACTGCATCACTTTGGAAACCAGTTCAATGAATAACCTCAGCCTGGCTTCGCCCAAGACAATTCATAGTTGAATTCTTTATAAGGTTGACAGATCTTGGACGTCATATAAGGGATTTGGTGATGTCTTGTGTTAGTCAGCTATGGCTCTGTAACAAATCACCCCAAAACTTAGCAGCTGGGAAAAACAAACATTTATCATCTCACAGTTTCTGTAGGTCAGGAATCTGGGAGCAGCTCAACTAAATGCTGTGTCTCAGGGTCTCTCCCAAGACACTGAGGCATCCACCAGGGATATCATCCTTGCAGGCCTGCCTCCAGCCTCCCGTAGGTAGCTGTTGCCAGGCCTCAGAATATCTGTATACGCGCTATGCACACGGGCCCCTCCATATACGTGCTATGCACATGGGCCCCTCCACTGGCCTTCCTCACAACGTTACCTGGCTTCCCCCAGAGCAAGAAGTGCAGGAGAGAAGGACAGCAAGCACCCAACATAGAAGCTACAAGTCTTTTTATAACCTAATCTCAGAAATGGCACCTCACCACTTCTGCTGTGTTTTGTTTCATAGATATGAGTCAGTAAGTCCAGCCCACACCCAGGAGGTGGGGATCACCTTTGGGAAGAAATACTGGGAAACCAGGAGTGGGGCTCATGGGGACCATCTGTTGGTGCTGCCCACTCAGGTCTCCACTAAGTGAACTGTGTTGCTGGACAGCTTGAGCTCCACAGCAACCAAAGCGCCTGGCCCATGAGGTGACTATCTTGAAAGAATTCAGGTGTTGACTGTAGGAGCATTTCTTTCAAAACTGGATTGACATTTTCTCTCTATAACTAATAACACTGAGTAAAAAAAAAAATACTAGCTCGATTATCAATTTCATTGGTAGAGACTTTTTAATATTTGGTGACTTCTGGTTATAAGTCAGGAGTAGAAAAAAAAGAAACAGAGAACTGGGTTCACCTCCTGAAGAAAGGCCTTCAATTTCACAAGATCCACTTGACAGCTTTGTACAAATAAAGCATCTCAAAGAAAAATGGAAAGGCACCACTGTGGAAATGTCTGGATGAATTACAAAGGCTGTACACCTTAAAATACTGTTGTGTTTACTTTTATAGGAAGTGAGGTTGTGGAGATGAAAAGTGCTGTCTCAGTGGTCCAATACATAGCAATTGTATCATTTTTTTTGGTGTCATTAATCTACAGTTACATGTGCAACATTATGGTTACTAAACTCCCCACTTCATCAAGTCCCCCCACCACATACCCCATTACAGTCACTGTCCATCAGCATAGTGAGATGCTATAGAATCACTACTTGTCTTCTCTGAGTTGTAAAGCCCTCTCCATGCCCCCCCCCACATTATGTCTGCTAATCATAATGCCCCTTTTTCCCCCTGTCCCTTCTTCCCACGCATCCTCCCGGTCCCTTTCCCTTTGGTAATTGTTAGTCCATTCTTGGGTTCTGTGAGTCTGCTGATGTTTTGTTCCTTCAGTTTTTGCTTTGTTCTTATACTCCCCAAATAAGTGAAATCATTTGATACTTCTCTTTTTCCACATGGCTTATTTCACTGAGCATAATACCCTCTAGCTCCATCCATGTTGTTGCAAATGGTAGGATTGGTTTTCTTCTTATGGCTGAATAATATTCCATTGTGTATATGTACCACATCTTATTTATTCATTCATCTATTGATGGACACTTAGGTTGCTTCCATTTCTTGGCTATTGTAAATAGTGCTGCAATAAACAGAGGGGTGCATCTGTCTTTTTCAAACTGAGCTGCTGTATTCTTAGTGTAAACTCCTAGGAGTGGAATTCCTGGCTCAAATGGTATTTCTATTTTGAGTTTTTTGAGGAACCTCCATACTGCTTTCCACAATAGTTGAACTGATTTGCATTCCCACCAGCAGTGTAGGAGGGTTCCCCTTTCTCCACATCCTAGCCAACATTTGCTGTTGTTTGTGTTTTGGATGTTGGCCATCCTAACTGGTGTGAGGTGATATCTCATTGTGGTTTTAATTTGCATTTCTCTGATGATTAGTGATGTGGAGCATCTTTTCATCTGAATTTCTTCTTTGGAGAAGTGTCTATTCAGATCCTCTGCCCATTTTTTAATTGGATTATTTGCTTTTTGTTTGTTGAGGTGCGTGAGTTCTTTATATATTTTGGGTGTCAACCCCTTATCAGATATGTCATTTATGAATATATTCTCCCATACTGTAGGATGTCTTTTTTGTTCTACTGATGGTGTCCTTTGCTGTACAGAGCTTTTCAGCTTGATATAGTCCCACTTGTTCATTTTTGCTTTTGTTTCCCCTGCCCGGGGAGATATGTTCATGAAGAAGTTGCTCATGTTTCTGTCCAAGAGATTTTTGCCTATGTTTTTTTCTAAGAGTTTTATAGTTTCATGACTTACATTCAGATCTTTGATCCATTTTGAGTTTAATTTTGTGTATGGGGTTAGACAGTAGTCCAGTTTCATTCTCTTCCATGTAGCTGTCCAGTTTTTCCAACACCAGCTGCTGAAGAGGCTGTCATCTCCCCATTGTATGTCCAAGGCTCCTTTATCAAATATTAATTGACTGTATATGTTTGGGTTAATGTTTGGATTTTCTATTCTGTTCCACTGGTCTGTGGGTCTGTTCTTGTGCCAATATCAAATTGTCTTGATTACTGTAGCTTTATAGTAGAGCTTGAAATCTGGGAGTGTAATTCACCCTGTTTTATTCTTCCTTCTCAGGGTTGCTTTGGCTATTCGGGGTCTTTTATGGTTCCATATGAATTTTAGAACTATTTGTTCCAGTTCATTGAAGAATGCTGTTGGCATTTTGATAGGGATTGCATTGAATCTGTAGATTGCTTTAGGTAGTATAGCCATTTTGACAATATTTATTCTTCCTAGCCAAGAGCATGGGATGCATTTCCATTTGTTAATGTCCTCTTTAATTTCTCTTAGGAGTGTCTTGTAGTTTTCAGGGTATAGGTCTTTCATTTCCTTGGTTAGGTTTATTCCTAGGTATTTTATTCTTTTTGATGTAATTGTGAATGGAATTGTCTTCCTGATTTCTCTTTCTGTTAGCTCATCGTTAGTGTATAGGAAAGCAACAGATTTCTGTGTATTAATTATTGTATCCTGCAACTTTGCTGAATTTAGATATTAGTTCTAGTAGTTTTGGAGTGAAGTCTTTAGGGTTTTTTATGTACAATATCATGTCATCTGCAAATTGTGACAGTTTGACTTCTTCTTTACCAATCTGGATGCCTTGTATTTCTTTGTTTTGTCTGATTGCCATGGCTAGGACCTCCAGTACTATGTTGAATAACAGTGGGGAGAGTGGGCATCCCTGTCTTGTTCCCGATCTTAGATGAAAAGCTTTCAGCTTCTTCCTGTTAAGTTTGATGCTGGTGTGGGTTTGTCATATATGGCCTTTGTTATGTTGAGGTACTTGCTCTCTTTACCCATTTTGTTGAGAGTTTTTATTATGAATGGATGTTGAATTTTGTCAAATGCTTTTTCAGCATCTATGGAGATGATCATGTGGTTTTTGTTCTTCTTTTTGTTGATGTGGTGGATGATGTTGATGGATTTTCGAATGATGTACCATCCTTGCATCCCTGAGATGAATCCCACTTGATCATGGTGTATGATCCTCTTGATGTATTTTTGAATTTGGTTTGCTAATATTTTGTTAAGTATTTTTGCATCTATGTTCATCAGGCATATTGGTCTGTAATTTTCTTTTTGGTGGAGTCTTTGCCTGGTTTTGGTGTTAGAGTGACACTGGCTTCATAGAATGAATTTGGAAGTATTCCCTCCTCTTCTATTTTTTGGAAAAATTTAAGGAGAATGGGTATTATTTCTTCTCTACATGTCTGATAAAATTCAGTGGTAGATCCATCTGGCCCAGGGGTTTTGTTCTTGGGTAGTTTTCTGATTACCGATTCAATTTTGTTGCTGGTGATTGGTCTGTTTAGGTTTTCTGTTTCTTGCTTGGTCAGTCTTGGAAGGTTGTACTTTTCTAAGAAGTTGTCCATTTCTTGTAGGTTTTCCAGCTTGTTAGCATATAGATTTTTGTAGTATTCTCTAATAATTCTTTGTATTTCTGTGAGGTCCATCATGATTTTTCCTTTCTCATTTCTGATTCTGTTTATTTATGTGTGTAGATTCTCTTTTTCTTTTAATAAGTCCGGCTAGGGGTTTATGTATTTTGTTTATTTTTTCAAAGAACCAGCTCTTGGTTTCATTGATTTTTTTCTATTGTTTTATTCTTCTCAATTTTGTTTATTTCTTCTCTAATCTTTATTATGTCCCTCCTTCTGGTGACAGTGGGCCTCATTTGTTCTTCTTTTTCCAATTTCAGTAATTGTGTCTTTAGACTATTCATTTGGGAATGTTCTTCCTTCTTTAAATAGGCCTGGATTGCAATATACTTTCCTCTTAGAACTGCCTTTGCTGCGTCCCACAGAAGTTATGGCTTTGTGTTGTTGTTGTCATTAGTCTCCATATATTCTTTGATTTCTATTTTGGTTTGGTCATTAACCCATTGATTAATGAGGAGAATGTTGTTAAGTCTCCATGTATTTGTGAGCCTTTTTGTTTTCTTTCTAAAATTTATTTCTAGTTTTATACCTCTGTGATCTGAGAAGTTGGTTGGTAGAATTTCAATATTTTTGAATTTACTGAGGTTCTTTTTGTGGCCTAGTATTTTGTCTATTCTGGAAAATGTTCCATGTGCACTTGAGAAGAATGTGTATCCTGCTGCTCTTGGGTGTAGAGTTCTGTAGATGTCTGTTAGGTCCATCTGTTCTAGTGTGTTGTTCAGTGCCTCTGTGTCTTTACTTATTTTCTGTCTGGTTGATCTGTCCTTTGGAGTGAGTGGTGTGTTGAAGTCTCCTAAAATGAATGCATTTCTGTCTATTTCCTCCTTTAATTCTGTTAGTATTTGTTTCACATATGTCGGTGCCCCTGTGTTGGGTGCATATATATTTATAATGGTTATATCTTCTTGTTGGACTGACCCCTTTATCAATATGTAATGTTGTTCTGTATCTCTTGTTACTTTCTTCGTTTTGAAGTCTATTTTGTCTGATACAAGTACTGCAACACCTGCTTTTTTCTCTTTGTTGTTTGCATGAAATATCTTTTCCATCCCTTCACTTTTAATCTGTGTATGTCTTTGGGTTTAAAGTGGGTCTCTTGTAGGCAGCCTATAGATGGGTCTTGCTTTTTTATCCATTCTGTTACTCTCTGTCTTTTGATTAGTGCATTCAGTCCATATACATTTAGGGTGATTATCGATAGATATGTATTTATTGCTACTGCTGGCTTTAGATTTGTGGTTACCAAAGGTTCAAGAGTAGCTTCTTTACTATCTAAGAGTCTAACTTAGCTCTCTTGTTAGGCTATTATAAACACAGTCTGATGATTCTTTATTTCTCTCCCTTCTTATTGTTCCTCCTCCATTCTTTATATCCTAGGTGTTTTATTCTGTACTCTTTAACGTTTCCTTTGACTGTTTTTGTGGATAGTTGATTTTATTTTTTGCCTTTAGTTAGTATTTGGATGGTCTGCTTTCAGTGCTATGATTTTATTTTCTCTGGTGACATCTTTCTAGCCTTAGGAGTGTTTCCATCTAGAGCAGTCCCTTTAAGATATCCTGTAGAGGTGGTTTGTGAGAGGCAAATTCCCTCAACTTTCATTTCTCTGGGAATTGTTTAATCCCTCCGTCAAATTTAAATGATAATCTTGCTGGATACAGTATTCTTGGTTCAAGGCCCTTCTGTTTCATTGCATTAAATATATCATGCCATTCTCTTTTGGCCTGTAGAGTTTCTGTTGAGAATTCTGATGACAGTCTGATGGGTTTTCTTTTGTAGGTGATCTTTTTCCTCTCTCTGGCTGCCTTTAATACTCTGTCCTTGTCTTTGATCTTTGCCATTTTAATTATTATATGTCTTGGTGTTGTGTTCCTTGGGTCCCTTGTGTTGGGAGATCTGTGGGCTTCCATGGTCTGAGAAACTATTTCCTTTCCCAGCTTGGGTAAGTTTTCCTCAATTATTTCTTCAAAGACACTTTCTATCCCTTTTTCTCTCTTTTCTGCCTCTGGTACTCCTATAATGCGAATATTGTTCCATTTGGATTGGTCACACAGTTGTCTTAATATTCTTTCATTCCTAGAGATCCTTTTATCTCTCTCTGCCTCAGCTTCTCTGTACTCCTGTTTTCTGATTTCTATTCCATTAACAGTCTCTTGCACCTTGTCCAGTCTGCTTGTAAGCCCGTCAATCAATTGTTTCATTTCTGTAATGTCCCTCTTGACTTCCTCCCTTAGCTCTTGCATATTTCTCTGTCAATCCATCAGCATGGTTATGACTTTTATTCTGAATTCTTTTTGAGGAAGATTGTTTAAATCTATCCCACCAGGTCCTCTCTCTGGGCTTGTCTGGGTGATCTTTGGACCATATTCTTCTGTCTTTTCATGGTGATAGAAGTGGTTGCATGCAGGTGCCACATGTGTCAGCTGGGAGAACAAAGTCCCTTCCTGCTTGTTGTTCTCCTTGCCCTTCTCCAGAGACTGTGCTGATTACCTGCACGCCGGGTGGCAGTCTCTGGGATAATTCCCTAAGCTGCCTGTGTGCGGGGCCGCCCTCAGGCTAGCCTAGAGCACTGTGGGGGTTTGCATTCATGCCGGGTGTGTTCTGCTCCCCTGGGTGTCTTCCAGACCTTGCTCTGGCTTCCGCAGCCCTTCCCAGTTAGGTGCGCGCCCAATGGGAGGAGATTCTGTGTGCTTGCTTTGGGCGGGGCCGCTCTCCCGCTGTTCCGCAGCTGTGGCGGATCCGCCATACTGTTTGCAGCGCCGCCAGTGGGGAATGAACGGCAGGCTGCTTATCACTGTGAGGGGCTTCAGCAGGGCTGCTTTACCCGGCAGCCTGTTAGGGGGCCCGAAATTCCTCAAGATTCTCAGCCTGCTGGGCTGAGTGTACTAGGACGATTTTGTTCCACTGTTGGGCCCTAGTCTCTTTAAGACTTTTAAAAAAGCGCCCACTTTTCTTTTGTCCTGGGGAGCCCGGTGTGGGGACCCGCTTGCAGTCTCCATCTCAGATCCTGCCCTTCTGTTCTCTAATCTCCAATACACCATGCAATGTGTGTCTGTGCTCCCGATGCAGATCACCATGGCTGGTTATTTGGCAGTCCTGTGCTTCCACCCCCTCCCCACTCTGATTCTTTTCCTCCCACCTGTGAGCTGGGGTGGGGAGAGTGCTCGGGAGGAGATTTACACCACCCTGCTCATGCCACCATCTTCTCAGAAGTCTCTCTGTATCATTTTTTTATTTGATTTCTTAATTTGCCTTTTAATCCTTTTCCAACTCTGAGTTTCTAGGAAAGAAAGGAGTAACAGTAGCTAAAATGTTACTTATTCTTTATGGTTGGAGTAAAAGAAAATGTGTTTTTCTTTCTAATGCATGCATGTGCACTTTCCTTTTGACTGAGGTCACTTGTAAGGCACATGGAAATAATGGAATTAAATTTCCTTCTTTTTTAATGTTACAAACCTTTATAAAGGTTGCTATAAATGTCACAACCACTTTGTTTCCTGAAAAGCAATTTTCACGTCAGTCTGATCTGTTCCTTTGAGATACCATACTATTAGACTATGATGGTTTCTTTAAAGAGCATCAGAGTATATACTTCAGTGTATTTTTATCATTTCACTGCCTTTCAGTGAATTTTTCACTAACTTCAAGGCTTGTTTCTAAGTCACTAATTATTCACAAAGGATGGTGAGATTGCTTTATCTTATCCTTCTAATGAAATGCATTGAAGTTTAAGGAAAACTCTTAACAGAGCTTAAAATACCAAAAAGCTTAGGAATGAAAAGTCATTTCCAGCTGAAATATGAATTGAAAAAAAAAAACCAGAAGAAGGTGTCCGACTGTGCTTAGAAACAGAAATGTGATGAGGCATGCAGGGAAGGAGAGAGAAGGAGATAAGAAGGAAGCCATAGTTGAGCATGTATGGCTTTTATAACATCAGTGCGCACAAGGTGCATTAAAAAACAATCCCAGAAATGGACCGAAGGGCCAAGAAGTTAACAGTGATTGTCATGCTCTTAAAGCATCTAAATCTTCACTTTCTTTATAGCGTCTCTATTTCCTAAGAAGGAGAGATGATCATGATGAAGAAAACATCTAATATTTTTAGCTGTACATCAAGAAATCATTGGCTCAAGTTCACAAAAGGCAACTGTGTTTTATTATATTTTCTGGTTATTCAAGATTCAATGATAGCAGAATGTTTTAGACAATATATTTAAGCAGAATGTGAACATTTTGTATGATACAGCTTAATGTGTAATTGATTTACAATCCGTAAGAAAAACCAATTTTCCTTTTTTTGTGAGACATATTGATTTAAGACAAAAAGCAGTAATTGATCGTATCATTGGAGGGCAAAGGTGAGTTGATGAGAGAGGAAATTGAAAAGGAGAGAGAGAAAAAATACATGAGAAACTATTGGCATGTAAACATCTATTTCTGAGATTTATTATTTATTTATTACTGCTAAGTTTTATTTTTTCAAGATGCTTGTCTTCAAGGAACAGAATTCATTCAAATTCAGACACACACACACACACACACACACACACACACACACGCAAAGAATCTGTAGGTAGGCCGTTTGGCTGAACCCATCTATAAAATCAACAAGAAACATACAACTATTAACAATTAAGATGGGCCAAGAACTATAGGCACACATACCATCCTTTTGGGATGTTTACACTGAGTTTTCTTAAGCACTTAAAACAATTTTAAGAGGCTTCATAGCATCACCTGTTTAACTGGATGTCTAGGAATGCAGTGACTTCTTGAAAAATACTTTAATTCAGAGAAAAGCAAAATGATTTGTCATTATAATGAGCAGTTTCTCTGCTTCCTTTTGGAATTGATAATAAGCTTGCTCCCTCAATTCTTGGTGGTCTTTATTTCTCTTTTAAATCTTCTTCATTATTGGCTATTTATTTTACTATGGGAAATCACTGCTTTATTCATCACTGCTTAACTAACCACAGTGGGATTTGTAATGAGCTTATTTGGACTGTGAAAACCTCAGATGCAAGTAGGGGACCAATCTTGGACCTCTTGAAGTTTCCTTCTTCCCTTTGACTTTAAGAACTTGCATTTGCCCTTGAAGAGAGTGTGTATTCTGCTATTCCTAGGTGGAGTGTTCTATAATGCCAATGAGGGCAAGTTGGTTGAGAATTGACTCAAGTCATCTATCCCCTCACTGATTTTCTACTTACTCTATCCGTGTGGGGGAGAGGGGTATTGAAATCTCTGATTGTAATTGTGGATTTGTCTATTCCTCCTTTCAACTCTATTGGTTTACCTTCTTGTATTTTGAAGCTCTGTTACTAAGTACATAAACATTTAGAATACTTGGGTGGAAGGCCACCGCCCCATACAGTGTCAAATTCTAGGCAGGAATCAGGAAGGTGATCGCATGAATCTGATGTAAAGAAAGGCATGAGAAAAGAAATGGGGGTTTGAATTCGAATGCCACTGGTGACACAGAAGGTTCTAAGCAGGATAAAATGGGTTGAGCCAAGAGCTATAGAAGTAAGACTGAGGATTTCAAATATGACCCAGAATGCCAGGTTTCATGTGGAAATAGCATCTGGTACAGCAGCTGAAAGAGGGCAAGCAAGGCTGGCCATTTTAGTGGGCAATGTATCCTAATCCTGTGCCTTCATGTTCCCCTCTCCCGCCTCCCACCTAGCAAATATATGTCATATCAACCTATTATTCTGGAACTTGTATAAAGGATTGATCCCAAACATATGCAGTCCTGTCCTCGTGGAGATTTTGGGTCAGTGGGGGGTGGGGGTGGGGACTAAATGTTCATGGAACAGTCTTACACATGATATAGGAAAAAGAGTTCAACAAGAGCATATAGCTGAAGGCCGTGTTGGGTTAAGAAAGGAATCCTTCAGAATTAGCTCCTTGAGCTAAGGTCTAGAGAAGGAGGTTTCTGTCAGCTCAGAATGCCATAATGAGATACCATAGCCTGGGGGGCTGAAACAGCATTCTGGAGCCTGGCAGTCCAAGATCAGCGTGCCAGCATGGTGGGTTTCTGGCGAGAGCTCTCTTCCTGAATTGCAGGTGGCCGCCTTCTTGATGTGCTTTCACATGGTGGGGAGAGAGAAAGAGTGAACTTCTCTTCTTATAAGAGCACTCATGCCCTCATGAGGGTCCCAGCCTCATGACCTCATCCCAAAGGCCCCACCTCCAATCACCATCCCATTGGAGGTTAGGGCTACAACATATGGATTTGGGGGGATACAAGCATCCAGTCCACACAGAAAGTGTTAACAAAGTGGACGAAAAGGATGGAAGGGGCAGTTTTCAAAGAAAGCCTGTGCTTCTCTCCATCCCCATCATCACGTTCCTTTACCATCCCTGAGACCAAACACCTTCCAGTCTGCCACTCAGACCTGGAAGTCATGGCACAAAGACACAGCCTCCCTTGCTGCTTTGCCTTCTTTTCCCACCTTCTTCCGCTGTGCATACGCCTGCCCTCTTCTTCCATTGGTGCTCCGGCCTCCACCCCTGATCTCAGATGGAGAAACCCAGGACCTTTGGACTCATGAAGAGTGTGCTGGGGTCAAATGACAGTTCTCCCTACAGAATCAGAAGTTCTGCATGTTTGTGGCCAGACTTTTTATTATTTTTCCGTCTTCTTTATTTTTCATCTTCATGGTGTTCAATAAAATCAAGAACATAGCAGACAGACGGTCTGGGTGGGTGAGTGTTTTAGCTTAATGCCAACACAGTGGCCATCAGAACCCCCTCTTTTTCATTCCCTCTCAGCTTAAATTAATTGACGTCCCTGCCTGGGAACCACAAGGGAATCTTTCTGGTACATTTTAGAAAGATAAGGTCTTTGAAGAAAATTTCAGAATCTACAAATCTCCTCCAGAAGAACCCACCTGGTTTACATCCTTTGATGACTGATTGTAAAATAACACGTCTAATAATAATGATAACAACAACTAAAAATGTCATCATATGCTTACTGGTATCCTGCACCGTGCTGAGTCCTTCCCAGACATGTCGTTCTTACTGCCGCCCCGTTTGGTAGAAGCTCAGACTTATTTGAGAAATGAGAGTAACTTATAACCAGCTAATATTTTTATTTATGTGTACACTCGCTCCTTCCCTCAAATATGAAGTACCTCAAATATTATATACAACTTGTTAAAGACTTTCAAGGGGTTTTAGCCTTAAATGGAGAGAAATGAACAACTAACATGTATTGACTCTATTGAGTTCTTACCATGTCTCAGACATTGCACTCTTCAATCTTCAGTCATTTATAAGGCTTTCTACAATTCTCTGGTATAAATTCTGTTTTCTGCCCCATATTCCACAACAAAGAAGCTGGAGCATACATAGGTGAAGTGACATGACCCCGATCGTATTTGACATGGGCTGGAGCTCAGTTGCAAACCCTGGAAGCCTGTCTTCAGACCTCTAGATCCTGCATACTGAACCACTGTGCCACGCAGGCCTGTCTTTTTGATATGTAAACACACCCACACACACATGCATAGAGTAATCTGTAACATGAACCAGCTCAGAATAAGTCATACTGACTTTTTTCTCCTGGCAATGAGACTGTCAGCTTCTTTAGGCAGGGAATCTCACTCATCTTTATCCCCAGTACCCTAGAGCAGTGTTCAGGGGGTGGGGGTGGTGACTGTGCTACCCGAAGAACATTTGCAATGTCTGAGGACATTAGCGGTGGTCACAACTAGGGGTGGCATCTAGTGGGTTGGGGCCAGGGATGCCGCTAAACTCCCTACAGGACACAGGACAGCCCATGACAAAGAATCACCCTAATGTCACTGGGCTGAGACTCAGAAACCTTGCCCCCATGTAATGGGTCACACAGGCAGCTGCTCAATATATATGCTGTTGAGTACATTTCAAATCATATATTAAGGAAAACCACCAAATAACAATTCCTAGAAGATCAACTTCCACTTACCCTTCAAAACCCAGTTTGCACATCATCTCTTCCTGGAAGACCCTCTGACCCCCTCAGGCAGCTTTTGTTTTTTATCCTAGTAAAATAATGGCTTATTTCACTAACTTTCTCTACCACCATTCAGCTTTTCAGTCCTGCTCAGAGAATGCGGATGCTAGCCTAAGGATGACACAATTAGGCCAAAATACGTTTCTTAAAAAGCTGTAGGGTGCATTTCAAAATAAGAAAAAAAAATTGTCTATGGGTTTTCCATGGCGCTGTAGGTAGCAGCATGGGATTGAAATTGTAAGTTTCCAACCAGAAGCCATTACCCAGCTCTTAATGAAATGCAAACCTTCTATCCAGTTGCTAAATCTCTTGAGGTGGTTTCTGTTTTCTTTAGTTCTCAGTAGGGCATTCTTTTATTTGTTTTAAGTCAGGTTTATGGAGGTATAATTTATGTACAGCAAAAATCACCCTTTTAAAGCCTATAGTTCTATTTATTTCACAAATGTATGCAGCGATGTAACCAGAGCAAAATCAAACAACACACAAACTGTTAACGGTGAATGTTTTTACGGTGTATTTTAATTTTTTACAAGAAGCATGTATTACTTTTGTAAGTATTTTCTGTCTGATCTATTGAGGTATAATTTTACAGACTGTAAAATTTACCCTTTGCAGGTCTAAGAGTTTTGACAAATGCAAATTTAGTGTAATCAATTATGATAGAGAACATATTTACACCACCTCTAAAAACCCTCTCCTGCGGGTTTGCAGTCAATCCCCAGACCTCCCCATACTCCCAGCAACATGGCCTCCTGGTGCTGTTTCTGTCTCTGTGCGTACGTTTTTTGCAGAATGTCCTATAAACGTGTGGCTTTCTCTGTCTGGCTTCTTTGATTTAACATAGCCCAATTTTGAAATGTATCCATGGTTTTGAATGTAGTTTGTTATCTTTGTTGCTTTTTATTCCATTACATGGAAGGGCCATAGCCTCTTCAGCATCTTTCTCCATTCACCAGCTGATGGCTGTTTGGACTGCTTACTGTTTAGGGAAATTATGAGTAGAGTTTTAATTGTAGACATTTGCATGCAGGGTTTCACGCGGACCTACATTTTCATTTTTCCTCCTGAGTAAATATCAGGAGTGGGGTTGCTGGGCCATATGGTAAGGGTGTGTTTAACTTTCTAAGACACTAGAAACGGCTTCCCAAAGTGTCTGTACCCTTTTGCCTTCCCGCCAGTGACGCGTAGCAGTCCCACCCACGTCATGTCCTTACATGATCATTTTTTTGTTTTGTTTCGAGCCATTGTAATAGGTTTGAGGTGGTACCACAACATTGTTTTAATTAGCATTTTCCTGGCGACTAATGATGTAGAGCATTTTAAATGTGCTTGTTTGTCATCCATATGCCTTCATTCTGGAGGAGGTCGTGGAGAGGACTTGACCTCTGGCCCACCCTCGAGCTGGCCCTGGCCAGTCGCAGGCTCCTCGCCTCTCCCCAGCCCTGTGGATTGTACACCCACTTTCTCAGGGCCCTCCAGCCATTTTCAAGGTCGTAACCTTAAGGGAGTGACATGGTGTTGAGGCCATTTGGACTGAACCCCGTTTTTAAGGCCTCTTTATAAACTCTTAAGATTCTAGTGGCGGGCATGGACATCTCCTGGTCTTACAGTCCTGGATACAGGCCTCGGAAGTCCCCTGGCTGGTTATCCCTGCCACCTGCCCACCTGCCTCTGTCCTCCACGGATTTCTCCAAGTTTCTCCCAGCTGGGGTTTGTCTTTCGTTCTCTTAATAGAAAGGCAGACATTTGTTCTTTTGATGAAGTCCAATTTACCAGTATTTCTTTTATGATTTGTATTTTCTGTGTTCTCTATAAGAAATGATTGCCTACTACAAGGTCATAGAGATTTTTCTCCTAAGTTCTCCTCTAGAAGTTTTGTCATTTTAGGTTGAATGTTTAGGTCTGCGATGCGCTTTGAGTTAACTTTTGTATATAGAGTGAAGTACATGTCAGGATCCCCTTTTTTTGATATGTAATAACCCACTGTTCTGGCAACATTTGTTGAAAAGATAATCCCCTCTTCACTGAAATACCTTTGTACCATTAACTGACCAATGTGTGTGTGGATTTATTTCTGCATTCTCAATTCTGTTCATCACACATTTGTAATTCAGCTATTTTCCTGAGCAAACACTTACTGTACCAAATGCCATTCAAAGCACTTCACAAATAACGACCCTTTTATACTCATTGTACCCCTAGTGGCAGGTGCTTTTAATAGTGCTATTTTATTGACAAAGAGACCAAAGCTCATAGAGGTTAAGTAGATTTCCCAAGGCCATGCATGTAGCCAGCAGTGGATGGAACTTAGTTTACCTTTCTTCTCTCATTATAATCACCCTTTACTATCACCATTGGTTTCATTGTCTGATTTCCTTAGTAGTTGGTAAACTCTTCAAAGACAAAGATGGTATCTTTTAGCTTTGTGACTTCAGCCCTTAACAAATGCCAGCTCAGAGAGCATATTCCATGAAGGTATAGAAGAAATGAGTGAATGAATGAATGAATAAGTGAATGGATGAGCAAGTGCACAAAGGGGGTACCCACAGGTGGTTTGGGAAGATTACACTCTGGAACCACTGCCACTGGTGTCTCCCCCCAAGTAAAAGACTGCCCATGGCCCAGTTAGAAAACTAGGTCAAACCGAACCCATGGACTGTCTCAATTAGAAACAAAGTATGTGCCTAAGGATTTCATCGTGCATGGCACATAATGGTCCAGATTTCAATAAGTCAACTGTTATAGGCTATTTGCAGAATGTGCCAAACTCAGAGGCCACACTGGAGGTCTCAGCCACAGAGATGACAACTGCCAACAGCTCGTGTGGGAATGAAGGGGTGGATGCATGAGGTCAGTGGCCATGTGTTCAAAGCTGTCAAGGCAGGGGTGGGAGGAGGTGGCAGAATTGTTAGAATCATGTTCATCTGGGGAAGAATGAAGGTTCAGAAGCTGGTGAGGGAGAGAGAGCCACAGGTGGCAGGGAAGCCAGAAAATTTAATAGGCAAAGGCGACCTTCTTCTTTTCCTTTCAGGATTAAGGCATTAGAGTGCATGCCTGTGGTGACGTCTGTCCACAGAAAAGCAGGATAGAAATTAAAAAGTAATAGTCATCAACACTTCCGGATGTCCCAAGGAGAATTAATAAAATCTTCTTTGTTTGATTCCAAAGGTTTGTCTGGGCACATACAACTGCCTAGCATGTGTGCCCAAAGATCAGGAGATTTTTTTTTTGTCGTTGTCTCCCCTCAGGGATTCATCTTAGTGTCAAGTTCTCCCAAAGTCTCGTATTTCAGAGAGCTCATTCCCTAATTTTTTTCTGAATAGCAAAGAGCTCTTTTGCTTGGCTGCAGACCAGAATTGTCTGGGGAGCTCTGCTGTATTTCTTACACGACGGATGCTCAGCCCCACCCCCCGAGAAGCTGATGGATTCAGTCTGGGGTGTGGCCTGGACACTGGGGGGCCCCAGGTGATTCCACTCTGCAGCAAAGTTCAGGACAATTCATTTCAAGCCTGACTGTACCAGAACTGCTTTCTATGGTGATCCAGAACCCATCCTTGCAGAGTCTGATCCATCATTTGGGGATGGCAGTCAGGGAAATGGTATTTTTCAGGGCTCCCCAGGTGCACTCGGGTCGAGATGCACTGCCTAAAGCTTTTGCAGTCATGCCAGTGGGACAGGCATATAGAGGGTACCTGACGTTTCAGTATAAAAGGAGACAAAGACCCTGAACCAGGGTTAGTTGTATTTGCAGTATGAGGTCACAATTGGAATTAGTGGGTGCTGTAAGCAAACCATATAAAGATCACTTTAAAAGGACAAATAATGAGTAGTGAGTGACTCTGTGGTGCTCGAATATCTACCTGTAGGATAAAGGAAAATATTTTCATTAATGTTATATGATTGACTCCTTGTGCCTGGATATATTTCCCCCCACTCTTAGCAAGGAAGAGAATCACTTATTTAGATAAAAATGAAGATCTGCTCTGGGTCATATGTTCCATCAGTGCTTCTCAAACTTGAATGTGCACAGAGAGCAAGTAGGGATTTTATAAAAATGGAGGTTCTGACTCAGTAGGTCTGGGGTGGGGCCTGACAGTCTGCATTTCTAACAAGCTCCTGGAGGATTCCCAAATTGGTCCTGGATGACACTTTAAGTAGCAAGGTGTGAGATTACTCACAATGTGGCTCTGATCTGAGAAAAGTTTGTGTATAGTTATTTTATGCAATAAGAGAATGGAAACTATTTCAAATTGACTTTATTATTTTCTATGTATGATTTCAAATAAATATGTAGCTGACATAAGAAATGAATAGACATTAGAGCATTCAACTGTATAATTCAGTTTATATATTCCAGTTTCCCCCAAATGCTTTTTATTTAGTTTTAAGCCCTTTGCACTAGGAATGGAGTTTGGCTTGACTTGGGGCATGGTCCTGATATCTCCTGGCACGTAGTATCTATCCTTTTGGAATTGGCATTTATAAGCATAGATGATTCTCTGTAAGTATCACACAGATGGCAGAATGAAGAAGGAAGTCAGTGGTGGAGAAAGGTCTGGGCTAGGGAGCAGCTGCTCTCATCTGAAGAGTGCGGGTAATATTAGTACCCACCTTGTATAATTGTTGTGAAGACAAAATGAGGAAATGTGTGCAAAACAGATAGCACAGAGCCTGCCTCATAGGGTTTCATGACTCCCACTGTCACTGTCAGTCATCCAGGAGGGAACAGGATGCTGAGCCGCATGGCTGGATACTTTCAGACAAAAATGGATTGAAAATGTTTTTGTTCATTAACAGTTATGCATTTATAATTTTGCATAAATTCATACACATGGACATTGCCCACATGCCTCCTTATGTCAGTCTTTTCTTTCCCTGTGTTGCTTGGGTCCTGCATCCTCATTTATCAATGACACCCAAACTTGTAGCCAACCCAGGTTAATAATCTAATTTGTGTGTTTTTTTAGAAAACAGTTTCACTGAAGTACAATTCACATCTAAGAAACTTGTACATATATAAAGTATAAAATCTGATACATTTTGAAGTATATAGACCTATGAATCTATCACTAGAATTAAGATAAAGAATGTTCCTATCTCTCCCAAGTTTCCTTGGGCTCCTTTGCAACCCTTCCCTCCTGCCCCTCCTTATACCTCTTGCTGACCCCCAGCAACCACTGATCAGCTTTCTGTCACTATAAAGTGGTTTGTATTTTCTAGAATTTTATAAAATTTGAAACATACCGTAAATAATCTTTTTTTTTTTGTCTAGCTTCTTTCACTTATAATTAATCTGAGATTCATTCATGTCATGTTCATTGATTTGAGATGTTTCTTCTTTTCAACTATTGGCATTTTGTGCTATAAATTTTTCTCTAGCAGTATCTCAAAAAATATTTTTTGTTGTGTTATTTTTTTTGGTTTCATTTTCATTCAGTTCAAAATACCTTCTAATTACCCTTTTGATTTTTTTCTTTCACCCTTGGGTTATAGTTGGGGTGGGTTTATTAAATTTCAAAATATTTGTGGATTTTTACAGACATTTTTCTGTTATTGATTCTGATTTAATTCCATTGTAGTCAGAAAAATATTTTGTATGAATTAAATCTCTTTAAATTTGTTGGACTTGTTTTGAAGTTTGGAATGTGGTCTTAGTAAAGGTTCAATATTTACTCTGTTGTTGGATGAAATTTTCATAAACATCAAATAGGTCAAACTGGTTGATGGTGTGGTTCAAATCTATAGTGTTACTTATTTTTGTCTACTTTTTCCATCATTTATTAAGAGAGGGGTATAGATATCTTTGAATATAATAGTGGATTTCTATTTCTTTTTGTAATTCTATTAGTCACTGCTTTGTGTATTTAGGAAATCTGTTATTAGGTGTATAAATGTTTAGGATTGTTATGTCCTGTTGATGAATTGACCCCTTTATCATTTTGAAATGACCTTCATTATACCTGGTAATATTCTTTACTATGAAATCTACTTTTTCTTATTTTTTATTTCTTGCTTTAGCCATTTAAGCTCTCTTTTAACTAGTATTAATATGGTATATTTTTCCGTTCTTTCAGATTTAACCAATTTGTGTCATTATATTTAGAGCTTATTTCTTCTAGACAACATATACTTGTGTAGTTGTTTTTATAGCCAATCTGACAATCTCTGCCTTTTAACTAGAATATTTAGACCAATTACATTTAATGAGATTATCGATATGGTTAAGTTTAAATCTATCATCATGATATTTCCTATTTGTCCCATCTTTTCTTTGTTCTTTTTTCCCTCATGATGGACCTCCTTTTGGGTGAATTGTATATGTATGCAACCTATTTTTATCACCTTTATTGTTTATTATCCACAATAGTTTTCATTATTTTAGTGGTTACTTTAGGGTTTACAGTGTATATCTTTAACTAATCACAGTCTGTTTTCAAGTAGTATAATGCTACTTTACATATAATGTAGGAACTTTACAATAGTCCACTTCTATCTCCATGCTCCTGCCCTTTGAGATATTGTAACATATTTATTACATATATGTTATAAACACTATATATAATAAATATTGTTTTTAGATTTGTTTAAACAGTCAATTATCTTTTAAAGATATTTGAATAGTAAGAAAAAATCTTATATATTTATCCATGTAGTTGCTCTTTCTAGCGATCTTGTTTCTTTTATGTAGATTGAAATTTCCACCTAGCATCATTTTCCTTCGGCCTGAAGGGAGTTCCTTTAACATGCATTGAAATGTGGGTAGCCTGGTGATGGATTCTTTCTGCTTTTGTATGTCTGAAAATGTTTTTACTTCATCTTCGTTTCTGAAAAATATTTTCAGTGTGTTTACCATTTATTGAACCCATTTTCCAGTGCTTACATATATTAACTTATTTAATCCCAACCAATAATTTTTGAGGTAATTAATAATATTATTCCTATTTTAAAGAAAGGAAACCAAGTCAGGAAGAGATTAAACAACTTGCGCAAGGTCAAATAGCCAGTAAGGAAGGGAGGTGGGCTTTGGAGCCTGTCTAGCTAAAGATTTGAACTTGGTAGCACTTACACTTTGCAGTCTGTAGGGTAACTTGCTTGGTTTTACTGAATAACATATGCCAGATATCTTTTCATATTAGCACTTTGAGATTATCTCATTCTGTTTTTCAGCTATATTGTTTGAATGTACTAGAATTTATTTTTCTAGTCTTCTATGGTTAGGCATTTAAGTTGTGTACAGTAGTCTGCTATTATAAACAATTTTGCAATGGATGTTTTTGAATATATGCACATTAGGTCATCTTTAGTAATTTGTATATGTGGACCTGAAGAATAAATTCAGGTAGAATTGATTGATTCAAGAGTATGTGCCTCTACATTTTTCACAGGTGCCCACCTCCACCCTCACCTGTAGAAATGAAAGCAATTTATAAATTAAACTTGCAACACAATGGGATAGTGGAAGAGTGATTTTTAAAGGATATTTTAGAAGATTCTATGGACATGATTCACATTTATTTCAAAATCACAGGTCATTGTTTTCCTTCTTCTCTTTTATATTTCAGTACAAAATGGAAAAATCCAACAATCCTTTCCAGTTGAAAAATGCCAAATAAATCACGAGATTTTTAGAGGCATTGCCTAAATTGTATGGGTGTAGTAATTATATCAACTGGGAACCTGATTCAGGCTGTTGGCTTCTCCAAAAATGTTCAATTATAATGGGGGAAATTAGAACATTTCCAGTTTTTTTCTGGAGCACAAAGGTATTATGAGTCCTAGGAAAGTGACAGTTATCCATTGCTGTGGTCTAAAATACAACCCCAAAGAAACTGAGCTCAGAGCTCTGGCCTGAGTTCAGTGTTTGAAATGGCAATGCACACATTTTGGTTCAAAGCTCTGAGGCCCAGCTTTGTTCTGTTATCTTTACATTTTACTATTGGACAACTTATGCACTTGGTAGATGAAGAATAAACAACATGCCTCTCTCCCTTTCACAGTTTGTGGTTAGAAATATCTCTCCTCTTTTTTTCTTCTTTCTAAGATGTTGTTAGTTATATTGTTTAAGTTTTATTGAAAAAACTTAGTTTCCTTCCATAAATAGTCGAGCATTGTTCAGTTCATTTAAATAATTAATTTACCTAACTTTACAAATTTCTGAATGAAAATAGTGACTCTGGCCAATAACAATAACCTTAGAACTGAACATATTTGTTCAGAGAGGCACTCAGTAGGGAAATTTGGTAATTATAGTCAGTAAACAGCCCTTTGCCAACAGAATGTCTTTCTTAAAAGCTCAACAAAAATAATTCTGGGGAAAATAAAAAGGCATAATCTGTGAAATGCTGAATGCAAACTATACCACATGACCTAATTAAGCAGACTGCTATGGAGGCTGTTTCCAAAATATTCAGTAAAATGAACCTCATTATGGCAGTTTGGGGAAAGGAAGCCTGCTTGTTTTGGAGGTGCAAATTCCAGATAGCACAATAATAAGAGAAGATAGATTTGAAAGCAAAAGAGGTTACTGTGAAGAGCAGATAAATGAAGTGTAAGCACATTTAATGTTCAAGATAAGTTTTTCAGAGCAACGATATCTGATTCTGCAGACACATATGAATCTAAAGTTTTTTTTTTACAGTGAAGACACTGTGTTTAGATTGCACTTTGCTCATGTAATATCTTTGAAGTGAGTCTTAATAATACTGAAGACTAACTATTCAGCAGCTTAAGAGTTTCAAAGTGAATATATGGCCTTACCACTGGATTAGAGAATGTGTAGAGATACATTCAACCATGTTATTGCTCTGTGGTCTCCAGCCAGTTCGTCCATCTGTCTATCTATCCATCCACTCACCTGCCCATGTTGTCATTCAAATCTTTATTGAATGTCTGCTATGTCCCTAATGCTATTTTAGGTGGTGGAGGTACAAGAGGGAATAAAATAAACATGGTCCTGCATTTTAGTGGAGGTTGGCATGGAGAGAGATAATGAGCAGAAAGGTAAATACATATATATCAGGTAGGAATAAATGATAGGAGGGAAGATAAAATCTGCTAAGAAGATAAAGCCTAGTGGTGGTGGTGGTGGTGGTGGTGGTGGTGGTGGTGGTGGTGGTGGTGGTGGTGGTGGTGTGTGTGTGTGTGTGTGTGTGTGTGTGTGTGTGTGTGTGTGTGTGTGTGTGTGTGTGTGTACGTATGCTGTTTCAACAGAAACCAGAATAAAGTTGGGAAGATAACCTGGAGGAAGATCATTGGTAGTGGCCCTGAGGTAGGAATGGGTTTGAGATGCCCAGGAATAACAAGGAGGCCAGTTTGACTAAAGCAGAGTTTTCAAGAAGGAAAGCCATAGGCATAAAAAGCAGCGAGGTATCTGGTGTCAAGGGCGTGTTCTCAGGGCCTTACAGGTAATGGGTTTTATTCCTAGAGGAAAGAGAGGCCAATAGAGGATTTGGGGTTTTGGGTGGCTTGATCTGATTTTTGTTTTGAAATACTCCTGGTACTTTCTGAAGTGGGGATAAGATCCTACACCTTGATTGTCATGGTAATTACATGACTGTATGTGTGTATCAAAACTCATGGAAATATGTACCTGGAAAGGGTAAATTTTACTGTATGTGAATGATAGCTCAATAAGTCTGACTTGAAATATGCTCCCTATAAATGCTATGTGGATAATGGAGGGGCCAGAGCAAAAGTAGAACAACTAATTAGAAGCCAAAACTCAGGTGAAATTCAGTGGTGGCTTGATTAATACTGGAGATTTTGGTGAGAAAGAATTGTGTTTTGGATAAATTTTAAAAATAGAACCATTTTGTGACAGTTTATATATAAACTCTCCACTCCATCTCCATTCTTCTAAATCTCAGCAGATGCCACCACTCAAACCCAGTTTTCAAGTCGGAATCTGGTGGCCGTCTTTGACACTACCCTCTTTTTCTCCCCCAGATGCTAATC
Source organism: Smutsia gigantea (assembly GCA_032199065.1). Lineage (NCBI taxonomy): Eukaryota > Metazoa > Chordata > Mammalia > Pholidota > Manidae > Smutsia > Smutsia gigantea. Next base: position 173,865 of record JAVSCE010016479.1, on the reverse strand, counting down.
CATCACTAAATTTTATTGTTCTTCCAAAATATGGCTTGAGTTCTTTCATTCTTATCCATCCTAACTCCCTAGTACAAATTCATCATTTCTTGCTGAAACTACTGCAGTAGCCTTCTACCTTTTCTCTGTATTTATATTCCTATTCCACTGAAATCCATTTTCTATAGAGAAGTTGAAGTAATTGTTTGGAAACTTTTATTCAACAAATATTTATTGAGTGTCTACTGTTTGCCTGGCTGATTTAGAACCCAGAGAGTTGTCAGGCAACAAAACAAAGAAGAGCCTTCTTATGAGCCTATTGAAGTGGGTTTTTGAGTTCAAATACCTAGTTAGACTCCTATCTTAATCTTAAAAAATGAACAAGTGGCTTAAAAATATCCCTGCCAAGAAACCGTGGATTGAGCAGAATACCAAGACACACACAAGAATATTGCAACAACAATTTATGCGTAATTGGTGGATGGATCAAAATTAAGTTTCATGATATATTAAGTATGGTAAGTAATGCCCTTCTCTTTGCAATTGTTTTCCACATGACAGGCCTTAAAACAAGTAATGAAATAAATCAAACTGCAGATGAGGCCTTGGAATTGCTCAACCCCCAAGGATGAAACCAAGAGCTTCAAAAAATTAAAGTAGAGTCGTTCATACATGGCTTTTACCAAAAATGTTTATCTTTCATCTCATCTTTTTGTAATTTGTGCTCATGTGTTTTATAAAGTCCATAATATGTTCGCATCATAAAAGCATGAATAGAATTTGTAAATAAAAAATAAGACTTGTATTGGAGTGCATGCTTATAACTCTCTTACTGATGGTCTGTACAATCAAAAATGTTGGTAGGCTACTAATTGAAATCACTGGTGCTATGTCAGTGTACGGTCACTTCCCCAAGTGTTTATGTTCTAAAACACTAAATAGAAATAGATTTATTTTCTCTTCTTTGACAGTTTACATTTATAAGCCATCCACTGCCCCTACCAGAATGCTCGGATGGTACAGGCTTTTTGTGAGGTTGAGAGTCCAGGAGAACCCGCTGAGCTACCTGTCAGTTTCTACAGGTTCTAAATTGTTCCAAATGCCAGCAGAGTTGAAATTCCCTTGGTGAAATGCAGCAACTTTCATCTCTGGCAAATGCTATAATTAGCAGATTTCTTAATTACAGAGAGCATGAAGTATGCTGTGCTGGGGAGGGGTGGCAGGGAAAATGCTGCTGTCCTTGGTGACACGGGTGAGCAGTTTCCCTCACCTTGTATGGAACTGCAGTTTCACTCTAATGCAGCATAGACACATTTCCCCAGAGTAGGTTCACTGGGAGGGACCCCATTAATGTTTATTGAGAAAAAAACTAAAGAAAGGATGTCCCATGCTCCTGCTCATGATGGCTTAATTTGGTGTTACAGTCAGGTGTCATGGCAAAGTAAAGTTTTGCTTGTTTGGTGGAATAGCAGTTCGTTCCCTGCCGCCCCCATATCTGCTGGTATGAGCCAGCTACGATACCATTTCCTGAGGGTTTCTGAGCAGCCAAGCGCCTGCTGGACACTTTCCAGGTACCCATACCTTTCATCTTAGGAGTAGACACTACTCTGGTCTGCTTTTTTCTAGGTGAGGAAGCTGAAATTGGGGGATTGTGTTAGCTGTTAGTGGCAACATCAGGGCAACGCCGAATGGTGGTGCTCCAGAGTCTGTGTGCTTAGTGGTGACGGTGCGTTGTAGCTGTGCTGCTTTGCACCAGACTCTAAGTGAGCTGGTTATCTCCATGCAAGCTGAGGGACAGAGCTCATTTTCAGGACATGAGTGGGCCACATGGAGAGAGTGTGGCAAGAGGATGAGGGAGGTGGTTGCCAGTGGAGCTTGGGAGTGAGGGCAATAGAGAAATTCTGTGAATTTCCACTAAGTGCTGAGTGGAGCGACTCCTCTTCCTCATTTCTCCATGATAGCTTCATTAAAATACACATTTCTCGTGAAGCCATTGTGAATTGGTTTCCTTTGCAGAGATGTGTTTAAATATTGAGTCATGCTTCCAGTTGGATTTGAGGCAGAAAAAGAAAGTACCCAGATGCCACCGTGCTACACACTCCTTACACTGTTTTAGGACAAAGGATTGTAAAGTCCTGACACTAATTTGCTGGCTTGGGCGTAAAGCTGAGCTCCAGCTAAGACCACCTGGTTGTTACAGGACCAAAAAGAGGAATCCTTGAGATGATTTGCTTCTTCGTGAATGAAGGTCTAGTGCCCAAAGTGAAACTTGTTTCTGTAACTTGGTCAAGGTTTGCAAAGAGAAACACCCTGTCTTTCCCTGCACGAATTTCCATCGACCCTCTATGGAATTTATGGCTTTGGAGGAAGAGCAAAGTCTTGCAGTGGGAGGAAACTCATTAGTGGTATCATTCTTGTGGTTTAGGATTTGATGACCTTGAGGCACATAAATCTGCAAAATGGCCTCAGTGAGCATTCAGTGCACTGATAAATGCACACAGCACGGGAAGCCAAGATTTGTGATCCATGGAATCTTCCCTGAGTGGGAGACTAAGCTGTACATCTTGCCTTCTATTCTCCAGAGCTGCAGGAGCAAGGTTATCAGTTCATTAATTCATTTACACGTCCCCCCCTTCTTCCCAGCATCCTCACTTAGCCTTGCAGTCTCAGCTACTAGTGTCATCCAAGCTAATTTTCTGAGCAGGGTTGAAAGAATTGGTATATAATGGATGAGCATCTCGATCTTGGCCAGCACGTTTCTAAATAGGAAGCAGTGTCCATCCATTTGGAGTGTCAAGAGTTTCATCTCTCAACAACAGCCCTTTTGCTGTAGTGTATAGCTTCCTCTGACAGCTTGAGAGTGCTGAATTAGGATGTGAGCTCTGCAGATATCAGAGAAAGAAGCAGAAAAGAAACACAATTATATTCGATCCTGTAACTTTTGGCTGCCTTGAAGAAATTTAGCTGCTCACTCCCAAGATTGGATATTTGATACAGTAACATTTTCAGGTTACAACAATGTCTTCCTTTTTATTTTTCCTTTCATTTTCTGCAAAAGTCTTTCGTTTCTGTCAGAAAGTTTGAAAAGTCTGTGAATTTATTCTGCTTGCAAGCTAACAATTTAGCCTGCCATAGCTTCTTAGATGCTGGCAGAGAACACAAAACCGCGGGGTCAGAGACAAAGGACTTTTATTACTCCTAGACTCCTAGAACATGAGGTTGAGCCTCCATGGGAGTAGTGGGAAGCAGGCCAGACAGACGCTGTGCATGCAGGATGTTGTATTACAACTGGGGAACCCCTAGCTTGGGAAGACCAATCTTTTATATTGGGGCCACTTGCAAACCTGTCCAATCTCTGCCTGCAAGAAGAAATTATCTTTATTATATTGGTCAGGAAACAAATCTACCCCCTGCCCCAGGGAGCTACTCTATTTTCTAAGCCCCTTTGCTATATAAACATAGTTGGAAAGATAGTCTGGAACAGAAGCTTCCACGAGATGTGCAGAAATATGAGAAACCCAGTAGTTTCAGGAAAGAATTCAGCAAAATTTGTTACTATTACAAAGCACCCATCCATTTCTAATTGAAATACTGACAGTTATTTTTAAATAAAAACAAATATAAAAACATCTTCATCGGCCCAAATATTAAACAAACAACAGACAGTAGAGTGAAATTTTGCCTAAAGAGTATAAATTGGGATAATATCCTCTCATTATATTTAACATCCCTTCGTTCAAGTGCCAATTAAAATGTCCTCCTTATTTTGAATTATGGTATCCTCTGTCAGTCATTGTATTCATATTGGAAACAAAATCGTTAAAGGATTATTTGTCTTACATATGGTTAAATAAGGTAAGGCACCAACTCACAATTTCCTCTAATTTGAGGAGCTTGGAGGAAAGAAAATAATGGGATATTTTATCTTCTAGAAAGTGGAGCTTCATCTAAGACAGGGCTATTTGAGTTGCTCTCTCATTTTTGTAGACTACTGCTTCATTTTTACAAAAGCAAAGGAAACATTTCATGAAGAGATTAATAAAAGGCCATACTCCACTATCTTTCCACTTAAGATTTATCTCCATGCCTTTGCTGTATTGGATATTGTAATTATATTAGTCTTTCAGGCTGATCAGTGTAGCATACAAGAAGCACCAGTTCTCTCAAATATCTCTTGAACCTTATTCATTTAACTTTGGTTCTTTTTCTGCTTTAAATTTCTTTCTTGTAATGCCTATAATCTCAATAATCATTCTTATTTGAGGGTCCATCATATGTATTGATAAGGTCAGATTTCCAACAATTCAAATTTCTAAAATTTATGTAACTTAATAAACCTCAAACTTATTTGACCAGCATTTCGAAGGACTGATGGATAACTCTACATGATCCTTTGAGACATTGAACGAAGAGTTTTTTTTTCTGTCCTGAAAAATCACTCACAAATATTCTTCCAGAAGTTTGTCTCTCCTTGATATTTTATTTCTCTTATGAAGATCTTAGAGAAAAGAGTGACAAAAAAAAAAAACCTTTGTAAAGGGACACAGTGATTTCCTTTTCAATATATAGTCGAGTTAAGATGTTTGGTGTCAATCCAACAGCTAAAATGGCCCTTGACAATATCTGTTGGGCCTAAATTCTCCTCCGAGTCACAATAATATGCAGCTACAGGACCGTATGAGGGGAAAACCACAAATTAGGTGTCAGGCAAAATCCTAACACTGGGCTCCTGGTCTCGCTCCAAAATGCATGAGTCATGTTGTTGAGACCGTGGAGGCTGTCCTTCCATGCCCCAGCTTTGCTTTCCATGCCTTTTTATTCACTGAGTAAGGTGATTGAGAATTTTGAGTTATGATGAACGAAAACACCAACCGTGTCCACGTCAGACCAAATGACTATTAAATGAGGACCAGCACCCTTCAGCTCCAACTGCATAGAAAAGTAATAGGCATACATTTTTACTATTTTTTTTTACAGTTCTAATTACTTTCTGGAGATGGCCCTCTCTCTCTTTTTAATAAAAAGAAAAGGTTGAGGATTACAGATTCACTTGCTTCAGGACTTTTAAAGAGTAACTACTTTGATTTTTTTTTTTAAAGGTGTCACTTCTTGCTATCTTCCCTCCTACAGTGATTGGGCAGAGAACTCCAAAATGCTACTAACCAGGGCTGTAGGGGACTAAATAAGCTGTTCCCCCATGGCAGTAGTCAGGTCATCTGACCTATACTAAGGTGATATTATGCGCATGTCTGCTCATCCTGTCTCCCTGTCTAGTGGACAACCTTCCAGGAAGAAATAGACCCAAAATAACAACCTCCGCCCCTCCCTGCCATAACCCAGATCCCCCATAGTTACTGGCTGACATGACCCGTGCCACAGCTACATCTCAGCCCAAAACTGAATGTGAAAACAACAGAATCAAAAAGACAGTCCTGCTCCCGTGAGTCATTTTCCTGATTTATCTAATTTGCCTTGAAGGTTAATGTATTCTAAACTAATTCATAGATTAATAACCACTTAAAGATATATGAAAGACATTTAGCTCTCTGTGAGCTCTGTGTCATAACCTCGTTTATTGCCTCTCCAATGACTTTGGGAGCTATTTAATGAGATTTAAAGGGAAATTTGACTGTAGGGTATGGACAGTGACAGGTACAATGCGTAAGGGGCTTTGGAACTTATTCTTGTTCATAATAAAAACAAGCATGTAATTTGATTTTCATTAATGTGATCTTCAGAAGCAAATATTTATTTTCAAGGTGGAAATCTTTTTTATCTATCAAATGAGATCATTGAATATTCTGTTTTGCTAAAAGGGAAAGATCGCTTTTAGGATAAAAGGGACACCCGTGTTTGTATTTCATCTCATTTATGTCATCATGGTAAGCAGCCGATTGCTGAACTATCACTGCCCTTGGGCATCTTAAATACAAGTGTGTTTTCTCTCCTTGTTTTCAATCAACTGAAATGTATTCGCTAGTGTAATGTGGCTAAACTCACTTGGGCATGCTTTAAAGATGAGGTATTGAACCCAGTGAATGGTAAGATTATTCCCACCAAACTTCCCTTCTTCCAATCCTGACACTTCCCCCTTAACTTTTATTTACCTTCCTTTGTGGTGGTTCTCCTTTTCTATTCATCTAACTCTACTTCCATTTCCCAAGTTAAAAGTGAAAAGTGATATGTAGTAAATGAGTTGCTCTAGTGAGGGAAGGGGGGTATGGGAGGTCCTGTTAGGATTTATCATTGTTGGAGTGGCATGGAGTGGAGAAACAGTATTTCCTCCACCTCCTCTTTGAGGTCAGCTCCATAGCTCTTTGAAGAGAACAAAATTGAATTTAGGGTTTTGGACAAATTATTGCCATTACCATTACCGTCATGTCCATTACCATCATCCCCAGTCCACTGTACATGAGACATTTACTGAGCATTTCCCTACATTGTCTCTTAATGTATCACTTCTACAAGGGATGTGACTTTACTGTCTCTAGTTTTACAGAGACGGAAGCTGATGTTTCCCGTTTCCCCACAATTCCTCCTAAGATCCAAAGTGAAAACAGGAGGGACTAACCTGTCATGTTCTTTCTCCAACTGAAACACGTGAGTCCCTCCAGGGATCATTAGGAGTATCGTCGCACCTAGACGAGTTCAGCATGTTATTTCCTGGCTGGGTGCAGCTTAGGCTGTAAACTGCTGGTTTTGTATCTCTACATACCTGACGAGGGCGATGCAGGGTTTGGAAAGAACTCATGGAGGGAGCCCGGGGGCGGTTTGTACTTCCCAGGTGTGGTGTGACCGTTTCTCCTAAGCCCCTTATGTGGGAAGGAAGCCCACCTGGCACTTTCTTCCTGGTGTATATCCCCGAGGGCTGTCGGCTGGACAGACGGAAGTGGTGGGTAGAAGAGGTATCGTGGTAAGACCCCACAGACCCCTGAAAAATACCCAGACCTGTGACCCACAGAGGGCAGCATTTGGAAGCGGCGCACGGAAGGCGTCACAGCCAGTACAGCAGGCGGAGAGGCAACCACAGCCAGGCAGGGGAGAGCAGGGCGCGGCCAGCCCAGCAAGGAGACAGTTCCCTGCTTCCGCAGCCTCGTCCCCGCCCCCTGCACAGCCGAGCAGGAGCTTAGGGCGGGTGGCAAGCACTGTCCATCCCCTGCTCCCCACTCCACGGGCATCTACTCGCAAATCTAGCGTGCCCTAGGAGAGGCCATTTGGAGTTGAAAATGAGATCGAAGTTTTAAATTGTACTGCACTAAATTTTAGTGGCCAGAGTGACCGAGAAGTTTTGAATCTGTGCAGTACTAAGGGACTTGGAAAGGTGGTTTCCGCTATTCAGAGAAAAGGAGTGATTGCAGGGAAAAAAATTGTTTCCTGTTTATACACACCGTAAAGAGTTGATTCCACCATAAATTGTAAAATGCTACATATATATGTATATATGTAGACTGTTTACCTCTCAACTATGGTGATATCCCTTATTAGCCAAGGTACCTTTGATACAACATACAAAATAACACATATGTAAAAATATGTGATCAGGAAGCATAATAAAATGAACAACCTTGATCTTACCACCTCGTTAAGAAGCAAAGTACCTCTTACATTATTAGACCCCTTTGTGGGTTCCTCTCTGGCCTCTTTACCTTTGCCCAATGTATTTGCCATTCTGAAGTTTTTTGCTTTTTATTCCCTTGATTTATAAAAAGGTAGTTTTACTATTTTAACTGGCTGAGGGCAAGGGACTCCAGCTGACCTTTCTGTCTGGAATTTCAGACTCACTTTCTGAAATATAAGCTGCCTTCCTCCTGGAACAAGAGATGTTATCTGTCTCGTTCATTTTCCCCACAGTCTAGCTTGTTGCCCAGCACAAAGCTGATGCACAAAAAACTTTCTGATGCATGTCCAGGTATGGAATGTCACTGATCATAATGAAGACCATGACTTGGATGCCTTTACAGAACTTACCCTATAGGCCACGCTTGGTCTGCCTTTATTTCTAATCCTCACAAATATCTTGGAAGGTAGTTTACATTAATACTGTTTTACAGACGAAGAAACCAAATCAAAGAGAAGTGTAGTCATTTACTAAAGCCACACATAGCTAGTAAATGACTGGATCCGAATGGAAGCCACCTCTTCCAGGTGACAAAGCCTCTTTCTGTTATTGCTAATTTAATTTAATCTCATACCTCTCAGTGTCTCTAATATGAGCATGTCTAAGGCTTCTTCTATAACTGATATCCAGAGACTTCCAAGTGGCCTGTTGATTGACACAAGTGTGGCATGTGATTGCTGATGCTGTCTTCCTGGTGAATTCAAGGCTTTCTGTTGCTATCTCTGCACTGACCTAAAATGTGTCTTTAATTGGTGACTTCTCAAAAAATGACTTAAAGGAAAAGTTGCTTCAGGAACTTGAAATAAAATTTATTTATCTGCAGCCTTTGTTGTCTAAACATGGACTATACAATGGGAGTTATGCTCAGAAAACGATTTATCTCCACAAGTGATTGATTATCTCATGAGTCAGGAATGGTGGAACTGAGCAGAGTTGGGAGTGATTTATGGAGAGGGATCAATAATGAATATAAATAAGATGTCTCCATAGTTGGGCCCATTTTATGTCCCCTTTGGCTATTTTGAACCCAGATAAATTTCACAATTAAATCAATTACCTGTTGTAAATACCATGCCCCACCCAACTGCTTAGAAAGGCAGTGTTAATCATCAACAGGAATCATTTATCATTGATAAGATCCTTTGAATTGTACTTGCTGCCCAAAAAGTGTTCTTTAAAAATGCTATGAGGTTTCATATCTCTTCTTTCACAGTGAATTATGAGCTCAATTTCTTTTAAGCTTGAGCCTTTCTAATTGGAAACTCTTATTGCAGGACTTTTAACATCTCCAGGGTATTCTAATATCTTGCTTCATTTCCTTGGATCTTGGCTGATTATATACATATATGTACACACATGTACATATATAATATTTATTTCAATATTTATGTATATCTGTATGTATGTATTATGGGGATTTTCTTTGGCTGCTAGTTGGGTAAATGGCTCATTTAGAGTGAGTGACTAAGGGAAAAGCAATCTTGCCCATGGAAGTGCTATACTTCTTTAAAGGAGGTATTTAGAATGGTTTTTAAGTTGCAGTGCCAACATCGATTAGCCCTGTGACATTGGGCAAAAATTCTCATCTTCAAGTCTCAGTTGGATCAACCATAAAATGAAATACTTGCTTTTCACGGAGGGCTTCTGTAATCAAAGTCACTCATGCTAACACATGGCTGGGCAGTGTTTGACCAAGAAGGAGCCCTCAATAGATGACAGCTCCCACAGTGCTCGGTGTGGACTGAAATCATAGGCTACACATCGTGAGTATCAGTCAACCTGCTTAAAAACACCTGCTCGAGTTCACTGGGGGAGTTCACCTTTCCAGTATGAGTCAGTTACTGAAAAGGACAGTATGTAAGAGACTAAAAAATAATCCTAGGGTACAAATTCTCTGGCCAAGAGCCAGCAAATAACTGAGGCCTGCTCCTGCTAGAAATGTGAGTGAACTTGGAAGCAGGTTTTCTGGTCCCATTTGACCTTGGGAGGACTGCAGCCCCCCAACAGTTTGACAACCACCTCCTGAGAGATACTGGGCCAGAACCATCCAGTAAAGCTACTTGTGGGTTCGTGACTCTCAGAAACTGTGAGAGTAGCATGTGCTTGATATTTTAAGTTGCTGAGCTTTGGGACAATTTGTCACGCAGCAAATAGGTACCTCATCACCCATTACAAACTGCACCCCTGCCTCTGCCCTGGACATCTCAGTCCCTTCCACTGCTTTCTCTCTTATGATCCCCTTCTCTCTCATTATTTCTTGTTTTATAGCGCTTGGCCCCTTCTAACATTTATTTATTCATTAATTATGTTTATTCTCTACTTTTCTCCTTCTAAAACATAAGCTTTATGAAGGTAGAGGTTTTAATTGGTTTCCTTAACTCTTCTATTTTCAGTGCCTGGTGAAGGGACTTAATTATGGTTTATAGGATATCACATTCAGTTGTTTTGTCCCGGTCCCTGCTCAGGCTTATGCTAGACTTGGGGAGATTAGGTTCAGAGAGCTAAGAGATAAGAATCCTGCAGTTGAAGGGATTTTTAGAACATCATTAAATATTAGATTCTTTTTCTAGGTGGTCATAAACTTTAGTAAATTTGCCTGCTGGGGAAAGACAGATGAAACAAATGGCCTTCTGCTTAAATGACTTTTACCTGAATTTAATTTCATTCATGCATAGCGTCAGTAGAAAGTTGCTTTAGGATTCTCTTGATAAAAAGCTACGTGGAGGAAAAGGCAGCAGTCGCCGTGGGGGGCAGGGACACAAGCAGCTTTGGCCTTCTTTCTTTTATTGGTTCCAAATATTTATCTTCTCTGCATTTCCAAAGAGATGCTGAGTTCTTGTTTTCCCCTCTTGGACACATTGGGGAATTGTTCTGTCTGTGTTGCTCTGAGGGGTTTGCAATTCCTATGATTAAATATGCAAGTAAGACTTAAACAAAATAAATCAAAGAAATCTTGCAATTAGAGTGAAGCTACCTTGCTGGTGACAGCTTTAAATGTCAGCACCTCCAGTTGGAATCAGAGGTGGGATTTTCTTCTCTCAGTTCTACTCTGGAAAACTCTCTGTGAAGCATTACTAACCAGAATCACATGAGACTAGAACTCAGGGTATGGATAGCAATTCCTTCCAGGCTTATAATGGATTTTACTCAGGGTAATTTTGGGAATGATCTGTAGGCTGCCAGGGTACAAATGATGCAGTGCAAATGATATTATTTTAGCTTGTTTATCTTAGCATCTCTCTTCACGTGGTGCATTGCATTGTAAATCTGACATTCATAGGTGAAATCTCTGATCCACTAGGTTGCCTTGAGTTGCTGCAATGTTATGGTGAAAATACATTCATTTGTCTGTATGGAGAGGACTTAAGGGTTGCTGCATTCATTTTTTACTACAGCCCGAGTACTTAATCATATGGACATTGTTCAGCAAGAAAATGAACTCTTCCTCTCTATCTCATTAGCAACATCTTTCAGTCTTAAGAAATATAAATATTGGAGGATATTAATGAAAATGACATGCAGTGCTGATATATTAGAGCTCAAAAAGGGTGATTGAGCACACTGGTAATTAACTCTTTTTGCCAGAATAATTGTAAGTGCGTTCTTATGTTTAGAGCTATTTGAAGTGCTGGGAAAAGGTTAGTAGACTGGCCTGAGATAGTTGGAAGTCAAGCATCATTTGTATAATTAAATTCCATTAACTTAGCAAAAACAGAGTTTGTAGTCTTCAATTTTAAAAAGGATCTTAACAGGGAAAATTACAACAGCAACCAGGAGACATGAAAGTTCCTGTTTTTTAATTCACAACCTCCATCATTTCTCCAGGGCTTTGCTGTCACTGTCACCCTGGTTTATATCATGAAACAAATACTAAGCACATGTGTGCTGGGTTTAGGTGCTGTCCAGGTGCTGGAGAGGGAGCAGTGAGTGAAACAGCCATGGTCCTGCTCCAGAGCGTTTAATCCTAGTGTGTGGTGAGGGCAGGCTCTAAAACAAAGGAACAGGGTAGGTATGGGTGGTGATAAGTGCTCAGGAAAAAGAAGCAGGTGTGTGATAAGGAGGGCAAGAGAGGGATGTGAATAAATTTTAGACTGGGTGGTTGAATATCCACTCTATGCAGTGTGAAACCCGAATGAGGAACTGAATGAAGAGCTTGGAAGGGGGAAGGATGGGAAAAGGCCCTAGGCTGGGGACAGGATTCAGATCAAAGGAAGAGAAAAATTAGGTCAAACCTGGAGTGTGTTGACAGGGTGGGTGTTGAAAGATGAGGGGGTCCTGGGTAGCAGGAGTCTGGGCATGTAGATTGTGGGGAAGGGATTGGACTTTGCTCTTCAGGTGACGGGAAACTATTACAGGGAAGTGATAGGATTTGGTGTATATTAGTTCCTTGACTTCTACGCTACTGTTTGGGGAATAGACATGGAGGACCCAGAGGCAAAGTGGGAGCACCGATTAGGAGGCTGATGCATTATCAGAGCAGTATCTGATGCGTGCCCCTACATGGAAATGGCTTCCTGGAAGCTGAGCGTTATCATTCTGGATACATCTCGCTGTGGTCTGAGGCCTTTCCCCAGTTTGAACCCTGTCTCCTTTATCAGATTTATTTCCTGCTTCCTCTTACCACAGCAGTCAGTGAAGACCACTCAGTACTCCCAAGTCCCTTGTGTGCTTTTCTATGCCTCACCTTTGCTCAGGTTATTGGTGCCTGAAAAATCGCGCCTCCCCGTTTTCCAGGTCATTTACCCCCTTCAGGTTGGAGTTTGGCACTCCTGCCTCCATGATGCCCCCAGGGACCAGGCCTCTGACCTCAGGTCTGAATCTGAATCAATCAAATTGCAAACCCCCTTCAACAAAAGCCCTGGGATACTTGTTAAAACTGTACGTTTTTGCAACTCACTCAGTAAGTGCCCAATCAGGGAGGATCAGGAATTCCTACATTAGGTATCCAAGGTGATCAGATACCCAGGTAAGTTCTAGAACAGATGACCTCAGGCTTCTCATCCACTGTTTTGCAGCTTTGGTTGTTTTTATGAGAAATGTGTTTGCATGGAGAAGTGTGTATCATTTGGGTTTGGAATGATCTGCATTTGTTTCTCTGCTCTGCATTAGCATATGTTTGTTGTCAGGCGAGTCAGGGTCTCTGAGCAGGGATGACACCCTCCCCCTCCTGAGTTGTTAAGATGCAGTGAAATGGTACACGTGGCGTAACAGGCATGATGCCTGGCACTGAGTATACGTCATGGTAACAATAAATAATTAGTATGTATAAGGTAAGGGCCAGCAATATCCTAGGTGACATTTTAATTGCTTTTAGGAATTGAGCTTCAACAATGAGGTCAACTGAGGAGCCAACTCCATTGCTATCTATTTCCATTTGGTAGATGAGGAAACTGAGGCACAGAGGAGTCACATAATGAGCCTATTTTCACACAGCCAGTAAAGAACCATAAATAACTCACCTGTAAAGGACAATAACTAACAGCCCAATTCTTAGCTTGTCATGCTGCTACCTGCCTTCTGTAGGGGAGCAGAAACTTGGTCAGGGACTCTACATATGGAGGCTTTTGTTTACTTACCACAGCCTTTCATTAAGGTGGGAGAGCCATTAGGCTATGTACTCAGTATACGGGAAGTCCAGTTATCACTCCAAGGAATCCTTCTCCTCGTCTTCCTCCTCCGTAGCACACCCTTGAGGTTCAGCCTTCCAAAGCAGCTTACATGGTCATCTCACACCCCCAAATATTTGTCAAAAAAGAGGATAGGGCTACACCTGAAGTACAGTACAGTGCCTGAGGTGGGGAAGGCCCTTATGAATATTTCCCGAGTGAATGAATTAAGTTCGTTTTCTCTGCCCCCATTACTCTTGACCTTCCTTCATCTTTGACCTTGGTACCACCCTCTGTATAATCAATGGTCTGGACCTTGCATTGCATTTCCCATCTTTTCTCCTACCCCCAACATGTGCATGCACACATACCCGCAAACATATACACACAAACATAATCTAGCCCCCCATTTTTCATTTGTTAGACTCAGATATCCAAACATCAGAATTTATTTTGGAAAGTAACAAACTTGTAGGGCAGTTGTTTTTTATGAAGTCATCAAGATAACTTTAATTCTCTCTCTTACACTGAATATATCTACCAAGAAGAGTTAATGTGCATTGCTATGAAATCCTAAGGTCCTGCCTTAAAATATACCGCCTCTAGCAGATGGTGGCTGCTATTTCTCTATAAAGAAAAATGGAATGCCACTGATGTACAGATGTATTTAATGGGAAAAAACAGGGCTGCAATTTCCAACAGCTTGGGCATCTCTTTTGATTATAAATGACAGAAAGGTCTCACAAATAAGCTTGAGCAAGAAGGGGAGTTTATTGTAAGGATTCAGAGGTATTTCACACAAAGACAGGGGTGTGGCTATGCTTCCAGGGTAACTGGAGTCAGACTCATACACCATAGACATTGTCTTGGCCTTTTATCCTGCTTCTCTGTGTACGTCTGGTTCATTCGCTTTAGTCTTCTCTTGGTCTCCCCTCTAACAGCACGCCTGGTCCCCACCCTTTTCCACAGGGTCTTTGATAACTTCTCTGGGCTTTAGAGCTTCTTGTCTAGAGCATACTCGCAGCTTCTCTTTCTCAGTTCTAGCTTTCATTCTCCCAAGGAGTCCCCTCATTGGTGTGTTCTGGCCCAGGAGCCAACTCCCGGACCAATGAACCAGAGTAGGGCTCACTGTGGCACTGATGTTCCTATTACAATCATTTGGATGGTTTGAAAAAGAAATCACTTTAGAAAGAAGCCAGGGGCAGCTTGCAGAAGGACGTCAGAGCTGCAGAATGACACTGGGCAGATTAAATAGTTGAGTGTTTATGAAAGTCTACTGGGAAGATCTAATTTGTTTTGCTGTAAGGGTCTGACGTTGTACCAAAACGATTGCTACAAATGATCGGTACCTCTGGTGGATGAAGGCTGTTGCGTTGTTCATAAAGAGAAATGAAATGCTACTTCTCTACAGATAAATTTAATGGGACATATTAAGACTGAGATTTCAGATGGCTAGGATGCCAAAAACCATTCTTTAGCTTTCAGAGAATCTTTGTTTCACGTAATACAGAGCCATCTTGATCACCTCCAGGGCATTTCAAAAGGAAGTAAACAGTGCTGGTCACTTCTCTAACTCACCTTGGATGTCTTATTATTGAATCTTTTCAACAGCCCACTGGAGTAAGTTGCATTATGATTCTGATGATACAGATGAGGAAACTGAGACTCAGAGAGGTCAACTTGTTCAGAACAGAGAGCAGAGGAGCTAGGATTCAAAAATCTGTATCAGAACTTCCCAGCTAGTGCGCTCTGCTCTTGCGTTGGCTAGGAAAGCCCTGGGATGGCTGGAGCCTGTGGGCTGGTCAAGTCTGACCACAGCAGCCTCGTGGAGGATTCTACATCCCCTCCAGTTTACCCCCGTGTGCTACCCAGAGATGATGTCCTTCTGTATGTACCGTGATGTGAAGATGTTTGGGAAGTACTGCTTCACCTCTGGTGAGATATTGCAAACTTTTTTTTGCTAATGTCAAAGAAGTGTTATTTAAAAAAAAGAATTTTACAGGTGCTAGATTTTAAATATTTAAATATAGCTTTGGGTTATATATACAGAACCACAGCTACTCATCCTTGCCACTTAACGACAAAAGCCGCCATCTCTAAAGGCCTTACTATGTGCCAGGCACTGAGCAGAGTGCCCACAGCCACACTCACTTTTCCATTCTTTCTTTAAATGTTTTTTAATTGAAATATCATTGGTATACAATCTTATATTGGTTTCAAGTATACAACACAGTGATTCAGCAGTTACCCATATTATTAAATCCTCACCCCCACTAGTGCAGTTACTATCTGTCAACACAGGAAGGTGTTACAGAACCATTGGCTATATTCTCAATGCTGTACTACCATCCCCATGACCAATATACTGTGAGAACCTTTGTGCCCTTTTATCCCCCTCACCCTCCCAACCACCCACACCAACCCCTCCCCCATGGTGACCACCAGTCACTTCTCAGTGCCTATGAGTCTTCTGCTATTTTGTTCATTTTGTTTTGTTTTGCTTTGTTTTTATATTCCGTGGCTAAGTGAAATCATATGGTATTTGTCTTTCTCCACCTACCTCATTTCACTTAGCATAAGACCTTCTAGGTCTATCCATGTTGTTGCAAATGGCAGGATTTCTCTCTCTTATGGCTGGATAATATTCCGTTGTGTATATGTACCACATCTTCTTTATTCACTCAACTATTGATGGATACTTAGGCTGCTTCCACACCTTGGCTATTGTAAACAATGCGGCAGTAAACATAGGGGTGCATGTATCTTTTTGAATCAGGGATTCTGTCTTTTGGGTAAATTCCTAGAAGTAGAATTACTGGGTCATATGGTTCTATTTTTAGTTTTTTGAGGAACCTCCACACTGCTTTCCATAATGGCTGCACCAACTGACATTCCCACCAACAGCACAGGAGGGTTCCCTTTTCTCCACATCCTCACCAACACTGTGATTTCTTGTTTTTTGGATAGTGGCCTTTCTAACTGGTGTGAGGTGACCCACTGTAATCTGACCCCCACCTTCACCCCATTCCAAAAACTGCTCTTACAAGAAGAAGCCTCACATTGTAGAAAGCCCCTGGGCTTTGGTATCAGACCCATGTGAGGTTAAGCAAACGATCAAAGGCTCCTTTGCTTTCTCACTAAGAACAGGAAATGAATGCTGTGCAGCCACAGAACAACTTTCACTGTAGAGACAGTGAGGAGGACAGCAAACCGGGCAGTCACAGGGTTAAAAAGATACTAGGCTTTTGGAGGGAATGATTAAGCCAGGGAGAAGAGCTCTCAAATAAAAATACAATGAACCTGAGAAAATACACCACTGAAAAGATACTCGCAATCCCATGAGGTGGTGGAAACTCACAAGTGAAGAAATAGAAATAAAGGCTCCACTCAAAAGAGCCTATTACTGTAAATGTGTTCAAAACCATCACATAAATAAAGGAAGGACTCACCTCCTGAAAGGTGGAGAGGAGTGGCAAGCAGTTTCCTTTTTCACTGCTAATGCAACCCCATTTTATTCGGTGCTGAGCATTGGGGAATGAATCAAGTTTTGGAAATCTGTTCCCTTTTGTGTGTGATTAGACCTGTGGCAACTGTCCTGTGTGGATAAAGCTGCAAACCCAAAGCTGAAAATCCAAAGTGCTGAGGGTAGCAGAGGAGAAGCAGGGAGAGACCGAAGACATGTTTGTTCCACCCTCTACCCCAAGCACACTCTGGAACCACCTAGCTATGAACGTCATGTTATTTAAGAAGGTGATAGATGCAGAGGAGGAATGCAAAGTTGGTTAGATGTTTTCCCTTATTTAAGAAACTGTTGGTTAGGTATTTGCTATTTGGTGAAAGCATTGTAACTTAAACAAGTGGATTATTAAATAAGAAAAGGCAGATAATTTTAATATGAAAAATATTGAAACAGCTATTGAAACAAAAATGCATTTTTATAATATAAAATTCAAATATTGCTAAGATTCATAATGTAGAATGTGTTAGTCCCTGGCAAGTAACTTCCAAAGAAAATCGTCAGTCATAGGGTGGTACATATGCCTTCTTTCCCCCCCTTATTGTTATTAATTTTTAAATTTCTTACAACGATTGTAACACACTATTCAATAATATGTTTTGTAACATCCTTTATCACTCAATAGTTTGTCTTTCCACAAACTGTGGATCTCGCTCAATATCTTGA
Organism: Smutsia gigantea; assembly: GCA_032199065.1. Taxonomy (NCBI): domain Eukaryota; kingdom Metazoa; phylum Chordata; class Mammalia; order Pholidota; family Manidae; genus Smutsia; species Smutsia gigantea. The sequence goes on along the minus strand of JAVSCE010016479.1, from coordinate 156,479 downwards.
TGGCTGTATGATATTCTGTAGTAGAGTGTAAAGTAATACATCCGTAAGGGATGGCAATTTGCATTAGCTATTAAAGTTAAAAATGCCCAAGCTTTGTATGTCTAGGAATTATCTTATAAAATATGCCTCGAACAATGTAAAAATCTATGCAGTGGATATGAATTAGTTCTTGTTCATATCCTTTTAACTATGTGTTAATATTGTCCTGAGTGCAATGGCATAGTAGTCATTACTAACTTCAAGCCTACTGTTTAGCTTTCCTTTCTAACAACTATTCTGCTCTTGCAGTTGCTGAGTGTGTTGTCACTTTGATAACAAAATGTTTTCACCAAGAAATTGATATGGATACTGAATTACCTATACATCACTGGCTTTGCACTCTGTGATTATTAATGGGCTAATGGACTGCAGGATATTAATGAATAGAATGTAAATGCAGGAAAAGACAAAGATATTAGCTTCTCCCCCCAGTGTGATATGCCTTAATTACTCTTAACTCCTCACGTTACTAGCTGCAATAACTACCTGTGGAAGAGGTTATAATCAAGCTCTCCTGAAATGAATGCATTTGCTTTTACAGACTGAATGTCATTTTATCATTTACTTCAAAGACAAAAAAAAATTGGGTTTACTGTGAAATGATAATTTCATGCCGTGTATTCAAATATTAGAACACCTGTCCCATTTATCCATAAATATTTATCAAATGCTTACTCAGCACCAAGCACCATTCTAGGTGCTGATGCTATAGCAGTAAAGGGAACAGACAAAATTACCACCTGAAAAGAATTGCATTCTAATGACGTAAGAGTTAAATGAGAATTCGTTGTGAATTGCCCTGAAATTTAGGGGGAGCAAAATTGATGCTTGGTCCCAACCTGGATATGACTAAATGGCTCATGTTTTTAATGAAGTGAGAATTCTTTTATAAATAATGGAGAAAAATCAGTGGCAAAATCAAATTTACAACTATGTTGAGTTATGAGTTAGAAATTTTGAAACATTTCTGTAGTAATAGTATTTGAAACTTTAGGTAGCAGAATTTAAAATGGGATTATATTAAAATTTCCTTCATACCTACTTTTTATCAGTTAGCTTTTGCTGCATAACAAACCACCCCAAAACTTAGTGGCTAAAAACAACAATTTGTTTCCCTCTCCCTTTTCTGTGGGCTATTATTGCTGGGATTAGCTGGAATGGTTCTTGTCTGTTCACATGGTGTTGGCTTTTGCATTCAGGCATTTAGTTGGCAGGTCAGCTGGGGGTTGCCTCCTTCTAGATGGCCTCATTCACATTCTAACAGTTGACTGGGGCTCCTTTATGTTTCCTCCCCAAAAGACCACTTTGGACTTGTTCACATGGCAACAATATTCCAAAAAGCTGTAAGTCTTCCTGGAGCCTAGGTTCGAAAGTCAGGCAATTCCATTTCAGCTGTATTCTACTGGCTAAAGAAAATCACAAGGCCAGCCATATTCAACAAGGTGGAGAAATGGGCTCCGTATCTTGATGAGAGTAGCTGCAAAGAATATGTGGCTATTTTTAATCTACCGCATTATAGCTTATTCTGTTATTTAATAACAATTTGATAAAAACTAAACATAAAGACTTTCGGGAAGATGGCGGTGTGAGCAGGGCGGCAGAAATCTCCTCCCAAAACGATATAAATCTACGAAAATACAGCAAATGCAACTATTCCTAAAAGAGAGACCAGAGCACACAGGAAAGTGCACAGCGTGCAGCCACACCTGGGAGGACTCAGCACCCTGTGAGGCAGGTAACATACGGAGCCACTACCCGGCGGCACCAGAGCACTCACCCAGCCCAGTGCGCTGGCGGGAGGAGAGGATTCGGAGCCGGGAGGGAGTGGAAGAGCAGGTCCGTGAAATAACCAGCCCCGGTGGTCTGCGCCAGGAGTGCTGACACACATTGCACGGTGCATCGGTCATTGGAGAGACAGAAGGTGCAGGTTTTGAGCCGGGAATGCGCTGGGACTGTGCAGCCAGCGCCGCGGGACAAGAGAAACGCGTGCACGGTTTGTAGCCGTCTCGGAGAGGTGGGGGGCCCAGCGAGGGAACACCATCACCCTGGCAGGCTCAGCCCTGCGGGCTGGAAGTCTTGGGGAACTTCGGTCCCCTTTGCTGGTGACGGAGAGAAGGGAGCAGCCACGCTGGAACTTTATGCAGAAAACAATAGCCTCCCATTCATTCCCGCCCCGGCCAGACCTACAAAAAGCGGCACGACTGCGGCTGTGGATTAGTGGAGCAACAGCGACACCTACAGCACTCGTAGAGAATCCACTGAAGGTGGGCTTTTTTTTCTTCTTTTTCTTTTTCCCTTTCCTTTTCCTTTCTTTTCCTTCTTTCTTCTTTCTCTCTCTTCTTTCTCTTCCTTCTTTTTTTGCTTGTTTGTTTTTTTCTTGCTTAAAATTTTTTTTTTCTTTTTCCCTTTCCTTTTTCTTTCCTTTCTTTCCTTCCTCTTTCTCTTCCTTCTTTTTCTGCTTGTTTCTTTTTTTTCTTGTTTTTTTTTGTGTTTTTTTTAAAGCCTTAAACAGCCCAGCTGACATAAATGGCACCTACCAGCGACCACTCCAATCAACATGACAAGACAGAGGAACATGATACAGACAAAAATCACCAAGACTCAGACAACCCCTGAGAAGGAACTTGAAGGGATGGAAATGCAGAATCTTCCTGAAAAAGAATTCAGAATAAAACTCATAACCATGCTGATGGATCTACAGAGAAATATGCAAGAGCTAAGGGAGGAAGTGAGGGAAGTCAGGAAAGATAATGCAGAAATGAGACAAGCCATCAACGGGCTTAGCAGCAGACTGGACGAGATGCAAGAGACGGTTAATGCAATGGAAATCAGAGAACAGGAACACAGAGCAGCTGAGGCAGAGAGAGATAAAAGGATCACTAGGAATGAAAGAATATTAAGAGAACTGTGTGACCAATCCAAACTGAACAATATTCGCATTATAGGAGTACCAGAGGAAGAAGAGAGAGAAAAAGGGATAGAAAGTGTCTTTGAAGAAATAATTGCTGAAAACTTCCCCATGCTGTGGAAGGAAATAGTCTCGCAGTCCATGGAAGCCCACAGATCTCCTAACAGAAGGGACCCCAGGAAGACAACACCAAGACACATAATAATTAAAATGGCAAAGATGAAAGATAAGGACAGAGTATTAAAGGCAGCTAGAGAAAGAAAAAAGATCACCTTTAAAGGAAAACCCATCATACTAACATCAGACTTCTCAACAGAAACCTTACAGGCTAGAAGAGAATGCCATGATATATTTAACGCAATGAAACAGAAGGGCCTCGAACCAAGAATACTGTATCCAGCACGATTATCATTTAAATATGACAGAGGGATTAAACAATTTCCAGACAAGCAAAAGCTAAGAGAATTTGCCTCCCATAAACCACCACTACAGGACATCTTAAAGGAACTGCTCTAGATGGAAGCACTCCTAAGGCTAAAAAGCTGTCACCAGAGAAAATAAAATCATAGCAAAGAAAGCAGACCATCCAAACACAAACAAAAGGCAAAGAATAAAATACCTAGTATATAAAGAATGGAGGAGGAAGAATAACAAGGGAGAGAAATAAAGAAACATCAGACTGTGTTTACAATAACTTAACAAGAAAGTTAAGTTAGATTGTTAGATAGTTAAGAAGCAACCCCTGAACCTTTGGTAACCACGAATCTAAAGCCAGCAATGGCAATAAGTACATATCTATCAATAATCACCCTAAATGTAAATGGACTGAATGCACCAATCAAAAGACACAGAGTAACAGAATGGATAAAAAGCAAGACCCATCTATATGCTGCCTACAAGAAACTCACCTCAAACAAAGATATCCCCAGATTAAAAGTGAAGGGATGGAAAAAGATATTTCATGCAAACAACAAGGAGAAAAAAGCAGGTGTTGCAGTACTTGTATCAGACAAAATAGACTTCAAAACGAAGAAAGTAGCAAGAGATAAAGAAGAACATTACATAATGATAAAGGGGTCAGTCCAACAAGAGGATATATCCATTTTAAATATATATGCACCCAACACAGGAGCGCCAGCATTTGTGAAACAAATACTAACAGAATTAAAGGAGGAAATAGACAGCAATGCATTCATCTTAGGAGACTTCAACACACCACTCACTCCAGAGGACAGATCAACCAGACAGAAAATAAGTAAAGACACAGAGGCACTGAACAACACACTAGAACAGATGGACCTAACAGACATCTACAGAACTCTACACCCAAAAGCAACAGGATACACATTCTTCTCAAGTGCACATGGAACATTTTCCAGAATAGACCACATACTAGGCCACAAAAAGAACCTCAGTAAAATAGAAAATATTGAAATTCTACCAACCAACTTCTCAGATCATAAAGGTCTTAAACTAGAATTAAACTTTAGAAAGAAAACAAAAAGGCTCACAAATACATGGAGACTTAACAACATTCTCCTAATTAATCAATGGGTCAAGGACCAAATCAAAACAGAAATCAAAGAGTATATGGAGACAAATGACAACAACAGAAAGCCACAGCTTCTATGGGAAGCAGCAAAGGCAGTTCTAAGAGGAAAGTATATTGCAATCCAGGCCTATCTAAAGAAGGAAGAACATTCCCAAATGCATAGTCTAAAGACACAATTACTGAAATTGGAAAAAGAAGAACAAATGAGGCCCAAAGTCACCAGAAGGAGGGACATAATAAAGATCAGAAAAGAAATAAATAAAATTGAGAAGAATAAAACAACAGAAAAAAACAAAGAAACCAAGAGCTGGTTCTTTGAAAAAATAAACAAAATAGATAAACCCCTAGCCAGACTCATTAAGAGAAAAAGAGAATCTACACATATAAACAGAATCAGAAATGAGAAAGGAAAAATCACGACGGATCCCACAGAAATACAAAGAATTATAAGAGAATACTATGAGAATCTATATGCTAGCAAGCTGGAAAACCTGGAAGAAATGGACAACTCCTTAGAAAAATACAACCTTCCAAAACTGACCAAACAAGAAACAGAAAAACTAAACAGACCAATCACCAGCAATGAAATTGAAGCGGTAATCAAAAAACTACCCAAGAACAAAACCCCCAGACCAGATGGATTCACCTCTGAATATCTACCAGATATATAGAGAAGAAATAACACCCATTCTCCTTAAAGTTTTCCAAAAAATAGAAGAGGAGGGAATACTTCCAAACTCACTCTATGAAGCCAGCATCACTCTAATACCAAAACCGGGCAAAGACCTCACCAAAAAAGAAAACTACAGACCATTATCACTGATGAACATGGATGCAAAAATACTCAACAAAATATTAGCAAACCGAATTCAAAAATACATCAAGAGGATCATACACCATGATCAAGTGGGATTCATCCCAGGGATGCAAGGATGGTACAACATTCGAAAATCCATCAACATCATCCACCACATCAATAAAAAGAAGAACAAAAGCCACATGGTCATCTTCATAGATGCTGAAAAAGCATTTGACAAAATTCAGCATCCATTCATGATTAAAACTCTCAAGAAAATGGGTATAGACGGCAAATACCTCAACATCATAAAGGTCTTATATGACAAACCCACAGCTAACATCATACTTAACAGCGAGAAGCTAAAAGCTTTTCATCTAAGATCAGGAACAAGACAGGGATGCCCACTCTCTCCACTGTTATTCAACATAGTATTGGAGGTCCTGGCCATGGCAATCAGACAAAACAAAGACATACAAGGCATCCAGATTGGTAAAGAGGAAGTCAAATTGTCACTATTTGCAGATGACATGATATTGTACATAAAAAACCCTGAAGACTCCACTGCAAAAGTACTAGAACTAATATCTGAATTCAGCAAAGTTGCAGGTTACAAAATTAACACACAGAAATCTGTTGCTTTCCTATACACTAATGATGAACTAACAGAAAGAGAAATCAGAAAAACAATTCCTTTCACAGTTGCATCAAAAAGAATAAAATACCTAGGAATAAACCTAACGAAGGAAGTGAAAGACCTGTACTCTGAAAACTACAAGACACTCCTAAGAGAAATTAAAGAGGACACTAACAAATGGAAATGCATCCCATGCTCTTGGCTAGGAAGAATAAATATTGTCAAAATGGCTATACTACCTAAAGCAATCTACAGATTCAATGCAATCCCTATCAAACTACCAACAGCTTTCTTCAATGAACTGGAACAAATAATTCTAAAATTCATATGGAACCACAAAAGACCCCGAATAGCCAAAGCAATCCTGAGAAGGAGGAATAAAACAGGGGGAATTACACTCCCTGACTTCAAGCTCTACTACAAAGCCACAGTAATCAAGACAATGTGGTATTGGCACAAAAACAGACCCACAGACCAGTGGAACAGAATAGAAAATCCAAACATTAACCCAAACATATACAGTCAATTAATATTTGATAAAAGGAGCCTTGGATATACAATGGGGAGATGACAGCCTCTTCAGCAGCTGGTGTTGGAAAAACTGGACAGCTACATGTAAGAGAATGAAACTGGACTACTGTCTAGCCCCATACACAAAGGTAAACTCAAGGTGGATCAAAGACCTGAATGTAAGTCATGAAACCATAAAACTCTTAGAAAAAAACATAGGCAAAAATCTCTTGGACATAAACATGAGCAACTTCTTCATGAACATATCTCCCCGGGCAAGGGAAACAAAAGCAAAAATGAACAAGTGGGACTATATCAAGCTGAAAAGCTTCTGTACAGCAAAGGACACCATCAGTAGAACAAAAAGACATCCTACAGTATGGGAGAATATATTCATAAATGACATATCCGATAAGGGATTGACATCCAAAATATATAAAGAACTCACGCACCTCAACAAACAAAAAGCAAATAATCCAATTAAGAAATGGGCAGAGGACATGAATAGACACTTCTCCAAAGAAGAAATTCAGATGGCCAACAGGCACATGGAAAGATGCTCCACATCCCTAATCATCAGAGAAATGCAGATTAAAACCACAGTGAGATACCACCTCACACCAGTGATGATAGCCAATATCCAAAACACAAACAACAAATGTTGGCGAGGATGTGGAGAAAAGGGAACCCTCCTACACTGCTGGTAGGAATGCAAATTAGATCAACCATTGTGGAAAGCAGTATGTAGGTTTCTCAAAAAACTCAAAATAGAAATACCATTTGACCCAGGAATTCCACTCCTAGGAATTTACCCTAAGAATGCAGGAGCCCAGTTTCAAAAAGACAGATGCACCCCTATGTTTATTGCAGCACTATTTACAATACCCAAGAAATGGGAGCAACCTAAGTGTCCATCAGTAGATGAATGGATAAAGAAGAGGTGGTACATATACACAATGGAATATTATTCAGCCATAAGAAGAAAACAAATCCTACCATTTGCACAACATGGATGGAGCTAGAGGGTATTATGCTCAGTGAAATAAGCCAAGCCGAAAAAGACAAGTATCAAATGATTTCACTCATATGTGGAGTATAAGAAGTAAGAAAAAAACTGAAGGAACAAAACAGCAGCAGACTCACAGAACCCAAGAATGGATTAATAGTTACCAAAGGGAAAGGGACTGGTGAGGATGGGTGGGAAGGGAGGGACAAGGGGGAAAAAGGGGCCTTACGATTAGCAGATGTAATGTTAGGGGGGTACGGGGAGGGGTGTACAGCCCAGAGAAGAGAAGTAGTGACTCTGTAGCATCTCACTATGCTGATGGACAGTGACTGTAATGGGATTGGTGGGGAGGACCTGATGAAGGGTTAGTGTAATCACCATAATATCGCTCATTTGATTGTAGATTAATGATATCAAAATAAACTTAAAAAAAATAAATATAAAATAGCACCTACATTTCATAATGTTTAGATCATAATTTGATAAGGTTAAAGCTGTTTGAAAGCTCAATGTGAGTTAACCTACTTTGATATCACCATCATGGAACAGGGATTAAATTCACCATGCTCTTCACAAACAATTAACCACAGCTTACCATTTCAAGTAAACTACCCTGTCTTTCTTCGCAGATGAGTTCTGCTGGTCTATTTTGTCAGATAGACACACGAGTAGCCACTCACAAGGTGGCTGGCTTAATTTTTAATTGTCATGTTTATGCCAATGAAGAGAAGATTAGCCTGGTGATCTGAGACTATAGGAGATGTGTCAATGGTGGGCGGAATTCTCACCATGTTCAATTTGCTTTCCAGGAATGTATACAATTGGCCTGTTGATGAGGGTTTGGGAGACAGGTATTCTTACACCCTGATGGTGGGAATATACATAGGCGATCTTTCTTAGAGGGCACTTGGAAAACCTCTATGACCTTTAAGACACATAATATCATAACAATCCTTACCTGGTTGCTCTTATTAGCTGTTTGGAGGGATCATTTCCCAAAATGTCTGGCAAAGAACACCAATTCCAGTAACAGAAAGTTAATGAATGGCTTCAACAAAAGGTTCATGTAGCCAGACTAGTCTGGGAAATACTTCATACCTTTGTCCTTGAGATTTGTACAATCTGTTAGCATTTTAAAGGCTCTCAGAAGCTTAGCAGTGGAACAATCCACAGAACATATTAAACTTCCCCAACTTAAGTACAGATATTTTCCTTCACACTTCCCAGCACACACGCGAATTACTTAACATTACTCAGTTTCTATGCCCACCCTCTTAAACCCCAAGAATTTATGCATCAAAATATGATTGGACTAGAAGATCTCTGCTGGCCTACAATGGTTTCCTTAAGCCTCAACTAGAATTTTGAAGTATTTTTTTTCCCTCTTAGCTTCTACTTTTTAAGGTACTAACTTTTGTCATATGTTTTAGTGACTAAATTGTTGTAGTTTGTAAATTCTGGGACAGTATAAACTGGCAGCTGTATTGGTGAACGTTTCTTATTTTCAGTGTAAGTATTGAAGTTAATTCATAACAGTTGGACCAAGAGATAGCATTTAAAATCTTGTATGGGAACAGCATTTATTTAGTTGGCCCCACTGAGCTCTGCTGCATCTGTTGTCATTGTCGTTAATATGGGTTGTAAATGATGAGTGTTTGTGCTGGGTAATTTGTCACCTAGTTAGGCATTTAAAAATACTAATTACAAAGTCTAATGACTGTGTCCAATAATGGGATACTTAGGGGAAAACTACTGAGCAATGTCTGGAAAGGTTGGCAGCCTCCTGAATTTTTTTGTTCCAGTCTTGGGAGATCAATGGTCTAAAAACAACTGATACGATGAACTGTATTTGCTTGTGGGTATGGAAAGTAATATCTTAATGGAAAGAAAACTACTCTCTGTGGGTCTTAGGGGGAGAGAGGTGCTATTTCTGTAGCTCAGATTGTTCATATCTTTGAAATGGGCCATGGAAACCAAGGCATTCCAAAAGATACTGTTGTTTTGTGGCCCTTACGCCTGCAGTCCTCTTGCTAAAACCATAGTGCTGGTGAATGTCCACTGGGGCAATACCAAACCTGACCTTCAGTGGTACCAAGTTGTATTCCAACAAGATACAAAAAGCAACTAGAACTGAAATGCATAAATCAACTTGGGCGTTTCATCATAAGCAAAGTGTATTCCCAAGAAATTTGCCTCTAATTAATATTTAGGCCCCAAATACTTGTGACATTGCATACTACACATGGTTTTCCCATCACCAGAGTTACTGTTTCTTTATACCCCATTCCAGGGCAGAGAGCTTGTACCCAGGGCAGCTGGTCAGTCAATTTCTGAATTAACAAGGCAACATCAGCCAGTACCTCCGGAGAGCTCAGATTGTTGAGTACGGCTTCATCATGCTCTGAAAGACAGTCCTAGAAACTGGGAATGTTGCCATCAGAGCTCTGGGCTCTGCCCTCTAAATGTTTGCCACTTTGTTTTTCATTCCTTTATCTAGAGAGATGATAGGGAGCAACAGGATCACTAGTGTAAGGAAAATTGTAGAAGACTTTGAAATTTAGTGGGTGTCTTGACTAGCTTATCCATCGGGTTCTCTGAAATTCTGTTTGTCTTTGACTAGTCCATTTCACAACATAATTCCTGTCTATAGAAAAGCAAGCTGTGTTTGGTAGAAGGCAACTGACGATTGCTCTGTAGATACGGACCTATTTTGCAAACATTGTAACCATGTATATATTCATTTTCTGCTTTCCTTATCTAACTATAAATGTGTGGCACTTTGATTCTTTTTGACCCAGTATAAAAATTACGGGTTCCCTCATTAGTAAGTTAAATAAAATCTTGGATGAATGTTCATTTTATAGTTGTGTGTCATGATTACATACCCCTTTAAAAGTTGTCCTTGCATACTAGCATAAACCCTTGAGTTTAACTGCCTGGATTTAAAGCAAGTTGCCTGATTCAACCATTTACTTAGACTTAGTTACCTACTCCACTCTACTTAAATATGAGCCCCTGTTTCTTCGTCTATAGAATGGGGATAATTATATAATATCTAATTAGTAATGTTGTGTGCATACACTGTGTGTAAAGTGCTAGTACATTGTAAGCTCTGGAAAAATTGTTGCTATTATTCTTTTAATTATCAGTGTTTATGGAGCAACACCTCTGTGTTTGACATCAGGCAGGGGGCAAAGTATAAATGGCCCTGGATTCACGGACTTTATAGTCTGGTAAACACTCTGAGAGATTTTCCACTTGCCAATCACTCTGAAATACAACTATGAGAAAAGGAAAGATGCAATTCCTACCCCTCTGTTTTTATGTTTCTTTCTTGTAAAGAACTGCTTAGCATGAGTATTATATTTAGGTTTTTACTATCTTCCCTGTAAATTTATTTCCAAGCCAATACCCATCATGAACTATTCGAATTAAACTCTCACAGATTTTAATCTCATTCTAGCCAATGTATTTGATAATAGAGTGATTCTTCCTGAAAACCAAGATTACTTACATTTCCTTGGAAAAACATAACCATGTCTTAAAGATGCAGTCCTGGGACACATGAAGTCTTGCTTCTCTCAGCGTGGTCCAGGCTCAGGAACATCCACATCAGTGTCACCAGGGAGTTTGATAGAAATGCAGAAGTTCAGGTGCTGCCTACACTTAATGAATCAGAATCTGCATGTGGACATGATCCCCAGGTGACTGGAATGTACATGAGAAGTGCTGCTCTAGAAATATTTCCTGAGGACCTCTCCCCACCTCCGCTCCAGCTATCTCCAGCTGGATTCATCGTTTATTTTATGCATCGACCACACTCACCACTTGGTGTTTGTAAGTTCGGGGAGAGGAAATCCCAGGGCAAAATACCTCCAAAAACCAAAATCAGTCAAAGGGAGAAATAAAGTTTAAAGTCTGTTTATTGCTCACGTAGTCCTAGGCCATCTCTTTCCTGCTCCTGCAGGAGCAAAACCGGTCCTCCCCCTCACCTCTCAGGTATAGATAAACACTGCGTTGCCCAGGTAATTACCCATTGATGTGGAGATGAACTTCTCCCCACCCCTGAGGACTGATGCACTAAAGCCATACTTCTCTCCACCCTTAAGGGCCTGTTGATATGCCAGACGAGATATTCTGGAAATATTACAATTTTACCCACAGTGTTGTACGTATACATATTACTTTTCCCTTATTGCAATCTCCTTGAGCAGTGGGGACACTCTTCATTAATTTACCCTTAGCAATGAGCACTGTGGTGAAGAGCACATGGTGAGCTCTTAATAAATATTGGTTGAGTGAATGGATCTGAATTTCCCCGATATTATTAACTCTACAGAACACACCATTAAGCTGGATTTTTCTAACAGGAAACAGGATCCCACCCGGCTCCTCAAAGACATTGAGAAGGGATATTGTAACCCAGAGACCTGTGTTGATGATTCACTGGAGAGGCAGGAAGAGGGGAAGCACAGGGTAACCGTATTCCAAGAGGCACCACTGGGCAGGGGTGAATGCACAGGTTTGATCCCTTCTGGATCTAGGCTTGAACTCTGCCATGTTCCCTACCAGTTTTGTAACACTGGACTGAATTTCTCTGAACCTCAGTTTCTCCAACTGTCAAGTGGAGGTTATAGTAAGATTATGACTTAGCTTGGATTCCCTTGACAGCAGAGCCTGAGGCAAGGATTTGGGTGGAGGTACTTTATGTGGGGGTGGACCCTTGATATTGGAAGTAAGGTTGTGGAAGAGTAAGCAGAGAAAAGTTATCTTTGATCAAGGACTCCCTGAGAAGCATAGGGAATGCCTCCGAAGTGGCCACTGGAAGGATGGGAGACAGGAACCTCACTGGTTGAAGGATGCTTCCAAAAGTGTTAACTCTTTTTCAGTGGCTTGTGTTAAGGTGAGCATGCTCCTGTGAGACAGAAGCAAAAATGGGGTGTGCTTGAGATTGGTACAAGATGACGCTAAGCTTGAATAGCACTGGCCACTGCAGCAGCAGGTGAAATCAGAAGCCAAGGGGGATGTGACATGGAACACCAGCAATGTCACTTACAGGTTGCTTTGAGATCAAACTTATGAAGCCAGGTATATTGTAAGAGGTCAAAAATTCCAGCAGTACTCCTCCTCAGTGCTGTTCTGGGCAGCTCCAGTTCCATTCCTCTATTTTTGAGTAACACAATTCCGTTGACCCTTTCCCATCTTTGTATCCTCATCCTTTCTCCTTTCCCTTCCTCTCATGTCATGCTCTCTAATACAAGAATGTTTTTTTGCTGTTGTTTTTATTGAGTTCTTCATGAAAAGCAGGCCTGATTGGATTTGGAGGTGAGATCACAATTCAGAGACTAAATGGTCATAGATCCTTTCCTGCCCTCTCTCTAGCCAAGGGTTTTTATCTCAAGGCCAAGGGAAAATGGAATAAATCTAGATACAGATATGTAAGTGCATGTGTGCATACATACATACAAATAAATCTGTTTTTTGCTTCCTTAGGTACCTAGTAAGAGTGAAAACCATACATGGTTGTCATCAGGGGCAATTTGTACTTTCCCAGATTTTGTTCCGCGAGTTGAAACCGATCTTGCTTTTATAAATTCATCACTAAGATTGCCCCGATTTAGCCTGGTAGTTATGATTCCTACTCAGAGCCAGATGCCTTCTAGCCAAGCCCCAGTGAACTTGTCAAATTGTTTCACTTCTTTTATTGTCAGAACTCGTTGGCCTTCTTTGCACTGTTGTGCTTTCCTATAATATGTTAGGTATATTAACCATAAATCTTAGTATTGTTTATCTATGAAACATGCAAGTCAGGAAGTCATGAAATAGTCGTTCATCATGGGCTTTGGCCCAGTAACTTGAAACTGAAAGTATAAAAAAAAACAAACCCAAAGCCGACTGTGTAGAGGTGGCCAAATGCCTGGAGGTTAAGTGAAACTGAATTAGAGAAAAAGAAGCCCACCTAATCTGTGTAGAACTCCAGCAGAAATGATTGGCTTTCCAGAAGAAGCCTCTTCTCTATGAGGACATCTATTTTGGACAGTATATTATGAATGCTTTTTTTTCCCCCCCTGTCAATCTGCTAAATTATACTCATTTAACAATCACAGGACAATTCTTAATGACAATAAAACAATCTTTCTCCGATAGAGTTACTTTAATGTATGAGGATTCCGTAAATGTGTTCCAGTACTAGTTATTTGGGGTTTGGGAGAAGGGTTGTTAAACTAGCGGATGAGATATAAACCTGGAATTGCTGGGAAACTTATTATTTCTAGACAGAAGGAGCCTTTGAGAATGAAGCCAATTCAAGCAATGGAAAGCCTTGAGAGGGACGCTACTTGATGACATGATTTAAGCTCCTGGATACAACCATGCCTAAAGTTGGTGATATCTCACTACACAAGCCAATATATTCTAGTTCTTGCTTAGGCCATTTTGAGCCAGATTTCAGTTACTTGCCATCAAGAGTCCTTATTAATACATTTTTGCAACACATAACCCACTCTTGCTATTTTAAATGCATACATTATCTAGTTTCAGTCTGAAAAATCAAACCTCTAGAATTAGGAGTGTTGCATATTGTGCTGCTGGAATGTGTATTTCTATCATTTAAAAACATCTTCTGAAATTTTCATTTAAATAGTAGACCTATCATTCATTAATATTTAAAATAACGTTGTATGCTTTGCAAGATTATGCAAGCAGAATCAAGGTTATTCCTTAAAAGGACTGGTAAATTTGTCAGTTTATTTAATATCTTAATACCTCCTTTCCTACCTATTTTCCTTAGACACTATCATACTGCAGAAAAGATTTAAGGTGTAAAACTACAAGATAGTAAAACCTAAAAGTTTGTGGTAATGACAGAGCCAGAAGAAAGAAGCACAGACCCTGGAACATATTGCTCTATATTTATTCGATGATTATTATTGATCTGTACACTTATACAAATTTGTAGCTGATGTACAAATTTGTCTCTGAGCTGCTAGCAGGTAATGAGAAAATTGAAGTAAGTGATTTACCTTAATATAAAAATGATCCAGTGCTCAGGAATTTTTACATCTCTTTTGATAAGAAAAGAATACAGAAAATTTCACTTCAATACTTGTGGTTCTCATCAACATGAGAATATGATATCATAAATCCAATCTGGTAGAACAGTTTGGGGTGGAGGTGGAGGGCGATTGAGGAAAGGATGAGAAATTGATGAGGTCACTCAGGACCAGCTTATGCTGACTTGATTCAGAAGGACGTCTTGAAAACACCTGGATGAGCAGGTGGACCAACTGTGATTCAAGCATATCTGTGAGTAAAATTGTAACATTTCCAGAATATCTCACCTGGCTTTAGTTCATTTGCATATCCTCAGGGGTGCAGAGAAGTTCATCTCCATATCAATGGGTAATTATTACCTGGGCAATCGAGGGCATGTCTGAACCTGAGAGGTTAAGGAGAGGGGGCTGGCTTGCTTGCTGGCTTCTTCCAGAGCAGAGAAGAAAGACGCCCCTGGACTGCAGTTTGTAAGCAATAAGCGGGTTTTAAACTTTATTTCTCCCTTTGACTGATGTTGGTTTTTAGAGATATTTTGCCCCGGGATTTCCTTTCCTCGGACTCACAATATCTTTGCTGAATATCATGATTTTAATCACAGTTTTAATAAATAGGTTTGTCATAAACCATAATCCACATTTCTTTAGAACCCTGAATACATCTATACCCTATGGATACCTTTCTTTAGAAATTCTGCCAAGAACACAGTAGTTGTAAAACACACTGAAAACTTAGCGCAGGGATTTTAACGTCCCTGGAGGCTAAAGCAATCCCTGCTGTATGTCTAGATGCTTCTGAAGTCATCTCTAAGAAGGTAAAACTTGGAAATAATCCTATCTCAGCAGGGTAGTTTACATCTCTCAGATGCTGCTCGGGAGGGGCCATTGAACAGAGACAACGTCAGATAATCTCAGAACAGAGAGGGAATCTAGTCATCAAAATGTACTAAGCATATTTTATTCATCACTTCGTTTTCTCTGCAAACTGCGAGAAGGAAGTTCAAGCGCATGTAAATAACCATCTACATGACCTTCTTCCACAATACTGCCTTCTTTTAGTTTGCACATCTGCTCTAGTTATGCTTTTCCTAAAGTCCATGGAGGTCCCTTAGGAGAGAGAAGGCAGATGAGGCATGTAGTGTGTGATCTCAGGTGTGAATAGTGAGAAAGGACCAAGCAGTGGTACGCAGGCATAGAAGGAATATTGCTGAGCTGATCCACTTTGCTCTATAGTTCAGACCTTAACAATGCAGGATTAGAGACTGATTTCTTGGGTCGTTGGTGTGCTAGGTTATAGGATTAGCTGTGTGATTGTGGCGATTGGTTTAATTAACTCCAACAAATGGAAGTTGAAGCTGGGTGACGGGTTGAATGTTTGATAGTGTATGATCCTATTGTGGAGAGTGTTTATGCTGTTAAAGGGTAATGTTTTGAAAAGGCGAAATCTTCACTCTCCTACAAACAGTAGATGAAGATATGTCAAAGACTGTATGTCACACATTAACGTTGGAACAAATAAGAAGTTACAACTCATTTATAGAAGCCAAAGAACAGGCAAATACATAGCCCATCAGAAATGCTGAAGGAGTTTGCTTGATAGATGCAAAATGGGCCAGTATCCACAAGACATGCTACCAGACACAACTGGCATTTCTGTGGACAAGAATCCTTGACATTACTTCCAGCTTTTAGCTCAAATATAATAAAAGGTGGACATAACCCATATGTATGAGCTAGATAAGGTAAGTGCTAATCTGTTTTTGTTCCTACTTAAAAATCATTCACATTTCCAGATGATGCTGCAGCATAAGATGCCTTGTTAATGGAAAATTCTGGCTTGCTGTCATATTCAGAATAGAATCCCAGCTCCTTGGCATGGCCACCAAACCCTTATGATGTATACCCCTCCTATTTCCCTGATCTTACCTCTAATACCTTCCTGTTTCTTACTCTGCCATGCCCCCCAACTGTTTTTTCTTTTTCTTGAATATGTCAGAAACCTCCCAAAATAGAGCATTTGTTTTCTCAGCTTTATTGAGATATAATCGACACATTACATTGTGTAAGTTTAATGTGTACAACATGATGATTTGACATATGCATATATTGCTAAATAATTATCATTTTGAGTGAGTTAACCCCTCCATCACCTCACGTAATTATCTTTTTTGGGTGTGCATGGTGAGAACCGTTAAGATCTACTCTCTTAGCAACTCCTTAGTAACAGTTAAGATCTACTCTCTTAGCAACTACTCTTTTTCAAATATATATCACTGTTGTGACTATACTGACCACCTACCTGTTATATCTCCAGAACTTGTTCATCATATAACTAGAAGTTTGTCCTCTTTGACCAACATGTCCCCCATGTCCCCCCACCAAACCTCTGGCAACCACTCTGTTTCTGTGAGTTTGGCTATTTTAGATTCCACATAGAAGTGGTATCAGAGCATTTGTCTTTCTCTACCTGATTTATTTTGCTTAGCATAATGCCCTCAAGGTCCATCCATATTGTCACAAATGGCAGGATTTCCTTCTTTCTCATGGCTAAATAATATGTCATTGTATTTATACATACACCCTATCTTCCTTATCCACTTATCTGTCGATGGACAGTTAGGTTGCTTCCATATCTTGGCTGTTGGGAATAATGCTGCAGTGAACTTGGGAGTGCAGATAGCTCCTCGAGATCCTGGTTGCATTGCATTTGGCTGTCTACCCAGAGATATACTGGTTTCCATAGTGGCTACTTGATATGTCCCCACCCTAACCAGCACTTGCTATCTCTTGTCATTTTGGTAATAGCCATTGTTAACAGGTGTGAGATGATATCTCATTGTGGTTTTGATATGCATTACCCTGGTGATTAGCATGGTTGAGCATTGTTCATGTATTGGCCATTCGTATGTGTTCTTTGGAAATATGTCTAATTCAGGTCATCTGCCAATTTTTAAATTGGGTTATTTGGATTTTTGCTCTTGAGTTTTATGAGTTCCTTATATATTTTGGACATTAACTCTTTATTCCATAGGTGGCTTACAAATATTTTTCCCATTCCATATGTTGCCTTTTCTTTTGTCGATTATTTCTTTTGCTGTGCAGAAGCTTTTTAGCTTGATATAGTCCCACTTACTTATTTTTGCTTGTGTTGCATTTGGTGTTATATCCAGAACATTGTTGCCAAGACTGATGTCAAGGAACTTTTTTCCTAGGCTTTCTTCTAAAAGTTTTACAGTTTCAGGACTTATGTTTAAATCTAATTCATTTTAAGTTAATTTTTGTGAATGGTGTAAGATAGGAGTCCAATTTCATTCTTTCCCAGCACCACATATTAGAGAGACTATCCTTATCCCACTGAGTATTCAGCTGTGAACATATGAATTTTTTTCATCATTACACCTTTTATGAGTATTAGGGTAAGTTGTTTTAGGCAATAATACTTATCAAAAGGGCTTCTAAGAGGAGTTCCCTTTTACTGAAAAAAGTCAAAGAGAATATGGGACAAGGATTTGCCGTTTAATATTTGGGACTAATATTTTCAGGCCAACCCTAGATAAGGGATTTGAAAAGAAAGTATAGCAGAGAGAATTTGAAAGCAGAAATATATTGGATTAAAGTAGCTCTTGGCTCTAAAAGTTAAAATCAAATATAAGGTTTTAAAAAAGATATTGCAGGTAAGTGTGATCTTTTAGAATTGAAATATCTGAATTATATTCTTTCCTTTCTGCAGACACTCTTAACTCCATATTAATAAATGGATCTGATGGGATACAAATACTCATTTTAACTTACATAAAGTTGATTTTATAGATACAAGCATTATAGTTTTTTACTATAAGAATGACAACATAATTGAATTACCTCTTTTGGTTCTTTTTCTTAGTGCCTGTTTAGATAGACATAGTAAAGAATTTTGTCACAAAAATGAGATATCACCTCATACCTGTCAGAATGGCTATTACCAAAAGGACAAGAAATAAAAAGTGTTAGTGAGGATGTGGAGAAAAGGAAACCCTCTGTACTCTTAGTGAGAATGTAAATTGGTGCAGCCACTAAGGAAAACGGTATGGGGAATCCTCAAAATACTACAATTGGAAATACCATATCATTCAGCAGTTCCACTTCTGGGTATTGATCTAAAGAAAAAAAAGAACAATTCTAAAAAACACATGCACCCCTATGTTCATTGCAGCATTATTTGTAATAGGCAAGATATGAGAGCAACCTAAATGTCTGTTGATAGATGGCTGGATAAAGAGGATGTGGTGTATAGATATAATGGAATATTACTCAGTCATAAAAAGTAAGGCAATCCTGCCATTTGCAACATGGAAGGGCCTAGAGGGTATCATGCTCAGTGAAATAAGTCAGACAGGGAAAGACAAATACCATACGATTTCACTTATATGTGGAATCTAAAAAACAAAACAAATGAACAAACACAACACAGACTCACTGCTACGGAGACCAAACTGATGGTTGCCAGAGAGGAAGCAGATGGGGGCTTGGGTGAAATAGGTGAAGAGGATTAAGAGGTACAATATTCAATTATAAAATAAATAAGACAAGGGGATGTACAGCATAGGAAGTATAGGGAATAATACTGTAATAATTTTGTATAGTGAGAGATGATAGTTGAGTTATTGTGGTGGCCATTTTATAATGTGTATAAATATTGAATCACTGTGTTGTACATGTGAATCTTGTGTGTCGATTATTTTTCAATAAAAAAGACTTTATCCATAGGAACACATTCCTCAAGTAAGTTCTAGTTCTGTAGGACATTTTTCCTCCAAGGGAAAGTGCATATATCCACTCAATATAGATCTGCTATGACAAATTAACATTTATCCTTTGTTCACAACTCACGGTAGGAAAGAAGTAATCAGGTATTAACCACACTTCTTCCAATAGAGGGTAATTTTAATGTCTTTCAATTTGAAGACTTAAAAGAAAAATCACACCAAAGCAAATCATTCCTTTCAAAATGCAGTAATAGAACTTGCAAGGAAGGTCAAAATTATCTTGCGAAGAGAGAGCTGATTGTGTAAATGAAAAGTGGGCTGTGGGTTAATACTTAGGGCTCCTGGGCTTTTATAGATTATTAAATAAATCAGCCTAGAGAATGATTTATTTTACTCAAGCCATGCTTGGGAAGCAACATAACCACCAAGGCAAGCCTAACTTTCCAGTATCAAGCACTTCTATCATTTTGGCCTATTTTGAAATTCTTGAAAAACGGTATTTTTAATGATTGTTGGGATCATAGTTACTCTGTAGTTAGCAACAAGAATTTGGCCCCATGTCAAATAGGGAGTGATGGCATGTGCCTCTCTTCTGAGATGCTTGCAGTGCATTAGTTACCTATTGCTACCTAACAAATTACTCCAAAACAGTGGCTGAAAACAGCAAGCATTTCTTGTCTCACATGGTTTCTTGAGTCAGGAATGCAGGAGCAGCTTAGCTGAATTTGGGTCTGTCTTGAGGTCACACATGAGATGTTGGCTGGAGCAGAAACATCTTAAGGCTTGGCTGGGGCCAAAGGGTCTGCTTCCCTGATGGTGCCGTCTGATTGTTGGCAGGAGGCCTCAGTTCCTCGACAGAAGGATCTCTCCACAGGCTGCTAAAGAGTTCTTGTGGTATTACATTCAGCTTTTCCCAGAGTGGGTGATTCAAGAAAATAAAATGGTAGCCACAATGTTTCCTACAACCTAGCCTTGGAAGTCACGCTCTTGTCTCTCCTGCCATAGCCTACTCAATCTGTTCAATGTGGAAATATATGACATAGTGAAGGTGGGGATCACTGAGGACCATCCTGGAGGCCGGCTACAAGTTTCTTCTGAAATACATTCTAAGGCACATCACAGTTTTGAGGATCCTTAAATTGGTAATACATATATACATACATACAACCTAGTGGAAATATGGTATTCGAGTATCTGAAAATAAGCTGGTTCCCATCAGATAAGCTTTTAATTGACCTTGAAATTCACCAACCCTAGACCTATTAGAAACAATTACTAGTTCTAAATAATCGATGTGCTGGCTCAGAAAAACAAGTATCTAATTCTGGCAGGGAGAATAAAATAAAAAACAATCTAGTTTTCTCTGGGATGCATTGGCAAATGAGTACTTTTTTACATTCTCAATTGGTGGGCAGCCAAGAAGCTATTCAATTTTCTAGAGAGATGGTAGATTACTGCTACAGTCTAATTCTCAACACTGTTGTTTGTTACTGGACTGTCTCAAAATTTTCCTACTTTTAACATTTGAAAATATATTTTTGGAAGCATTTAACATCAAGTGTGTTGACATATCTACAGGTAATTTATTCCATCTGTACGTGAAACCAGTAGGTGTGGATATGATCACAAGATGCAGTTTTTCATGGACCATTAATCTGTCCATTTGTTGCTGTAATAAATCCTCCAGTTTACCTTATATTAGATTAATTAAACCCAGAGATGTAAGTCTTTGTTTCAAATTAAATGATCTTGGACAAATGATTTAAACCTCTCCAAGTCTCAGTTTTCTCGTAGGTGCTGTCCATTCACTTATAGGAATTCCACAAATAGTTACAGGTCCCCATGTGCCGCCTATTGTTCTAGAGGTTGGGGATGCAGAGATGACAAAGAGAAACAAGGTCCCTTCTCTTATGGCCTTTACGTTTTGGTGGGGGACACATAAAATCCAGACAGACATGCTAACCGGAAGATGATGACAGGTGTTCTGAAGAAAGATTAGCAGCGTCACAGGAAGTGTGATTTCACATCTGTAGTTGGGAAGGCTGCCCTGTTGAGAACAGAGATCTGAACGGGGGAAGGCATCGGGCCATGCACAAAACTGGAGGGAGAGTACTTAGGGCCAAAGGACAGCAGGTGCCAGATCCTCAGGGGAAGTATCCTTGATGTGTTTGAGGAGCAGAAGGACTGTTGTGTGACTTGCACTGAGTGAGTGGTGGGAGGGGATACAGAAAAGGGGTCTGGGGACAGGATGTGGGGCTGTTTTTCTCCAGAGGGATTTTGACTTTTATGAGGAGTGATGTGAGAAGCCACAGTGATATGAGGACTTGGAGCAGGGAAGTGACATGATCTGACTTAGGTTTTAAAGCATCGCTGAGGATGCTGTGAATTAATAGACAACCAAGCAGAAATGAGATGACAGCCCATCAGTAGATGCAATAATACTCTTGCATGAGCCCAGTAGAAAGATGATGGGGATGATGTGTGGGCGTTGCCAGTGGGGAGAAATGTTTGCAGCCTGGGTACCTTTTGAAGGTAGTGCTTGCTTGTCTCCCAGATTTGCCAAGACCACTAAATACGCAGGTGTGAGCCTGTACCTCGTACTCTGTGCTGCAGGAAGAGCCCTCTCATACACCTGTTCATTCAGCGGTTGCTGCCACCTCTTCATAATGCTTATTTAGTCTTTATAAAAACAGATTTAAAAACTATTCGTATGTGTTAAGCTTGATATTAACTCAGATTCTGAAAACCTGGTTGACAAGCAAACCCTTTATAATTTTCCATCCCTTCTTTATTTACTCGAGGGATTTTACAGTTACCTTAAAGGCAGAATGGTGTGAATATTTACCTTAAAGGCAGAATGGTGTGAATATCCGGATCTCGGCACGATTTCTTGTTCTTTGAGCATAAGGATTACTGTATGAGGAAGAGGGCTGTACTTAAGGTGATTTAAGGGATAATTTTGGATTACTTTTTCTTCACTCTCCAAAAGCAAAAGAAGGCAAGCCATCTATGTAATTTTGAATTTTCTAGTAGCTACATTAAAAAAAAGTAAAATAAGTAAGCAAAATTAATTTTAATGGTCTACTTTATTTAATTCAATATAGGAGTATAATTTCAACCAGTAATCAATATAAAAATCATTACTGAGATAGTTTACATATTTTTTCATACCAAGCTCTTAGAATTAAGTTTGTATGTATTTTCCATTTATAGCACATTTCAGGTTAGACTAGGCTACCATTCTGGACAGCGCATCTGAAGACTTCAGACTCTAACTGCAGTTTAAGAGGAAGTGGCCATAGGCAGTGGTTCTCTGGATTCACATTAGATTCATCTAGGAGACTTTATTTTATGATCTAAATCTTGGGCCTCACTCCTCATCCATTAACTATAGCCTTTGGTGTTAGTGGAGACCAGACAGCAGTCCTTTAATTTCTCCTGGTGGTTCTAATTGCATAGACTATGTTGGGAAGCCTTGCAGAGAATGACGTCATTTAAAGAAAAAGTCACCAAATAGGGGTCTATATGCATGGTTAGTTTTAAGGGGATCTTTTCAAGGACCTCCATGTCCACTTGTTCTCTATCCAGAACTGAGAAAGTGCCTTGATTAAAGCATCATCCTTGTTCTTCTTTTGTGTCTGCCTTTTATAAATCATCCTCTTCCCAGTTTACCAAAGTGATGTCTACCTCATCCAGAATCGTACTCCTGTGTATTATCCTGAAGCAGAAAAATCTAGAATTCTTAAAAAAAACAAAAAAAATAAAGAAACAAAAGAAACAAATGAAAAATTGGTGTAAGGGAAGCAGGCTTTAATCAAGTTTGAGCAAACCACCCCATGCCCAGCCATTGATCTCATTAAGGAAATGCACATGGAATACATTTTCTAACGTTTGCCAGACATGGATGTTGTTTTGCTCAGTTACATGCAAAAGGTAATTGTGATGACAGATCTTTTGAGTGAAACATTTTAATGCTAAGGGGCTATGGTCACAGGAAATTGAAACAAAGCTTTAACATTCTAGTTTGCCTTATGTCTTTGGGTTGCGTAGAAGGATGTTAATCAATAGAATATTTTTAAACATAAAAATATCTTCTTTTTGAGTACAATTTTGTGGTGGATGTGGAATAGCGGAGCAATTTCAAGGGGAAAGACAAGCCATTTAAAATTTCTGACTGCTGAGGGAGTGTTCTTGTTCTCGGGTATTTGAAATGGATGACTGTGGGTGTCAAACTGGAATGATATTTATATCCCTTAAAATAAATATAAGAGAGTGATGTAACTTTTTTTTAAACTCAGTCCTTTCAATATTCCAGAAATTATACTCCCTTCCAACTTGCAATGAGAGATGTAGTGTCAACTTAATATGTCAAGGTATATAGACATTTTCAAAATGTTTTAGAGTATTAGGAAATAAAAAACAATGGAAGACCATGATTTAGTATGCCTGCCGACCAGGGTTTGAATTAAGGTTCTTAAATTTCCTATTTAAATGCCTTTGCTGAGTTGATTATCCTCCTTGAACCTCAATTTATCTGTAAAAAGGGAATAGCAATACCTACCTTCATGAGGTTGCTGTAGGGATGGAATGTGACTGTGTAAATTGACATGTAATTAGTCCTGAAAACTGGCATCCTTCATTATCTTACTAGTAACTGTCAGTGAGAGGAAGAGCTGGTGTGGTTTATCACTGTAAAAACCATGAGAAATTCACAGAAACTTCCCCAAGAGCAAATTCCAAATCTCGCCAACTCCTTCACTTCTAGCTTTGGCATGCTAGTATATAATAAGTGTTCAATGAAACAAGTGGGGCCGACTAGGATTAGAAATCACTTGTCATAAATACGGGCTCAGCTTTAGAGCGGTCCATGATAGACTGCCCATGGTCTGCTCTTCACGTTCATACTCACCGAGGTGGTTTGCAAATCTGGGTAATTCTGACAAAGAAAACAAAGAAGACAAAAAAATACAACTGTCAAATCAGGGTTTCTTCTAGAGCTACAGGAGACATCGCTCCTGTTAGTTCTAAGAAGGGAGGGTCCCAGGACCTCTAGGATGTCTGCTTCTGCAGAAAGAGTTGTGGGTCTCTTCTTGATGGAATTTTCTCTCGACTATGGGTCACTTCTCACTTCTTTGCATGTCTTGTAATTTTTTGAATTGTGTTTAGGATATTGGAACTAAGACAACATGGGAGGCTGAGAGAGAACACCCTTTCCTTTCTTAGCCAGCTAATGTGAGGCGTTTATCTGTCTGATCAAATCAGGGTTGAGAAGATTCATGGAATGTTTGCGACTTTAATCATCAAGCAGCACCTTAAATTTCAAGTACCTGGAATCATAGTACCTTTGCCTTTCTGTTTCTTGAAGTATCATTCAAATGCAATCTTATACTGGTGTCAAATATAGAACACAGTGGTTCAACAGTTACCCATATTATTAAAGCCTCACCCCCCACTAGAGCAGTTACCATCTGTCAACACAGGAAGGTGTTACAGAATCATTGACTGTATTCTCCATGCTGTACTACCATCCCTGTGACCAACTTATATTATGATTGAGGATTTTTGTGCCCCTCTATCCCTCTCATCCTCCCCACCCATCTACCCCAACCCCTCCCCCATGATAACTGCTAGTCACTTCTCAGTGTCTATGAATCTACTGCTATTTTGTTCATTCTGTTTTGCTTTGTTTTTCTATTCCACAAATAAGAGAAATCATATGGTATTGTCCTTTCTCTGCCTGGTTATTTCACTTAGCATCATACCCTCTAGGTGCATCCATGTTGTCACAAATGGCAGGATTTCCTTTTTATGGCTGAATAATATTCCACTGTGTCCATGCACCACAACTTCTTTATCTATTCCTTCACTGATGGACACTTTGGTTGCTTCCATATCTATCTTGGCTATTGTAAATAATATGGCAATAAACAAAGGGGGCACATTTATCTTTTCAAATCAGGGATTTTGTTTTCTTTGGGTAAATTCCTAGAACTAGAATTACTGGGTTGAACAGTATTTCTATTTTTAGTTTTTTGAGGAAACTC
This sequence comes from Smutsia gigantea, assembly GCA_032199065.1. Taxonomy (NCBI): domain Eukaryota; kingdom Metazoa; phylum Chordata; class Mammalia; order Pholidota; family Manidae; genus Smutsia; species Smutsia gigantea. The sequence continues at coordinate 131,193 of JAVSCE010016479.1, read as the reverse complement.
CATACTGCTTTGCACTGTGGCTGTGCCAGTTTAAATTCCCACCAACAGTGTAGGAGGGTTCCTCTTTCTCCGCATCCTCACCAGCATTTGTTGTTGCTTGTCTTTTGGATAGTGGCCATTCTAACTGGTGTGAGGTGATACCTCGTTGTGATTTTGATTTGCAATTTCCTGATGATTAGTGATGTGGAAGAGCTTTTCATGTGCCTGTTGGCCGTCTGTATTTCTTCTTTGGAGAAATGTCTGTTCAAGTCCTCTGCCCATTTTTAAAATTAGGTTATTTGTATTTTTTTCTGGTGTTCATGTGTATGAGTTCTTTATATACTTTGGATGTTAACCCCTTATTGGATATGTTGTTTATGAATATATTCTCCCATAATGTAGGTTGCCTTTTTGTTCTGCTGATGGTGTCCTTTGCTGTACAGAGCTTTTTAGTTTGATGTAGTTCCACTTGTTCATTCTTGATTTTGTTCCCCTTGCCTGAGGAGATGTGTCCAGGAAAAATTGCTCATGCTTATGCGTTCAAGAGATTTTTTGCCTATGTTTTCTTCTTAGAGTTTTATGGTTTCATGTCTTACATTCAGGTCTTTGATCCATTTTGAGTTTACTTTTGTGTATGGGGTTAGACAACAGTACCTTTGCTTTAAAAAAACTGTGGTAAAATACACATGATGTCAAATATACCATCTTAACCATTTTTTAGTGTATAGTTTGGTAATATTAAGGACATTTGCACTGTCGTGTAAACTATCTACAGAACTCTTCTTCAAACCCACTAAGCAATAACTTCACACTCTCAGTTCCTAGTAACCACCATTCGACTTTCTGTCTCTATGATTTTGACTTCTCTAAGGACCTCATTTAAGTGGAATCATACAGTATTTATCTTTTTGTGACTGGGTTATTTCATTTAGCATAATGTCTTTAAGACTCATCCATGTTGTATCATAGGTCAGAATTTCCTTTTCAAGGCTGAATAGTATTCCACATGTATGGAATGTTTCATAATATTTATGTATATGTATGCATGTATGTCACATCTTCTCCATGCATTCATCTGTTGAAGGACACTTAGGTTGCTTTCATATCTTGGTTATTGTAAACAGGGCTGCAGTGAACATAAAGGTGCACATATCTTTTTGAGTTAGTGTTTTTGTTTTCTTCAGGTAAATACCCAGAACTGGGTCACATGGCAGTTGTATTTTTAATTTTTAATTTTTTGAGTCACTTCCATAATACAGTGGCTACACTGTTTTACATTCCCACCAATGGTTCCAGTTTCTCCAAATTGTTGTTAACATTTGCTATTTTCTGTTTTTTGATAATAGCCATCCTAATGGGTGTGAGGTGACTCCTTTACTTTTGAGTCTAGCACTCAACTTCCAAAGTAGAGTGCAGATATCCTTGATCTCATCAGAAGTTCAGTTAGGCTAAGCTTAGCTTAGGGTTCAAACACTTTGAAATCTGAGTTTAGGTCCATCCTTCAAGTAGCACAGACCAAACACCGCAAGAATTCTAAGACCCCTGGCAGACTTTGAGAATCGTAGACATTCTGATGGCAAGATTGGGATTCACCAACACTGGCAGATGGCAAGACAGCCTATGAGACTGTAGACAGGGGGCCCACCAGTCTGCTAGTCTACAAGGGTGTGAGTGCTTAAGGCCATGGAGCCAGAAGAGTACAAGCTCATGACACTAGAGACACATACTTCAAGACCACGAGAGGCCCCAGAACAAGAACGTAAGATTTCATTTTTGAGTCCGACCACACCCTTTGCCTCTCCTTACTCCGAAAGATTCCCAAGAGCATTACTTGTGTCACACAATCATCTTTGCATTTGTGTCTCCTCCAGGCCCAAATCCAAAGTGCCAGCCACAGATTCATCAAATGTTTGTCTGCTTCCTATTTTTTCAAGCAAAATGTGTCCTCTGGCATGATCTCTGTTCTACCTGACCTGCCCTCAACCTCCACAATTGGCCCCTGGTGAAACATCTGCTGTCCCCTGCTCCCCTAAGAGGAGCTTATCCCTCTAGATGTTTTACTTCTAGATTTCTTTGTATCCACATCTCTGATGGCTTTACATAAAAGCATGATTGGTTTTCTTTATGTATCCAGTGATATCTTTTTGACTGGCATAAAGTCTTCCCTGTCCTTCTCTGTTTATGATTTACTCTCGTTTGTTTGAAGGTAACAGAAATCCTTTCAGATGAGCTTACAAATGAATGAATTTCCAAAATTCACACAAAAAAAAGGAAGTCGTTATAGGTGTACCCAGCCGTGTCAGACTTCAAGAGGAAAGGTAAAGCCATGTCTCCTGAGGAGCAAGAATCAGGAACCAGAAAACCATCAGGAAGCAGGGAGGATGTGTGTTCTTTATTATCCTGTCTCTTCTTATTATTATTAATGTCGATAGCTGTGCACTCCTGCTTCATTTTTCTTCCTCTCCCTCCAGTTTTCTCTGCTTCTTTTTTGCCCAAAGAAAGATGGCCTCCCTTGCTGTGGAGTGAAATCATTTCCCAGCTCTTGCCCTGAAATAGACAATATTTCAATGCCCCATTCCAGAATCCCGGGAGGAGGAATGTGATTAGCACAGCGCTGGTGAGGGGTCCATCCTGGCCAATCAGTGTTGCCAGGAGGTCAGGGTCTTTTAGTATAAACATGGCCACAGTGACTCCTATGGGTAATGTCTCTTGTCAGAGAGGAAGGATGTGACATGTGCCTTCCAGATAATCTGAAAGGTGACTTTAAAATAGAGCCCTCTCACCTTCTTAGCTCCAACCACATACCCTCTAGAAATGACCATAGTGTTAAGTCTTATTTGGATATTATTGCAGGAAAGAATGATATATGCCTACAGAATGTCTGACATCAATTACCATATGTATTAAATGTCGATCTTATTTTTAAAAACGAAATTAAAAACTGTCTTACCGTCTTCTCTTCAAAAACTAATTTGGAACTGTCTACCCAGTTATCTCCTCCAATAACAAAAAAACCCACTTCTTACTAATTTTATTGAATAATCAGAAAGCAATTCTCATTTATTGCCTAATGGTTAGAAAATTAAACACAGTAGCAATAGTCTCCTCCGGTGTGGGCTTGTTGAAGTTTATATTTTTCACTGATAGATTTTTTAATTAAGAAAAAATATTGAAAATGTATATTAAATTATTATTATTGGGATTTTATTAGGGCCTCAGGGGCAGTGAACAAAGTATGCAGGGGCAGAGGAATGAATGGGGAGTGAGTGAGTGCTATTCCCTCAAAGTCTCAATTTAAGCTTTAGGTTTGGGAGGATCCAGTTAATAATATATTAATAAAGAAGTATGCCTAGATGTGGCTTTCATTCTTAGCTTATTCAATGACACTATAGGCATGAGATAGAAGCCCCTGTTCTCCCAGCAATATCAACCTGCTTATCTTCTCTCAAAACAGTTGGTAACACTGAGTCTATGGGGGCAGGAACTAGCTTAATAGTACCTTAATAAGCTTCCATGCAGGAGGAAGAGATTTATGCCTACTCATGTTAACAGCAAAATAATGTCTCCTTTCAGTCACATCCTTCTGGAATCGGGACATTTCCTCCTGGAACCTGGAATGTCCCATAAATCAACCCCAAGGCCCTAAGTACTGAGGTCACTACAGAATTATTGGCAAAACATTGCTTTTGGATATAACGAAACACAGGCCACATGCATGTCCATAAAATGAAGCCCCCGTAGTTCAGCAGTTACAAGCCCAGAGTGCCATCTACTTGATGACAATTTTAAAGATGAAGAGCTGTATAACTCAACGATGTACTAAATATATCGAACATTTAGAATTGATCTATAGTCTACCGAGGCCCTTTGATTACTCACTTATGTCAGCGTTGCTCATGAATGATGTGTCTGCATGTTCCCTATGAATATAAATCCAGATCTCTCTGGTATACTTATATGTAGTTAGATCATTTACGTGATGACATTTCCCATGTGCTGAAGGGAAAAGGGAGACACTTTACAGTGTTTAAAAAACATGAACACTTTTCTGGCACCAAGAAAATTATCCACGGCCCAGAAAAATACAATGTGCCATCCAACTTCTGCTAACTTACAATATGTCAACTTAAACCCTAGTAATAACTTTCAGATCATATTTGCCTTCCCTGCTTCTTAACTTCTGCATGATTTCTTGCTAAATTTAGGAGGAAAAAGTGTTGGTCTTAATCAAGATAGTTTGCTAAGGGTCTTTACTTGGAGCACCCTAGTTTATCAGCGTTAGCCATTTGGGCTCAAAGTTTATTTAGTTTCTCTTTTCTACCTTTTAAAAGTGGTTTTGGTAAGGATCTGATCAGTCAAGTTTTGCAAGAGAAATTTGAACCAGTAGGAACAGATTTTAGATAGATGGTAGATGCATAGATAGACACTTATTTAAGGAATTAGCTTACATGGTTATAAGGGCTGGCAAGTCTGAAAACTGTAGGACAGGCCAGCAGGCTGGAAATTCTGGGGCTGATGTCTTGAATCTTGAGGCAGAGTTTCTTCTTCAAGGAAACCTTAATTTGCTCTTAAAACCTTTCAACTGATTTGGATGAGGCCCACCCAGATTATCAGAGATAATGACCTTTACTGGAATTCAACTGAGGGAAATGTTAACCACATCTACAAAATACCTTTGTAGCAACACTTAGATGAGTGTTTCATTGAATAACTGGGAACAGTAGCATAGCTGCTTTGACATAAAAAACTAACTGCTGCAGCAACTTTTTGTTGTAAGACACATGATGACTAATAAAAGTGGCCTCATAATAATGGCTAACATGCACTGAGGGTTCGTTATATGGCAAGAACTGTTCTGACACTTACATGTGTCATCTCATCCCAAAGTCCCACAGCTGGTAAGGCAGAGAAGGACTTGAAATCAACTGGTATAACTCCAGAGGTTGGGTTTTGAGCTGCTATGCTGTATTGGCTCCAAGTATTTCAAAAGAGAATTTATTGAATCATATTTTGTACAGTCAAGGGTTTGCTCTAGCTTCAGGCATGGCTGGATCCAGGGCTCAATGTATGTGATTAGAACTTTATCTCTTTTTCCACCTGCTTTGGCTTCATTCTCAGGAAGGTCCTGTGTAAGTAATAGCTCCAGGTTTTTATTGTTGGAGCTCAGTAACTCCAGAGGGAGGGGAGAAAAGAGAACTTCCCTTACTCAGTAGTTCAAATGGAAGTCCAGGGATTGACCCTGACTTGACTCTGATTGACTCTTGCTTGGCTCATGCACTCATCCCATAACCAGTCCTCAAGGTTGGGAGAGGGGAATGTGCTGTGGGCCAGGCCTTGGTCCCTTGGTCTACCTCTGAGGTGACCAGTCCTGTCCTGATGTCACCTGAGTCACTTGGGATGAATGTGGAAAAAGCTGGTTCCTCAGGATACATCAGCGTGTCAACATCAGCAGAGAAAATTTTGCTGAGCAGGCAAATCAAGCAGATTTGCCCTAAAACATCTGCCACCACAGATTAGAAAAGTCTTACTTCCATACTTACAAATTTCTTAGCAGGTCTCAAATGATCCTTTTCAATCTGAACCCAATTCTGCCTCCAGCCAGTTGCCCACCCTTCTCTTGGTTTGGTACTGTCCACGTGACTTCCTTCTCGTCCCACCCCATCAGGCTGGGCCTTCTTGCAGCCGTGCCTTTGCACATGCTATTTCCCTTGCCTGTGGGGCTTTTCCCAGACACATCATCTTCTTTTGTGCAAACACTGACTCGCATTTTACCTGTGTAGAGAAGCCTACACCTTGCTTGCCTTCTTTGACTGATTCCTTCCTTCCTTCCTTCATGTGCACCTCTTATATGCCATGTGCTGTGAAGTGCTGAGGGCACAGGGTGGGAGAGCAGTTGGAACAGGCCCCTCTGCTCAGGAAGTTCTTCTTCTTTCATGATACTTGATCATGAACCTCTCAAGGATAGGGTCTGTGTCTGGTTCACATTTGTATCTCCAGAACATACAGTGTAGCCCCAAAGGAGAGGTAGGAGCATGGAGCTGTGAATCAGGGAAGCCTGGATTCCGAGCTAGCTCTACTGTGTGAACTTCAGTGAGTTTCTGAATTTCTCTGTACTTCAGTGTCTTCGTCTTTGCAATGGAAATAATAATTCCTATCTTGTTAGGTGGTTTTGAATATTCAAAAATGTAATACAAGTAGAGTGAGTACCATTGTATATTGTATCATAAGCATTTAGTAAAATAATAGGCAGCTATTTTTACAGTGTTCAATATATGCTGGCATGAACACCTGATTCAATTAACCATCTAATTGTCAGGGTGCCCCTTGCCTGGAGGTAGGAGGGAAACAGCTTCCGTGGCGTTGCCTTCTTTCAAAGTGAAAGCCCTGAAATTTAACACAAAGATAAAAAATCTTGAAATGTTATAATAACACTATCATTTAAAGGTATTGCTCTTCTCCCCATAAAACAGCTTCTTTAACAGAAGATGACTGCAGCTTAGGTGAATTTGGTAGGACTCTCACTGCATTTCACAGTCCAGGCTCTTTCCTGAGAAGGTTTGCCTTCATGAATGGAGTCAGGCTTCATGAGTCATTTTGAGATTAGGTAAGGAAGCAAAGTTTGATATTTTCTCCCTCAAGCAAAGTAATAATTAATGGAATGTTTAACTGCCTCCTCATGTTATCAACCCATTTACTCAAGGTCTTAGTAACAGCCTTAGGATTCAAATCCAAGCTGAAGTTACAAATAAAAGTGACTTAATTGTCTCTATTTAGCCCATGTCAGCAAGTGTATCATAGAGTTGACACTGTCTCTGGGGGAAAACAGAGGTTCTCCCAGTCAAGGCCAGAGGGGAAGTTTGTGCACAGAGCAGAGGACAGGTAAAAAGAGAAAACTGCTTGTGCACAAAGAGACAAATGCCGAGATGTTCATTTAGCTGTTTATCATAGCAAAGAAGTGAAACAACCTGATTTTCCATCAACAGGGGTACTGACAAGCAAACTACTTTATTCACGCAGTAGGTCATGCTTCAGCAGATCACCATGAGTACTACGTTTATAACAAGGGGGCATTTCAACAACATAATATCAAGCAAAAAAAGTTTGCCATTTATCTATGTTTTTAAAGAACAGGAAACCATATTATATGTTGCTTAAGGATATGTATGCATATGTATATATATATGCATATGCATATATAGGTTGTGTGTGTGTGTATGTATATATATATATATAAAAGTCTAAAAATATGTACAGAAATTATCTCTGGGGAAGGAAGGAGGGGAAAAGTGTAAGAAGAAAGGCTTGAGTCACATTTATCATTTATTTTCTTTACGAAAGAAAGATAAAAAAAGAGATCCAAAAATATAAAAAACACATTCACTACTACTAAATCTCGGTCATGTGCATATAGCTACAAAATAATTTTCTGAATGCTTAACACTTTAAGAAAGAACAGAAGTTGCTGGAGTTTTATGCTATAATTTCAGAACTTCTGGAAAGTAGACAATTTACTCCCAAACTTAATAATAATTGCTGTCATAACATGACAGAATATTCTATAAGCTATTAAATTTTACATCAGCCATAAAAATAATTCCTGGTCCAGCAGAGATTAGAAATTAGGAGCAATCATAAAGAAAAGCAACTGGCGGTTCTAAAATGTCTTCTCCACCTGTGTTTCATTAGAAGGCCCTGTCTCGGGGCTGAAGTCCTTAGATTTCAGAATTCTGTTGGACGCCTCCCTCTTTTTTACCACTGTTTCAATATGCTGCCTTGTATTTCTACGTTTTACTGGTCCTCAGAATGGTTATCCTCTTAATGTATTAGTATGCTAAGGCTGCCCCAATAAAGTGCCACATAGTTGATGTCTGAAACAACAGAACTTGATTTTTTCCCAGTTCTGGAGGCTGGAAGTCTGAGATCAAGGTGTCAGTAGGGTTGTTTTTTTGTGAGACCTCTGTCCCTGGCTTGTCGATGGCCATCTTCTTGCTGTGTCTTCACATGGTCATCCCTCTGTGTGTGTCTGTGTCCTACTGGGCTCTTCTTATGAGGACACCAGTCAGACTGGATTAGAGCCTACTCTTATGACCTTATTCTTACTTAATTCCCTCTCTGGAAACCCATTGTCCCATTCTGTCACAGTCTGATGTACTGGGAATTAACACTTTAACATAAGAATTTTAGGAGGATGTAGTTCAGCCTATATTATCAAGATTTCTAGATTTTTTCCTCTATTTTCATTCTACCATTCCATCTCAACCCCTTATTTCCATGCTTCCTGTTTCTCTCTCTTTCCATCCAGTTTATGTTTTGCTGCTCAATTCATTGTTCTCAAATGCTGTTTAGATTAGGTAGTGATCCAGGGATTGGGTCTAAAGTTAGTGCTCACTTTCAATACTCTCTTCCTTTTAGATAAGTGACTTTGAGGATGTTATTATTATGCCTTTCTATGCCCTTCCTTTTCTCACCAGTAAAATGGAGTAATAATAGTTCCTGCATAATAGGTTACCAAATGCACCATGGCTGGTTCACAAAATGATTTTTTAGGTGGAGTGTTTAATTTTAAAATCCTTAAAAATTTCTATTTAATGTCACAAATATGATAAGAGACTTTTGTTTTCCCTTTATGGTAGGGATGCAAAATGTCCCTAAATAAATAAATGTCCATAAATAAAACAGTAGTTATTTAAAATGACTCTGACTTCTTGTTATAGTTAATTTTATGTGTCAACTTGACTGGACCATGGACTGCCCAGATATTTAGTCAAGTGTTATTGTGGATGTGTCTGTGAGGGGGTTGCAGGATGAGATTAACATTGGACTCTGTATTTAGTAAAGCAGATGGCCTTTTGCAATGTGGATGTGCCTCACCCAACTGTTAAAGGCCTGAATAGAACAAATATCAGGATAAGAGAGAATTATTTCTCTGCCTGGCTGCCTTTGGACTAAGACTGGGACTGGACTGTATACCATTGGCCCTGCTGGTTCTCAGGCCTTTGGAGGTGGACTGGAACATACCATTGGCTCTTCTGGGGCTTCAGCTTGCTGGCTGCAGATCTGGGAGCTTCTCAGCCTCTAATTGTATGAGCCACTTCTTTACAATATATACATTATATATATGTTATTCTTTATAGATAGATAGATAGATCTATTGGTTCTTTTTCTCTGGACAACCCAGACTCATACATCTTCCATCCTGCAAAGTTATCAATGAGAATAAATTCTAACATATTGTCTTTATTGCAAATGAATATGCTTATTTTATGCTTGTTATACAAATAAGGAAATGTAGAAAAGCAGAAGAGGAAATAAAAATTATGTCTATTTCCACCTTCACAAAATAGAGTCGACATTATAGAGTGTGCCTATCCAGTTATTCTACTTATCTTCTATCTAATTATTGATCTATCTTTCTTCTGTCTATCTATCTATCTTCTGTCTAGCTATAGCGGGTTGAATAGTTCTCCCCCAAAAGTCATGTCCACTGAAACTTTAGAGTATGATCCTGTCTGGAGACTCTTTGCTGATGAGTTGATTAGTTAAAGATGAGGTCATACTTGATTAGGGTCAGCCATAAGTTCAATGACTGATGTCCTTATGAGAGCAGGAGAAGACACCCAGAGGCACACAGAAAGAAAAGCACTCTGCAAAGACGGAAGCAAAAATTAGGCTGATGGATCTACATGCCCGCGATGGCTGCCACCACCAGAAGCTCGGACAGCGGCAAGGAGCAGATTGAAATCAGCGCTGCCGACACCTTGACGTCATACATCAAGGCTCTGGAACTCCGAGAGAGCACATTTCTGTTGTTTGCAGCCACCGATTTGTAGCGATTTGTTACGGCACCCATAGGCAATTATCCATACATACAGATTTTTAAAATGAGAATGAGATTATATTTTATAGGGCATATTGTTTTGTAGCTTATTTCTTTTGGTTTTGATAGTTAAATCCTATTTCTATGGCATTGAATATCCTTCTGTCATATCATTTTAAATTTCATAATACTTCCTTTTATGGGCATACATTGTTTTGTTTATCAGTCTCCTATCCTGTTTTGGACTTTCAGATTTTGCCTAGTTTTTCATTATTAAAGCGACTTCCATGATGTTCTCATAGTTAAATATTTGAGTTAAATAGTCATGAAGTTTTCCTTAAATCAAAGCCTTAGGTGTTAGATTTCCATAAGAATCAAGAACGTAGGTTTCTTTCTGTCTTCTTTCCTATTACATCTGTAGTGCTAGACACACAACAGCAAAGGTGTCCATTTGCTCAGACATGTTGGGTAAAGGAAAATCAAAAGAGTACGAACATCTTTACAGATTTGGGAATATATAGCCACACTATATCAGATAATTTTTCAAGTATCAAACTAAGGGAATAATGTTTTTTCCTATGTGAACTTATGAATCTAACTCTAGCAATTAGATTTGCTTTATTCCAAAGGCTTCTCATTTGCAGTAATTATTTTATGAGTCTGGAAGTAGTGTGATATGCAAGCCTCCTCATTTAGTTATTTTAGGCTACCCCTGACGGCATCAATTTTTTTGATTTTGTATTTTCTCCTCTGGCACAAATCAGACCTCATACCATTCAATTATCTCAAATTTAGGATGTGGGCAGAGGAGATAGAGAACACGCAATAACTTGGCATTTGTTTTGATTTGAGTCATACTTATATTTTTAAAGTAATTATTATGGCTCATGATTCAAAGAATATTTCTGTGTGTTATCAGAAATATATTAGTAAGAGAGGCAAGAAAATGTGTAGTACTAAGATGATTTCATCACCAACTATTGAAACTATTTTCAATGATTTTCATCTTTTTCTTCCAAACAGCAGATGGCTTAATTCCTTCAACCAGCTGCTGAGAAAAGAATATATTAGAACAACAAGGAGCATAAAAGTCAGTTCAGTCTTGTAACACATACAACAAGAACATCTTGACAGAGCTTACATTTCTTTTTAGTAAATTATCAGATAAAAGAAAATAAAACTAGTCAGCAAAGCCCAAATCTGGACAAAATTCTTTGTATAATTTTTCAGTGGTTCTAGGAGTTGGAATATACACACATAAATCTTAACAATCCACTTAGGATCAATTTTTACCACTTCATGTGGAAAGTAGAAACTTTGACAATCATGTAGTTTCCTATACCTCCCCACTTTATGTTTTAGCTGCCTTCTGTATAGTATTTACATACCAATGAAAACTCTATCAGGCAATGATATTACTCTCCCTTTTACTATAAAAATTCACTTTAACTAGCTGTTAGGATATAGGGAGGAGTTAACAGAGATATCCCTCAAATGATCTAGAACAAGTATCAAGAGCTTTTATTACTCAGGATTTGTAGTTGCAAGCAACAGAAATCATCACTTTTTTATTTTAACAGAAAAAAATTTACCAGGAAATATTGGGTAGCGCACAGATTCCCTAGGACAGCCAAAGAAACAGGCTTGGAGATTATGCAGCTAGAAACAAAACCCCAAAGTAGTGGAGACACAGCTGTCAGAGCTGCATGAGCAGGGGTACCATAGTTCACACCATCAGTGCTCCAGCGGTGACCTTGGAATGCCGCTGCTAAAACCACTATTTTCTGCCCTCCAGAGAATGGATGTAATTATTGCTCCTTGGTGCACTTGCCTGCCCTGTTGCTAACATCTTCCTTTACTACTATTTTGATTCAAAATCTGGAGTGGATGTGCCTGAATGGCTAAGCTTATAAACTGTGTCCTAGTGTGTCTTCGCTGCAGTGGGATCTGAGAGTAAGTGTTTGGTATTTTCAGTTTCAATATTGAAAAGAAAGATTTGACTCATAAGGTATAAGGTAGAGAATATTCCCTCAACAGAGAAATGGAAGCTAAAAAAATATGACAAATTCCATTAGACTCAAACTTTGTATCAGATATCCCACTGCTAGTGTGTGTGTTCTTGGGAGGATGAGTAACCTTTTATGAGTTTTTTGAAGCATCAGTGTTCTATAAAATGGTCAAGTCACATTGAGTCTGTTATAATTAACTGAGATATGGTAGTTGTGAAACATTTACCACAGAGCCTTGCACAGAATAGGTAATTACATGTTACTATTACATATAATCTAGTAGTATTGTAACTATTGTTACTGAGAAGTCATACCAACAGGAAATGGAGGGCTCTTTTGTGATGATAACTATTAATTTGGTTTTGAACTCACTGAGCTTGAGGTATCAGAAAATATAGACATCAAAATATATCGCAAGAAGATGGTTGCTCTACTGGTCAGGGTCTCCAGAAAGTTCCAGACTAGAGATGTTAGATCAATTCTCCACTGTGTGATAGTAGATAAATATGTGGGAGAAGCTTCTTAGGAATTAAACTATTCACAGCGTTTTCCTTCTGTCTAAAAGGACCAAACCAACAGCCCAAGAGCCCTCTTTACTTTCTGAGTAAGATTTAGATCCAACATAAAAGGAGAATGAAGCTGATGCATATTTCATACCCTGGTCTCTCTGGTAGTGATTAATACTTTTTCATGCCCTGGGGGTAAAGCAGACACTATTGTTCTGTAGGCATTTGCACAAAAGAATAAAGCACCCAGTGCTGTAACAGATCAGCTGTGCATGTTTATGATTAGGCTCTACTAACTTCCCTTAAATATTACAACTTATTTATTTATAGATATGTATATATTTTATATTCTATATTAAAGTATATTTATATTATAGTTACTACACTACGTACATTATGTATTAATGTAATAAAATAGGAACTACTTGTATAAATATTTGAGTATAAATAAATATAAATTATTATTTAATTAATATAAATTGTTCATAGTATAAATATATATGTATTTGCCTTTGATTTGTGGGGGGTTACATATGGGCTTTCATTTGGAGAATGTTAACATTTTCTTTCTCCTGTTTATATATAAAATGTGATAATTTAAAAGGAACCATCAAGTAAGCAGTGTTACAGATAGTTTAGAGCGATGGCAAAAGTATATAAAGGAAATGAGCTGTGAAATTTAGTAATATACGAATATAGCAAAACGCTGCAAACACAGGGCTCATATGACTGACAGGAGAACTGAGCTATATGGTAATGTCCAAGCTCCTTTATTTTCAGCCTAACTTTGTGGCATCCTTAACTTTGTGGCAAAGCCACTTCCAGCCTTCTTCGTTGATAACAAACAGAACCCCATGCCCACCCCCACCAATTGGCCATGCCAACAGAGAAAGCCGAGTGAGGCTTGATCGTTCCAAACCAGTTGTGATGTGATGGTTTCCCTCCTTCAGCTGAATGGCAGAGTTTAGGCAGTAGCATGATTCCACCGAATGGACACAGGGTTGCGCTACTCCGGCTACTTCAAAGACAGTTTGGAACTCCAAATTAACTAGTCATGAAATTGTCCTACGTCCAGACTTCTTATTCAATGAAATCATAAATACCTTACTGTGTATGCCCCTCATTTAGTTAGATTTTCTCTTCTTTGCTGTTCAATGCATCCCAAGTGATGCACTAATCTGTGTCCTCATGCCTCAGGGTTTCCCCTGCGGGAGATGATCTACCAGTCACTCCTCTTGCAGACCCCTGGCTTCTGACCCTTTTCTCATGTGGCCTCCTCTGCCTGGAATGCTGCCTCCTCCCTCCTATTGCACATGGCCAGGGTCTTTAAAGACTCAGTTCAGAAGTCCCCTAGGGAGTTTTCATGATCCATGGCAGTTCACCCCTACTCTGAGCACCCGGTGCTCACTGCTGCCTTCCCATATAGGCTGGCCTTTCCTGTTTGTGTTGTGTGCCTGTTTTGCTCACTCGGCTCTGCTCCTTGAGGATAGGAATGTTTTATTTGGCTTGGTGTCCCAAGAGTCCCAATATGTATGGGTAGAGTAGAATGTTAGAAATTGTTACCCAAACTATTTCTTCCAGTGGAGCAGTAGTGCGTGGCCACTACGAGCTTGACACTTTAAGTCTATCTGCTGATCCTGAATCTACTGTCTATGTGATGTTGAGCAAAGCACCACAGGTCCCAGTTCCCTTATCTGGAAAATGGATACAATAATAGTATCAACCACTTATCTATTGAAATTATATAAGGATGCAAATAAATTGCCTAGTATATGAGAGAGTCTGTCATCAGTCATAGCTCATTAGCTTTGCCCGGAATGTTTAGATGTGTGCCCAGAGATATGATAAACTATACTTTCCTATTTTCTGTTTATCTCCGTATCCAGCTCTTGATGAACAAATTAGAATCTCATAGTCTACTGACATTCTATTTCAGAATTTCAATCTCAGCTCAGGACGTGCCTGTTATATTGGAGAAATATGCCTCATCTGGTATCAAGGCCACAAATGCATATTTGTGTGTTTAAAATAAAGAACAAATGTTTGTGATGGTGGATGCATATTTTAAACTTTTCATCATTTGATATGAAGTCTAAATTAATCTAAAAGCACAATATCAACATGTAAGATTTTTGACCTTTCATGGTACTTCAATATCTAGACATTACTTATTCTGAACCTTTTGCTAATTTTTTGTGACTCTCTTTAATAAATATTCAAGAGTGTTTATTGAAGCATAGTTTAAAAGGGCAAAAAAAAAAGAGAGGGGAAGGAGGAAGGAAAGATAAAATCTAAATCTTCATTAATAAGGGAAAGGATGTTTGAATAAATTTAAGAAAATTTTGTATGGGATATCATGCAAGTAATTAAAAGAATGATGTAGATCCCTTAGGCTTACCTGAATGTATTCCCATGACATATTAAATGCAAATGCAAGTTGCAGACTGGTATGTATAGGATGTGCATATATATTTGCTCTTATTTATATGAGCTAAAAAGAAGTGTATGGAGAGACACCAAACCATGGAATAACATTGGAGGCAGAGGTGTTTAATGTTTCCACCTATATCTATACTACTCAACTTGTTGCAATAAGCACATATTCTTCTAAACATCATTGAGATATAATTTACCATAAAACTCAACCATTGAAATGTACAAGATTTCCAGCAAGTTTACCAAATTGTGTAACCACCACCATAATCCAGTTCTAAGACATTTCATAAACCCAATAAAAACCTTGTGCCTGATGATAATGAATCCCATTCCTACCCGTAGCACGAGATATTTAAGTCAGTAAAATAGCTTAAGATATTGTTAATGAATCTGTTGCAGAGAAAAAAGCATAAATATTGGCCTCTGCTTTAATTATATGCTGACTTTTCCTGCTATGGCAACACTATGTGCCTTCTGTTGTTTTATTACTTACTGGATTGCCGATGGTTATTTAAAAGGATCATAAAACTTGGATACCAGATCTGCTTGACATCTAAATAATCTAAATCCAGCTCATTAAGGGCTGAGATCAATCGCTTGGCAAATACCTTAACACAGATTTCTTGTTTTTAGTTTAGGAATATTTTGGATTTCAGGAGAGAATGAGATTTGCTCTCTTGCTGTTCACTATTATTGAATAACGCTAAATACAGCCAGCACATTCTCACTTCATGCCTCAGTCCTTCCTGTTTACTGGGCCTGGAACGTTATTGGCTTGATTGTATGACTCACCTCTTATTTCACTCAAGTGTCTGTTCAAATATCCCTCATCCAATGAAAAGAACTTCCCCCCACTCAGGCCTACCCAGCAGTGGCTCCTGCTTATCTTTCTTCATAACTAGGGTTGATAAATTTAGCAAATTAAAATACAGGGTGCCCATTAACTCCAAAGAACAAGTACGTTTTTATGTCCCATGCAATGTCCAGGATATACATTCACTAAAAAATTGTTTGCTGTATATCTGATATTCAAATTTAGCTGGTATCCTGAATTTTACCTGGCAACCCTATTCATAACACTTAGTACAACCAGATGTTATATTGTATATTTATCTGCTATTTATTTTGCTGGTGGTCTCATCCTAAAAGAACATGGTTTATTCATTTCATAGAGTTGTCTACAAAACTATTATAAACTTAGTGGTTTAAAACAACAGAAATGTATTCTCTCACAGTTTTGGAGGCCAGATGTCTGAAATCAAGATGTCAGCAGGGCGGTGATCTGTCCAAAGACTCTAGAGGAGAATCTCTTCTTGCCTCATCCAGCTTTGGGCGGCTCCTGGCAGTCCATGGCTTTCAACCACATAACTCCAGCCTCTGTCCCCGTCTTTATGTGGCCTTCCCTGTATCTCTATGTATCTTTCTTCATTTCCATCTCTTGTAATGATGCCTGTCACTGGGTGATGTCATCTTGAGATCTTTAACTTAATTACACCTCAAAATTCTCTTTTTCCAAACAGGGTCACATTTACAGGTTTTGGGTTGACATGTCTTTGGGGTCGGGGGGGACACTATTCAATCCACTACAGTGGCACACAGGAATTTGACAAATGCAAGTTGAATAAAAGAGCAGGAAACTCAATGGAAGTGGGCATTTGGGGTTTCAATTCTATTCCATGGGTGTCTGTTCATCCTGTTGTGACCCGAGGTTGGGAGGGAGCTGGGTGTACATTTCTGTTTTCAGGTTCCTGAGGGGCATTCAGGTAGAGATGTCCAGAAGCTGGGCAATGGAGCTTGGAGCTGCATCGTGGGCACCCACAACATGTGGGCCGCAGCTGAGCCTCTCTGTGAGGAAACTATGGAGAGTTCTAGAGAGAAGGGCCAAGGCTGGTGCTCCTGCAAAAAAGCAACTGTGCAGGAGCAAAGAGCAAAAGAGGGGCCAGGGGTAGAGAGAAATCCATGCCTCACATTTCTCATTTCAACACCAGGAGCCCATGGCCTCTGTGTCCTCAGGCAGAGATCCTTTCACTAGCCCAGAGCTTCTGCACAGCTACCAAGAATCAGCTTTTCAGGAAGCTTTACCTCTTTGTTTGGAAAAATTACTTTGACACTTGTTCAGGGCTCAGGAGCCCATAATCAGATTTCCCTGCTTCTTCTTACAAAGTGGAAACCAAATGGGATTTGCAGGAGCCTAATTACCATGAGAAGGCTGAGCCTAAAATCATTGCTAAGTTTTGCCAGCATGGCCTTTGTGCTAAAGGGGAACCACAGTGCAGTGTTATTACAGAGATGCTTGCTTAACATTTGATGAACATTTCCAAGCTAGTAAGAGCATTGTCCTTTCCAAATAATCCTTTCACTATGAAAGGATATATTCATATTTCCAGGCGGTCTTCACGGGGTGCAACCTGGGAAGTCACCTCGGGCCCCATGCTCAGAGGGGCTTGGAGCATTACTGAATGCATGTAATACTGTTTTCACCGTTTTCAATTTTTAATTCATTTTTTAACCATCATTTATGAACATGTTTTCATTTTGCATTGGGACTTCCCAATTACATAGTCCTGCTTATTTTAGGTTAGGCCCGTTCGAAATTAGTTTGGTGTTTCTAGAATTGCTTTTAGAGGAGGGGATGAGCTTTGTAAGAAAAGTGAAGTTGTGAGTATGAAGGGTGTAGATGTGAGAGCCAGTGGGATTTTACTTGAAATTCCAGCCTTGGTACTTACCAGCTGCCTCTCTTCCTTTGTCCTAATTTCCTCATCTGTGAAATGTGATGAATCTATCTGCCTCATGGGCTTGTTGTGAAGACTGAAAATATGCATGTAATCAGGAAAAGCCTCTAATTCTGTGCCTGACAGGGTAAGGGTTCGGTACATGGGTATTGCTCTCAGGTTCACAATCTGCTGAGAGACAAATGAGACCTTCAGTGACGTGCACATCCAGCCTTTACTCAAAAGTGTTCATTGCTTGCCTGCTGTGCCCTATTGAATCATCAGATTAAATCCCTGATCTCGTAGAACTTTCCTTACTGTTGTAGGGGGAAGATAATAAAACAAGTACACAAATAAATAACAGAATTTCAGGCGGTAATAAAGGAGAGGGAGGAAAATAAAATTAAAGGGATAGGGTGGGCATGGAACGGGGCTGCAGAAAGTGCCTCTGGATACAGGGGTTAGGGGAGACCTTTCAGGAGGTGACGTTGGAACAGAGACTCACAGTGTCGTGGTGAGATCCAGTGGACCTACAGAGGGAAGGTTCTCCTAAGCTCAGGGGGCCAGAGTGCAGGAATTCAAGTGGAAATGAGTTTGGATAATTTGGGCTCTCCTCTGTAATCAGCCAGAATATCTGCAGCAAAATATTCTATGGGTATAATTGGTTGATTTAATAAATGTCCTTTGGGTCCCTTACAAAGCACAAAAAACTGTGCTGAGGGAGGAGATAGAAGATGAATCTGTAATAGTCACATTCAAAGGAGTTGGTAAGATAATTGAGGTAACAATAATATATACTAGTTACAGAATTATATAAATAATTCCAGTGAACAAAGGACTGGTCTGGGAAGAGAATGGAATACAGTATTTATGGATGTCACGAATTCAAATACAAATATTTTCATGGGGTGAAACAGGTCCCTTTTAAATCCTTTACTGAGATGAGGTTGATAATTTCCTCAAAGATTTTGGATAAACAGATTAGATAGAGTAAAACTCTTTTAAAATGCATGATTTAAGAGTGGGGGGGGTGAAGGAGACAAAAGATTAATATATTCCAAAAATGTAAATGCAAACATGTATAACCCAGAAGTCAGTGGGAGTCCCTCTGTTTCTTAAGGTAAGATTGGCTTCAGCACACCCCATGACCATTCTGTGTTCTTGGGAAAGTTTCTGTGCTTGATGCGCTATTTCTGTAAGTTGGGGGTCTTATGTTCCATGCTCATGTCTGCACTTGACTCACTTTTCTACTTAGGTTCCCAGCAGGACCTCATTTTCAGTACCTCTGTCAGTCAGCATTCCCCAAAGAAATAGAGCCAGTAGGATATGTTTCTACTCCAATCCAAAGTTTTTAATAAGCTATTTCCTAAGTTCTCTCTCTGTCTATTTATGCATCTTTCTAATTTGTCACTCATCATTAGTAATTAGAATAGCTAGCATTGTTTTTGTGAAATTCAGGTAAGCATATGGAAACAGTATTAAAACTAAGGTATTGAGCTACTGATTTTTATAATGTTATGTAATAAAATTAAAAAATACAGATACATTATTATAGCTGTACATTTATTCACACACTGCTTTATGTTGCATTTTTTTTTAATGTTGGGTGATCTTCTGGCTTTAGATTTTTATTTATTAAAAATGTTTGAATCATCCCAATATTAAATTTCATATTACTTTTTTGTGAATGAGGCTAATAAACCAACAAAATGAAAATGGCATTGCTTGTTGAACTACAAATATAAATCTCAACTCCTGTGAGATTCTGAAATTGGAGATCTATTGCAGAGATTTTTTTGCTCCAATGAACTTTTTCTAGAGATGCTATATGTAAATTTATCTTTGCCACAGATTCAGAATATTTACTGCTCCAAGACATAAGCAGGCTGGTTTAAAATAAAAGAGAAGAAGATATGATCCAGGAGTCAAGAAGATTAACAAATGAGTTTACAGTTATGTTCCCAGAAAAATAACCGGAATGACTGCTTTCCCACACAGAACTTTGCCATTTGTAGAATCCAGAATCACTTTCAAGTCAATTAAAAAAAAAATCTCTTGGCCACACATTTTTAAAGAATTTAAAGTAGCTTGCAAGCACTAAATTTATTTATATTTATACATATGATTACTGCTGAACAAGTCAAGACATCTTGTTTAATAACCTTTTGCTTAAAGGGGAATTAAATTATTACTACTCTGATCCCTTATCCCACTCTGAAATTTATCAGCATAAGAAGATCTATGTGTAGCAAAAATTTCTTTGACAATTCCTGTATTGACTTTACAACTGCATTAAATAGTGCACATTTCTGAATACTATTTGTCATAATTTGTGATAACAGGATTTAATTATTAGATGTTGTGAGATATTTCATTGATATTTGCTACTCACCTGAAATGAATGGAGAGAGACCATGTTTGTAGATGAGAAAACTCACTATTGTAGGGATGCAAATTTCTCCAAATTAATCTATAAACTGACATTTTAATTGAAATCACACTAAACAGGATTTTCAGGGACGCTAAGCATGAGTTATAAAATTCATTTGGAAGAATAAAAAAGGTCCAAAACAATTTGACAAAGAACAGGAGAAGGAGGAGGTCGTGTCCCTTACCAGATATCAGTAAGTGTTACAAGGTATAAAATTAAGTGGTTAGACCTAATAGCTTAATGGTTACATTTTCCAAAGTAGTTCTTGCATCTGATTTATGCCCTGGGTGCCATAATAAATTGAAAGAGATGTATGAAGGTTTGAGAACATGGATAGAGTGTGAAATATTTAGAGGCAATGGGCAGTTGAGGTATCTGTTACCTTTCCCTTATCCATGGCAGATGGAGAAGAGGAACCTAACTTGGCAGTGCTGAGGTGTTGATACTAGTTAGATTTATTGTGAAGTGGGAGGGGTAGGAAATAGACCCTCTATTTCCTCCCTTAATGATGATTCTTAATTTTGAACAAATAGGAGGTCCTTGGATAAATCCTTAGACGACTGTTCCCTTTAGCAATAGGAACTGAACCTTATTCGGATTCATAGGGCTGGTTTTGGCCCTAAGAGTGGTCGCCCTACCCCCAAAGTACTCCAGGAACTAAAACACCCAGGTGTGCTCTCCTTCTCTGAGAAGCAACAGCCCTCCCAGGTCCAGCCTTGGAGTTTGGGTGACTATTCTAATGGTGATGTATTGAGCAGAACACAATCCAGCTTCTTCCTCCACAGCTTTACTGGCTCTGCAAGTTTTAAAACCCATCAAAGATGTTTTATCAGTAAAAGAAGCCTGCCTACAGGGAATAGATAATTATGTAATAAGGCATCATTTCCCGTGGTCTGATAACCACAACCTGTTTTAACTATTACAGATTATAGTATCAATAAAGCCTCAGTTATTTATTATCTACGTTTCAAGTCTTCTTCTTTCAGTAAAGATCAGTTAGAAAAGGTCAGAGCTGCTATCAGACCCCTGTGACAAAGAGCAGGATGGTGCTTTGGAAAATGGTAGTTCTCACAGCGTTAAGGACTATAAACTTTTTAAATTGAATTGTAAAAGTTTATAACTAATAAAGAAACTCTTATAGGTGCTTTTAATGGTATTTGGTCGTTTGGAATATTCCAGATGGAAACAGATGGTATGGTCATGAAATGAGTGAATATTCAGCATCATGAAATGCAAACGCATTTTCTCCATGTTAGAGATGCAGCCTCGGAGTCCTGATAACATTATAGGTCGTTTTAGTTTCTGCGAGGATCAGATACTTTTAACATGCCCGTGGA
The DNA here is from genome assembly GCA_032199065.1 of Smutsia gigantea. Lineage (NCBI taxonomy): Eukaryota > Metazoa > Chordata > Mammalia > Pholidota > Manidae > Smutsia > Smutsia gigantea. Next base: position 109,967 of record JAVSCE010016479.1, on the reverse strand, counting down.
AACAGAGAAGGGGCTGAGGTTTCTGCTTCTGCTTGCAGTAAAGGGGCTGAGAACAGCCAACATATCCCCTTTCAGTAAAATAAGCATACAGTCCCCAGTTCCTCCTTCAAATGACCTTGACCAATTCCTTTCTTATCATGGGTAAGGTACAGTTCACCCTAGGTAAGAATGGAAATTCATTCTTAGCAAAGGGTAATTTTAGTAAGAGAAAGAGTTTCTAAGAAGGTGAATATATCAGATTACAGATTCTGTGAGGGCAGATGTCTCAGTCTTTTCTTTCAGGTCATTCACTCATTCATTCAACGAATGGTTACAGAACACCTACTATGTGCAAGGCATATTTCTAGATGGGAAATATCAGTGAACAAAATATTTTGTAAATAGTCCCTTTCCTTATGGAATTTACATTGAAGTAGGATAAGTCAGGCAAAAAAGCACATAAGCCAGATAAGTGAATTTGTATGTTATTGCAAGTAAAATAGTATGTTCAAAAGTGAAAAGTACAATAGGAAAAAGAAAAAGCAGGTTAAATGCCATCAAGACAGTCAAGGCAAGGAGTGAAGTCCCCTAGAAAATAACCCTTACTGTTTTAACATGTATCCTGCAGATCTTTATTTTACAATCGTGCACATACATATATTTTGGACATAGATAAATTCTTGATGAATACACAGCATTATTACTTTCTTTTATTCAATCAGCATCATGTCATGAAGATGTTCCACACTGATGATTATTTTTCTAAAATATAAATAAGTACACATGGAGGTTAGGTGCTCAGGGGAAAGGGGATATTTGAGCAGTGATTTGAAGGAGATGAGCAATAGACATGCATGCCTGGATGAAGAAAATTCCAGGCAGAAGGAAGATCCAGTGCAAATACATGGAGGTGGGCATGTGCCCGGCATGTTTGAGGGGCAGTAAGGAGGCCAGCATGGCAGCAGAGGTGTGAGCAAATGGGAGAAAGGAAAGGAACGCAGAGAGCAGGTGGATAGGTGGTACTGGATCATTTAAGGTGTTGATGTCCATTCTCAGGGCTTTGGATTTTACTTTGAGGGACATGGAGTGCCTTGGAGGGTTTTAAGTTCAGAGAATGACATGACTTGACTTAGAATTTAAAAGGAACTCTCTCAAACAGAGATCTGCACCCCCAGGTTCACTGCAGCATTATTTACAATAGTGAAGACAAGGCAACAACCTAAGTATCCATCAGTGGATGAATGGATAAAGAAAACGTGAGAGAAATAGTATTCACCCAAGGCAAAGAAGGAAATCCTGCCATTTTGACAACATAGGTGGACCTTGACAACATTATGCTAAATGAAGTAAGTCAGATAAATATTGAATGATCTCACTTATATGTGGAATATTAAAAAGCAGACTCACAAAAACAGAGAACTGATTGGTGGTTGCCAGAGACAGGGGTTAGAAGTGGGGGAAATAGGGGAAGGTGGTCAAAAGATACAAACTTCCTGTTATAAGACAAACAAGTCCTTGGGAGGTAATGTACAGCATGGTGACTGTTGTCAACAGCACTGCATTGTTTTTAAAGTTGCCAAGAAAGTAGATCTTAAATGTTTTTACTGTAAGCATTAAAAAGTAACTACATGAGGTGATGGATGTTAACTGAACTTACAGTGGTGACCATTTTGCAATCCGTATATATGTCAAGTCATTATGTTTACATCTAAAGCAAATACAACATTGTATGTAAATTCTATCTCAAAAAAAAAGTGAGGGGAAGGAGGGAAGGAACCCTCTGTAGGCTGGTTGAAAATACATTGTTAGCAGGCAGGAGCAGAAGCAAAGACCAGCTGGGAAACTACTGCAGCAATCCTGGAGAGATTAAGGTGCCTGGACCAAGCCAGGCATTGGAGAGAGTGAGAAGTGGTCAGACTCTAGATGTTTGACCATAGGGACAGCAAGATTTCCTGCAGATTATATGGGGACTGGCCGAAAGCAGGAGCCAGGGATAGAACCAAGGTTTCTGACCTGACCAACCGATGGATGAAACTGCCATTTTCGGAGATGGGGGAGGCTGCTGGAGGGTGTCTTCATTTCCATCTTGGACAAGCTGAGTTTGAGGTGTCTATCAGTCATCCTAGTGGAGATGCCAAGTTGGGTAGTTGGATATTTGGCAGACTATAGAATTAGAGAAATATGGACTAGAGATATGAATTTGGAAGTTATTGATAATATGATATTTAAGCCTAACTATCATATTATATCTGGTATTGCAAGCTATGAAACTGGATGAGATCGCTATAGGCATGCATGTAGACACAGGAAAACAGAAGTCTCAGAACTGACTTTGTGACAAGCTCCCAAAAAATTGAATTGGTGAACAAAATGAATGAGTCATAATAGAGAACAAAACGAATGAGTCATCATAGCAGTCAGTGTCCTCCTCCACAAAATAGCTCTGATAAATAGCATTGGATGCATAATTCATGAAAGCAACAATATGGAGTTATTTGTAATTTGAGCTGTGGCTTCTTTAGGTCCAGGATGGCGCAGGGACCAGATGAAGAAGGTCCTAATGAGGAGAAAGTAACCACAACTGTGCCCCTGTTAGTTCACTCATTCATTTATTTATTCATTTCAACTGCTGAAGTTTAAGTGCCTAATATGGGCCCAGCATTCATTTCTTACATTGGGCATTTGTTATTTTTTGCCACCTTGTTCCTAATCTGGAACTATACAAGTTAGGATTCTATGGCTGCAAGCAACAGAAACCGTATCTTGTGGTCTTAAGCAGAGAAACAATTCATTGAAAGGAAATAAGGCAAAGCTGTAGAAACAGGTTTGGAGAAAAACAAGGAATTGAGAAAGTTCACGGGGACAGGGGAGTCATAGCCAGAACTGATGGGCTGTTATGTCAGAGTACCACCAATGAAGTTAATCAGCCTGCACTTGCTCTTTCTGTTTTGAATCTTTTCTTTAAGTTTCTATAGTTAAAGGAAAACGTGTCTAATAAGCTTACATGGATTCCTAGGCCCATCCCATCATCAGGAGAGGCAGGACAGTGCTATTTCTGCCACTGTCTCATGTATGGAAAGTCCTCGCTGCAAAGGAGACCCGATGTGCTTTAGCCAGAAGAGGGGCATCCTAAGAAGCGACAATAATGAGATTTCACTTGGATGATAATTGATTTGTTTATTCCACAATGCAAAACATATCAGAGCAGTGGCAGTGTTTTGTAGGAAAATCTTTCATATATTGTAATCTCCCAAAGGGCAGAGTTGAGTTTACAGTTTTCTTGAATGACATCCCAGTGATTAATAGGTGTCTGGAGTTAGAACGCTAAGTTCCATTGCATTCTGCCTAAATAGCTTTCCTTTCACATGTGGTACCGGTCCTTTCTTTAGGTTTTGCTCTTTTTTTATATATTTGGTCTCCTTTTTCAATGCAGTGGTCACTACGCTGGCCAGATCTTACTTCATTCCTCAGGTATTTGAAAACTATCCAGTACCCACATCAGTGGAAAACACATAGACTATTAAAATCTCTTTCTTTTATTTGTGTATTTACAGACCCAGGAAAGGTTTGTGTTAGTCTCTTTATCATGCACAGTTTAGAAATAAATTTCTTAAAGTTTAGAATTAAAATGATTCAAAGGCACATGGCCCAAACATTCTATTGTATTAACTCCAATAGTGTATTACCTTGCTTTGAGTTCTGGTTATGAAATTACCAATGTATTTTTGCTTAACGAAAATAGAAAATTCAAATGGTGACATTCGGGTCTGGATTTTACTCATATTCCTCTAAAGCGCATTTGGTTGAAATTTGATAATGTAATAGGGAGAACCTGAGCTCCCAGGGTCCCGGAGACATGTGCCTCCTCCTTGTAAAATCAGTTACCATTCCAGGGGGGACATTCGTAGCAACGAGAACCAGTGTGTGTGTCCTCCTGGCAGAGAACACAGTGGTAAACATTCAACAAATGTACCTTCTCTTTCATTCCTGCTCCCTTTCAGAATGGCTGTGCCAGGCAGAAGAGAAAGATGTCACAGAGTTACAGACATTTTTTTTCTATTTAGCTGCTTTATTTATTTTTTAACTTTCTCAGTTTTTTTTACTGAAGTATAGTTGATATGTAATATTATATTGGTTTCAAGTATACAACACAGTGATTTGACAGTTATCTACATTATTAAATGCTTATCCCTGCTAGTATAGTTACTGTCAACTTAGAAAGATGTTACCAAGCTATTGATTCTGTTTTCTGTGCTGTACTTTCATCCTCATGACTAATTTATATTATGGTTGAGATTTTGTACAAGCATATAGATTTTAAACTGAGACCCGAACTACTATATCCTAGGTACATGACTGTGGGCAAGCTCCTTAAATTCTCAGAGACTTAGTTTCTTCATCTGTAACACAGGGCTTAAAATATCCATTTCTTACTGCTATCATTAGGATTAGATGAGATATTCAGTATGTCTATTACCTACACATAGTGGGTACTCAATAAATCATAACTATTATATCGGGCAACTAACATATTATGTGACTCTGACTCATTTCTAGTCTGAGAGTAAAAACTCCCTAACACATTTAAAGCAGCTTAATGATGACTTGTTTGTTTAATCTTTCTAGATCTGTTTGGTTTGTGTGAATAGAGTAGTTGTGGTCAGAAACGGAAGCAAATCCTGTGACTCAAAATTTCCTAAAATGCGTCATCAGGAAAATGTTCTCGGTTCAAACAGAATTGGGAAAATCTTGATTAAGAAGTCAAACTACTATCTATTGCAGGACTTTTCAGGGCCTTTTACATACTATCTGCATTGTGACTTTCCAGGGGCAAAGAGTGCAGGCAGTTTTCTAACTTATTTGACCAATAAGCATATTATTATGAGGTTATATTCAGAAAACACTGTGAAGAAGTGATGGTATAGCTGTTCTGTCTTCCACTTGCCAAGTGGCACAAGAAGTGAACACAGCAGACAATCCAACTTGGCCAGAACAGTCACTGTGAGTTTAATCCAGTTCTCTTGAAAGCTAGACTCTTTTTTTACCCCCAAATTGAGTTGCAGCCTATGAAGGAGAAACAAATTGCCTCCCTACTGTTCATACTTCTGCTCTGTCTATAAATGTTAGGGAATGCCATAAAAAGAAACTTGAATTCCTGCAGCAATAAATATGCAAATACACATTTTCTCCAAATATGACTAGGGCATCATTTTCCCCCTTTTACCACCTCCAAGTCCCTAAACAGGTTTGAATCTGTTGACAAAGCTTTTTAAAGCCATCTAGCTGACTTTTTTTTGTATGCTATCCATCTGTTAGCCGTATTCCCAGGGAACTTTGATGGAGAACGTGCTTTCTCTCTCCTCTCCCTCTCCCTCCCTCTCTCTATCACTCCCCACCCCCCTCCACACACACACACACACACACACACACACACACACACACACACACACACACACATGTGCCTTCTCCTCCTCTTCTTCTTTCCCTGACTCCCTCTTTCTCTCTCTCCTTTCCCTATTTCTTATTGGCAGTCTGTCCACTGAATGGACAAATTGAATCTCACTAATCATGTGCACACCAAGCACCAGAACTTAATCAAATGAATTCTATGCCATTGCTAAGTAATTACCTGAAATTTGTTATCCACAGTTTAATCCTTTGTTCTCAGCCTACCACTGCTGTCAAAGGGCTTTTCCCTGTGGAATTATGAGGTCCTATTCCTTATGTATGAAATGTCCTAGTTTGCTCCAGATTTCTGTGCTTGAGTGAATCTCAGACAAGAAAAAAAAAGTGTCCCACACATCCATCAACATTTAGAAGGGCAGAGATGTTTCAGCCAAAGCTAAAGCTGGAGACTAAGCAGGAAAGAAAAAAGCTTGTGGAGTATAGTCAGACTGAATGCTCAAGGCCTGCACTTAGAAGAGGATTTCTAAGGTTTGAATGATGCAAACTGGGCAAGATTTTCTTTAGGCACATGTACACTTATTATATTAAATGATAATATACACATTTTCAGGATCCTAATGGTGATGGGTACAGTGAGATATAGTCATGTCTTTGCCCTTATGGGAATAATTTAAGCTTTGCAAAATTGAAGTAGATTTGGGATACAATGCAGCCAAGATAGATACAGAAAAGCAGATTCTACACCATGGTGGGAGCTCTGTGATGCCAACCCATGTGCTTCCAGTGACTAGGAGAAACGTTGGCACATAGCAAGTACTCAGTAACTTTTCTTTGAGAAACAAACATATCTTCAAAGAGGCTGCTTCAGCCATGGACAATTTTCCCCTCTATTTTTCTATGCAATCGCATATCATGGCTAAGTTATGTCATGACTAGTATTGTATAGTAGTTAACACGGGTCTTGGGAGTCAGAACCTTGAGGGTTAAGTCCAGGGTTATCCCTGTCCCATGTGTGTGTCTTTGTGCAAGTTACCAAATCTCTCTAAACCTTATGCTCCTCATTTCTGCTGTGGAGACAATGAGAACTATGACAGATTTAATGCAATGACTGATTAAGACAATGTATGTAAAAACCTTTGCATAGTACCTGGCACATAGTAAGTATTCAATAAATATTAATATTATGACTATAAACTTTCTATCAAATTAATTGAAATTAGGTAAATCCCAGGTAAAGTAATATATAAAAGGATGCTATGCAGGACCGCTCAAGAGGGCAGTGTGAGTAGGGTGACGGGAATCTCCCAAAACCATATATATTTTTGAAAATACACCAAGCACAACTGTTCCTAAAAGAGAGACCAGAAGATACAGTGCGACAGCCAGGCTACATCTACATCTGCGGGAACTCAGCATCTCACAAAAAGGGTAAGACACGAAGCCGTGACCCGGCAGGACCCGAGCACTCCCCCCACCCCAGCTCACCGGCGGGTGGAAAAGAGTCAGAGTGGGAAGGGACTGGAAGCACAGGACTGCTAAATAACCAGCCCTGGTAATCTGTGCTGGGAGCACAGTCACACAGCGCATGGTGTCCTGGATATTAGAGAAACGAAAAAGTAAAATCCGAGTTGGAGACTGTGAGCAGGTCCCCACAGCCGGCTCCCCTGGAACAAAAGAAAAGCGGGAGCTTTTAAAGTCTTAAAAGGACAAGAGCTTAACAGGTGGACAAAATCGTCCCAGCACACTCAGCCCAGCAGGCTGGGAATCTAAGGAACTTCTGGTGCCCTAACCCCCCTGGGTCGCAACACAACTCAGAAGCTACTCACGGGGATAAACAGCCTGCCGTTCATTTCCCCCGGCCGGCACCTGCCGTTCATCCCCCCCGACCAGTGCTGCAAGCAAACTGGCTGACCCGCCACAGCTGCTGAGCAGCCAGAGAGCAGCCCTGCCCACAGCAACAGCATTGAGTGTCCTCCCAGAGTGCAGCTAACCACGCCAGACCCAGAGGTTACCCCTGCATGCCACTGCCCAGCACAGGCAGAGGAATCCAGGGCAAGGTCCGGAAGGCATGAAGGGGCGCCGTCCTTGCAGGAGAACACAGCCAGCCATCTGCAACCCCCCGCAGTGCCCTAGGCTATCCTGAGGGCCGACCCACCCACAGCAGCTCAGGAAATTAACCCAGAGACTGCTCCCGGTGTGCGGGTAACTGGCACAGGCAGAGGAGAAGGGCAAGGCGACCAGCAGGCAGGAAGGGACTTTCTTCTCCCACCTGACACACGTGCCACCTGCTGGCGATCACTTCTATTGCCAGGAAAAGGCAGAAAAATCTGGTCCAATCAAGAACAACTCAAACAACCCCAGAGAGAGTTCCTGGACAGATAGATATAACCAATATTCCTGGAAAAGAATTCAAAATAAAAGTCATAACCATGCTGATGGACCTGCAGAGAAATATGCAAGAGCTAAGGGATGAAGTCCAGAGGGAAGTTACAGAAATGAAACAATCAATAGAAGGACTTAAGAGCAGACTGGACGAGGTACAAGAGACTGTTAATGGAATAGAAATCAGAGAACAGGAATACAGAGAAGCTGAGGCAGAGAGAGATAAAAGGATCTCTAGGAATGAAAGAATATTAAGAGAACTGTGTGACCCATCCAAATGGAACAATATTCACATTATAGGGGTACCAGAAGAAGAAGAGAGAGAAAAAGGGATAGAAAGTGTCTGTGAATAAATAATTGCTGAAAACTTCCACAAGATGGGGAAGGAAATAGTGTCTTAGACATTGGAAGCCCACAGATCTCCCAACACATGGGATCCAAGGAGGACAACACCAAGACATATAATAATTAAAATGGCAAAGATCAAAGATAAGGACAGGGTATTAAAGGCAGCTAGAGAAAGAAAAAAGATCACCTTTAAAGGAAAACCCATCAGATTAACATCAGACTTCTCAACAGAAACCTTACAGACTAGAAGAGAATGGCATGATATATTTAATGCAATGAAACAGAAGGGCCTGGTACCAAGAATACTGAATCCAGCAAGATTATCATTTAAATTTGAGGGAGGGATTAAATAATTCCCAGATAAGCAAAAGTTGAGGGAGGGAATTTACCTTCCACAAACCACCTCTACAGGGTATTTTAAAGGGACTGCTCTATATGGAAGTATTCCTAAGGCTAAATAGATGTCACCAGAGAAAATAAAATTACAGCAAAGAAAGCAGACCAACCAAATACTAACTAAAGGCAAAAAATAAAATCAACTATCCACAAAAGCAGTCAAAGTAAATACAAAAGAGTACAGAATAAAACACCTAACATATAAAGAATGGAGGAGGAAGAAAAAGAAGGGAGAGAAATAAAGAATCATCAGGCTGTGTTTATAATAGCTTAATAAGAGAGTTAAGTTAGATGCTTAGATAGTAAAGAAGCTACCCCTGAACCTTTGGTAACCACGAATCCAAAGCCTGCAATGGCAATAAGTACATATCTTTCGATGATCAACCTAAATGTAAATGGACTGAATGCACCAATCAAAAGACACAGAGTAATAGAATGGATAAAAAAGCAAGACCCATCTATATGCTGCCTACAAGAAACTCACCTCAAACCCGAAGATATACACAGACTAAAAGTGAAGGGATGGAAAAATATATTTCATGCAAACAATAGGGAGAAAAAAGCAGGTGTTACAGTACTTGTATCAGACAAAATAGACTTCAAAACAAAGAAAGTAACAAGAGATAAAGAAGGACATTACATAATGATAAAGGGGTCAGTCCAACAAGGGGATATAACCATTATAAATATCTATGCACCCAACACAGGAGCGCCAGCATATGTGAAACAAATACTAACAGAATGAAAGGAGAAAATAGAATGCAGTGTATTCATTCTAGGAGACTTCAACACACCACTCACTCCAAAGAACAGATCAACCAGACAGAAAATAAGTAAAGACACAGAGGCACTGAACAAAACACTAGAACAGATGGACCTAACAGACATCTACAGAACTCTACACCCCAAAACAGCAGGATGCACATTCTTCTCAAGTGCACATGGAACATTTTCCAGAATAGAGCACATACTAGGCCACAAAAAGAGCCTCAGTAAATTCAAAAATATTGAAATTCTACCAACCAACTTCTCAGATCACAAAGGTATAAAACTAGAAATAAATTGTTCAAAGAAAACAAAAAGGCTCACAAAAACATAGAGGCTTAACAACATGCTCCTAAATAATCAATGGATCAATGACCAAATTAAAACAGAGATCAACCAATATATGGAGACAAATAGCAACAGCACAATGCCCCAACTTCTGTGGGACACAGCAAAGGCAGTTCTAAGGGGAAGGTGTACAGCAATCCAGGCCTATGTAAAGAAGGAAGAACAATCACAAATGAATAGTCTAAAGTCACAATTATTGAAACTGGAAAAAGAAGAACAAATGAGGCCCAAAGTCAGCAGAAGGAGGGACATAATAAAGATCAGAGAAGAAATAAATAAAATTGAGAAGAATAAAACAATAGAAAAAGTCAATGAAACCAAGAGCTGGTTCTTTGAGAAAATAAACAAAATAGATAAAGCCCTAGCCAGACTTATTAAGAAAAAAAGAGAATCTACACACATAAACAGAATCAGAAATGAGAAAGGAAAAATCAAGATGGACCCCACAGAAATATAAAGAATTATTAGAGTATACTATGAAAATCTATATGCTAACAAACTGGATAACCTAGAAGAAATGGACAACTTTCTAGGCAAATACAACCTTCCAAGACTGACCAAGGAAGAAACAGAAAATCTGAACAGACCAATTACCAGCAATGAAATTGAATCGGTAATCAAAAAACTACCCAAGAACAAAACCCCTGGGCCTGATGGATTCACTGCTGAATTTTATCAGACATATTGAGAAGAAATAATACCAATTCTCCTTAGTTTTCCAAAAAATAGAAGAGGAGGGAATACTTCCAAACTCATTCTATGAAGCCAGCATCATTCTAATACCCAAACCAAGCAAACACCCCACAAAAAAAGAAAAGTACGGACCAATATCCTTGATGAACATAGATGCAAAAATACTCAACAAAATATTAACAAATTGAATACAAAAATACATCAAGAGGATCATACACCATGATCAAGTGGGATTCATCTCAGGGATGCAAGGATGGTACAACATTCGAAAATCCATCAACATCATCCACCACATCAGCAAAAAGAAGGATAGAGACCACATGATCATCTCCATAGATGTGGAAAAAGCATTTGACAAAATTCAACATCCATTCATGATAAAAACTCTCAGTGAAATCTGTATAGAGGGCATGAACCTCAACATAATAAAGGCCGTAAGTGAAACCCACAGCCAACATCATTCTTAATAGTGAAAAGCTGAAAGGTTTTCATCTAAAATCAGGAACAAGACAGGGATGCCCACTCTCCCCACTTCTATTCAACATTGTACTGGAGGTTCTAGCCACGGCATTCAGACAACACAAAGAAATACAAGGCATCTAGATTGGTAAAGAAGAAGTTGAACTGTAACTATTTGCAGATGACATCATATTGTACATAAGAAACCCTAAAGAATCCACTCCAAAACTACTAGATCTAATGTCTGAATTCAGCAAAGTTGTGGGATACAAAATTAATACACAGAAATCTGTGGCATTCCTATACACTTAACAATGAACTAGCAGAGAGAAAAATCCAGAAAACAATTCCATTCACAGTTGCATCAAAAAGAATAAAATATCTAGGAATAAACCTAACCTAGGAAGTGAAAGACCTATACTCTGAAAACTACAAGACACTCATGAGAGAAATTAAAGAAGATACCAAAAAATGGAAACACATCCCATGCGCATGTATAGGAAGAATTAATATTGTCAAAATGGCCATCCTGCCTAAAGCAATCTACAGATTCAATGCAATCCCCATCAAAATACCAACAGCGTTCTTCAACAAACTGGAACAAATAGTTCTAAAATTCATATGAAACCACAAAAGACCCCGAATAGCCAAAGCAATCCTGAGAAGGAAGAATAAAGCAGAGGGGATCTCGCTTCCCAACTTCAAGCTCTACTACAAAGTCACAGTAATCAAGAGAATTTGGTACTGACACAAGAACAGACCCACAGACCAGTGGAACAGAATAGAGAGTCCAGATATTAACCCAAACATATATGATCAATTAATATACGATAAAGGAGCCATGGATATACAATGGGGAAATGACAGCCTCTTCAACAGCTGGTAGTGGCAAAACTGGACAGCTACATGTAAGAGAATGAAACTGGGTCATTGTCTAACCCCATACACAAAAGTAAACTCAAAATGGATCAAAGACCTGAATGTAAGTCATGAAACCATAAAGCTCTTAGAAAAAAACAGAGGCAAAAATCTCTCGGACATAAACATGAACAACTTCTTCATGAACATATCTCTCCGGGCAAGGGAAACAAAAGCAAAAATGAACAAGTGGGACAAAGCAAGCTGAAAAGCTTCTGTACAGCAAAGGACACCATCAGTAGAACAAAAAGACAACCTACAGTATGGGAGAATATATTAATAAATGACATATACAACAAGAGGTTGACATCCAAAATATATAAAGAGCTCACACACCTCAACAAACAAAAAGCAAATAATCCAATTAAAAAATGGGCAGAGGAGCTGAACAGACATTTCTCCAAAGAAGAAATTCAGGTGGCCAACAGGCACATGAAAAGATGCTCCACATCACTAATCATCAGAGAAATGCAAATTAAAACCACAATGAGATATCACCTCACACCAGTGAGGATGGCCAACATTCAAAACACAAACAACAACAAATGTTGGCGAGGATGTGGAGAAAGGGGAACCCTCCTACACTGCTGGTGGGAATGCAAATTAGTTCAACCATTGTGGAAAGCAGTATGGAGGTTCCTCAAAAAACTCAAAATAGAAATACCATTTGACCCAGGAATTCCACTCCTAGGAATTTACCCTAAGAATACAGCAGCCCAGTTTGAAAAAGACATATGCACCCCTATGTTTATTGCAGCACTATTTACAATACCCAAGAAATGGGAGCAACCTAAGTGTCCATCAGTAGATGAATGGATAAAGAAGATGTGGTACATATACACAATGGAATATTACTCAGCCATAAGAAGAAAACAAATCCTACCATTTGCAACAACATGGTTGGAGCTAGAGGGTATTATGCTCAGTGAAATAAGCCAAGCTGAAAAAGACAAGTATCAAATGATTTCACTCATATGTGGAGCATAAGAACAAAGAAAAAAACTGAAGGAACAAAACAGCAGCAGACTCACAGAACCCAAGAATAGACTAACAGTTAGCAAAGGGAAAGGGACTGGGAGGATGAGTGGGAAGGGAGGGGTAAGGAAAAAAAAGGGGCATTATGATTAGCAGGCACAATGTGGGGGGGGGGGTTGGGCAGGGGAGGGCTGTACAACACAGAGAAGACAAGTAGTGATTCTATAGCATCTCACTATGCTGATGGGCAGTGACTGTAATGGGGTATGTGTTGGGGACTTGATGATGGGGGGAGTCTAGTAACCATAATGTTGCACATGTAATTGTAGATTAATGATACCAAAAAAAAAGGATGCTATGCAATGAAAATATTGTATAAAAATTTATGAATGCAGGCATTGAATCCAAAATGCAAATGTGGTAGTATATTGCATTGTCAATAAAGTATCACTGTCCCCTCTCACCACCCCCAACTCAGCATGGTTAGAAACATCAGGGCAATAGTTGATAGCATATCTCATAGAGTGCCTTACACATAATTAGTTCAGAATGTTGCTCTGGATCAATGGTTCACAACAATGCACAATCGCCACCACCCCCCCAAAAATTCAGCAATATCTGGAGTCATTTTTGGTTGTCACAGCTGTTGGGGTGAGGGGTCACAGAGCATGCTACTGGCTCTCAGTGGTGGAGGCCAGGGTGGCGCTGAACACCCCACAGTGCCTGGGACTTGCCCCACAGCAGGGAGTGATCAATAGTGCCGCCATTGAGAAACCATCCTCTGGATTACTTGTTTTAAAAATAGGTAACTTTTTATGGATTCTTTCAAAATCAGTGTTTTCCAAAGAGAAGTGATTTATAAAACTATTCTGAATTTAAAGTGAAAAAGGGTTCAACCAAGTGGATCCATTTGGCTGGGAGAACCAGGCAGTAGGATCCGGACAGGGAGCTCCAAACCTGTTCCTCTTCTGGAAGGCATTGGCACGGCTGCAGCTTCAGGGCAGAGAAGTGCAGTCTGATGAAAACACATCTAGCAAATATTCTGCTTTGGAATGTTTTAAATGAGTCATTTAAAAATACTTGAATGAACTGGGTAGGTCCTGATTGACCCAGATTCCACTAAAAATAGGACTAGCCCATTTCATTTCTGCAGAATGTATTCATTAGATGATAAAACAACTGTGCAAGGTAGGCAGAGAAAATAAGTTCTGGAGAATAACATAAATAATAATAGTAACAACTGTTACTCGTGAAGCATGGGCTCTGTGTTAAATATTGCAGGAGTTAAATTCTGTAGAGGTGGAGGAACTCTGGATTCGAGGTGCCTTCTAACCCTATCACCTCCTAACTGTGTGAGTCGATTTCGATTTCTTTTCTGCACCTTGCACTTTAATCTGTAAAATGGGAACAATAATAGCATCTGCCTCATGGAAATGTAAGAATTTAAAAGAATGAAGTCTCCAAAACATCACAGTGACTGGTGCATATTAAATGCTTCCAGTAAATGTGAGTTAATTACAATGGCATAATCCTCCCCACAACTGCGTGGAAGGGAGAAATGGCAAGATGGGAGCCTTTGGAAATGAGAAAACTGTGTCAGATAGCACGGAAAAGAGTTGCCTAAATTCCCTCAAGTAGTGAGTAGCCACATTGAGTCGAACCCCAAAGCCCAACTGGTGACTCTTGTCCTAGCAGAGTGTCTGGCGTATCCTGGGACTCAATCACCATGCCTATCTGTTGAATGAAGAAAGCTCTTCTGTAGTGTTGTCTTCCACAGTGAACATGGAAAGCTGATTTTTCCCTGTTTTTTTGCAATTCTGCATCATAGGGATGGGTTCACAGGTCTCCAGCCAGTGCATTAGGTTATTTGTATAACAGAAATGACACACACCACATTTGGAAAGCTGCCCATGGAGAAATAACAAAAAGCGGGCCAGTGTATCCCCCAAGAACTAACTCTCACAGAGGACAGAACACGAAGAGAAGCTCATCTCTGATCACATTGCCTGCATGTCATTATTGTAGTTTTCTTCACATAGTCACCACATGAGGCCTCAAGACAGAGGCAGATCTGTAGGCTGTCTGGCAAAATTAGAAAAAGCACATTGTGTGTGTGTGTGTGTGTGTGTGTGAGTGCATTCTCCATGGGTGTGTGGGTATATGTCACAGCGTATATGTGTGTGTGAGTGCGTGTATATGTGTCTGTGGGTATGTGCTTGGGTCACAGACATGAGCAAACTTCAGCACAGAGTTATGGGGACAAACGCAATGGCATTTGACGAGTTTGATATTGGCATCAAGGGAAGGCCTGGAGTTCAGCTCCTTCTAATTACATTTCATTGCACAGCCCTGGATCTGACACTGAGTCTGGTTTGAAATAGGCGGTGTGAGGGTAGAACGCTTTTCTCCCAGCTTGACAGGACTGAGATGTCAACACTAGTTGATGAGCATGGCCTCCCCATGGCCATGAACCCTTTCTGCTGGAACCTCCTCGAATGCGTAAGGGTCAAACATCACAGTGCCCCTGGACAGTGACAGCTTTGGTCACAGGACGAAGCAGACCTGTGTGTCCCTGACTGCTTACACTTTCTTTACCACTGGATTTTTTTCTCTGATTTGTTTTGGCCCAGTCATCTGAGGATGCGTGAATCGAGGGAAATAAACACCAGAAATGACTCTGGTTGTTAATATCATCAGTGTCCTCATGCGGGCAGAAATTCGACTTCATCACCTGATGCAGTTGCCTAGCGCTGAGCATGCCAACAGCCATTCTTTACATTTCCTAATGCCAAAACTGTTTTCCAGGTTTGCCCCACTTTTAAAAATATTCTAGTTATCTCTGATATCAATTCCTTGGAGACTTCACATTCTATACACATATCACATGTCTACCCTTTGAACTAGCAGTTCCTTTTCTAAGAATCTATTCTGCAGATTGTGTTTGCCAAAGTATTGCAGGGTAGACCACACTGATGTCCATTTTCACCTTTCTTTTTTAACTCATTTATTCATTTCATACACATTTTGTAGGATCCATTCTGTCAAGACCTTAGGCAATCAGGTGTAAACAAACATTTAACTGTTTTTCTTTCCCTCATAGGGCTTATATTCTTATTGGAAAAGACAGACCCTCAACAGAATATAGAATTCAAATAGATAATGTTCAGTTGTGAAGGGAAAGGGAAGTTTGCAGGGGCTGTACGTGGGATTATAAATATGCTTGCAGGAAAGGCCTCTCTCAGAACTGACATTTGAGTAAAGACCCGAGGAGGTGACGAAGGCACTCATCTGGGGTGTAATGTGGGCAGAGGGCAAGGCAAGTGCCAAGGCCCTGAGGTAGAGCAGTGGCCAGCATAGTCAAGCAACAGCAGGAAGTCCTGTGTGGCTGGAACAGAGAATGAGGGGGAAAAGAGAAGGGAGGTGAAATCAGAGAAGTGACCGGTGTGGGAGCAGGATTGGGTGGCTAGTGGGGTGACCTTGGCTTTTCCTTGGAGTGAGGTGGGAAAGAACGGGAAGGTTCTGAGCAGAGGAGTGACATGTTCCAACTTGCATTTTAATCAGATCATTCTGGCTGCTAGATGGGGATGAAGCTGCAGGAGGGCAGGGGCTGAATCTGGGACCCCAGCGGGGAAGCCGCTGTAAACATCTGGCAGAGAGAGAACGGCAGCTCGGACCAGAGTAGAAGATTTGGAGGTGCAGAGAAATGGCCAGACCTGGATATATCTGTAGGTAGAGACAACAGGGTTTATAAAGTACCTACATATCTATCAGGAAGGTAATAGTTAGAAAAAAAATTACAGCCTACCCAGTCAGTAAAATAAAATAATGAGAAAGAGCTATAAGAATATTTTTATATTATATAGTTGCATGAAAGCACCAACATGAATAGCAATAGGATAGTAAAATTCCTGGGTTATAAAAATGCATATATATCCACAAATATGCTATTTTCACTTTTTACAAAAACCTGAATACACCAAACTAGAATAGTAGTTTCCTCTGAGAAGGGAAACTGTGGTTGGGATATGAAGGGGAAGTTCAAGTGTTTCCTTAGTTTTTTTGGCAAGGGGCATTCTATTCATTGCTGTTCATTATTTTTTTTTAGAAAAGGAGAAGGCAAAAATATTCAGAAAAGAAAAATATTCACCTTTAAAGCTTATAAAGACATTTTTATAAAGACCTTAACAAACCCCGTGCCCTGCAAAGCAAGCATCTATTTTCAGAAGGGTCATTGTCAAGGTTTGGTTGAAAATTTGGTTTACTATTGCCAATTGCAAAATGTTTGCGGGAATGTAATCCTTTATCTCTGTATTTGATCCAAAACCTTCCCCTTCTCTGGGGCCACTGAGAACCAAGCTGGGTGCTGTTGATTTGTCGTTAGAGTCTAGTCCTTCAGGGGAGCAACTCCTTATAACTCTTTACCTGGTAGGAGTCAGAATCAAGATGGAAAATGAAATACTTCCAGGAACTTGGAACCGTGCTCAAACTCAGAAATGGCTCTCCTAGTGTATGGTAGACTAGGCCATGTGAAATGAAGCTGCAGTTTTGCAGATGTATTTAAGTCTTCCAGTTTACACATTCCATCCTCCAAGGATCCAAGGAGATCCTGAAGACAGCACCATCCATGGATTAATGAAATGTGAGGAAGAATAGATAATTGTGTCCAGGACCTAATCTCACCAAATCTCCTGTAAAAACCTTGCCCATGTCAAGAAGATAGGCATTTGATTGGAGAGTTTTATAATTTTAAGGAGATCTATAATGTCCAGCTGCAAACTGGGGCTCCACATTTGACTTGTTCTAAATGTGAAATTGACAAAAATAGCTGCAATCCTACTAGATGTAGTTCTTAAGGAGTCAAAGATGACCCATATAATAGAAGTTGTCATATTTTTCAGGAGTAGCAACAGTTACCATATAATTATTTCCTAACTGTGAGTCCACTGAGACTGAATCATTTTTTAAAATATATGAAACCAGACATGCTAGAGATTGTCACAAAATGCCACCAGTCTAAATTTTCTCTTGCCTAAGGGCACTCATAACAAGGCATGGTGCAACACAAGGATCTCTTTGAGTTTGGAAATCTACCACCAGCAAAGCTTTGGCCACCCATGGATTTGCTACAGCAGATTGGAAAAAATTGAATTACAAAGAATATAGTTCTCAGGTTGCACCTTCCATTGAAATGGTAACTGTTGAAAACTTGTCATGATGTTTAGTCCTTCTACTTTTTTTTCAAAGTTACCTTGCAGATTTTACAGATTGGAACATCAAAGAGCATGAATTAACTCCAAGAAGACATTAACCACATGTTCCCCCAACTGATGGGTACCAGGAAAGAGTCTAGATCAGTGGTTCTCAGCCTAGTACAGTTTGTCCCACCCAGGGAACACAGGCAATGTGTGGCCACATTTTCGCTTGTCACTACTTGGGGGAAGACATACTGGAATCTAACAGAGGCCAGGGATGGTGCAAACCCTCCTACGATGTGTAGGTCGGCCCACCCATAACAAAGAAGTATCCTCCCCCAAATGTCAGGGGTGCTGAGGTTGAGCAATTCTGATCTACAGTGAACTTGGGTAGCTTCTTAGTCCTCTTGATCCTTAATTTACCATGTATCCCAGAGATGCCAATAGTAAGACCTGTTCACATAGCTAACTTAAAGTCAAATAAAATAATGCATTGTCTATTAGTCAGCTTGGGCTGCTGTAAAAAAATGCCATAGATCAAGTGGTGTAAATAACAGAAATTTATTTTCTCACAGTTTTGGAGGCTGGAAGTCTGAGACTGGAATGCCTGCATGGTTGAGTTTTGGTGAAAGCTCTCTTTCATGACTGCCTTTTGTCTGTGTGCTCCTTTAGCCTTTCCTGCATGTGTGAACCCAGAGAGGAAGAGAGAGAGAGAGAGAATGCAAGTGTAAGCTCTATGGTGTCTCTTCTTGTAAGGGCACTAATCCCAGCAGGAGGGCCCCATCCTCATGATCTCATCTACCTCTAGGTACCTCCCAAAAGGCTCCATCTCCAAATACTGTCCCATTAGTGATTAGGGCTTTGCCATGGTCTGAATGTTTGTGTCCGCACTCCAAACTCCTGCCCCCCAAAGGAGCCCTCGTGACATTAGTGCTTTTATAAAAGCACCGTGACAGAGCTCCTTCACCCCTTCTACCCATGGGAGGTCACAGTGAGAAAGGGCCAGCTCTGAACCAGGAAGAGGGCTCCCACCAGAGAATACGATAATGTGGTGCCCTGATTTTAGACTTTCAGCTTCCAGAACTGTAAAGCAATAAATTTCTGTTGTTTATAAGCTACCGAGTTGGTGATATTTTGTTATAGGAGCATAAATGGACTAAGACAGGCTTCAATATATGAATTTTAGGAGGGGAGCAGAAACATTCAGTTTGTAACATATGGGAAATCTACACAGATATTGATTGTTATTACTGCAGGTCTCATAACAGTTATTATTTGATAATCACATAGAGGCATAGTGAGAACACTTCATGGTAAACAGAGAAAAATTGCAGGGGTGTATTGTAAGTGACCTCTACCATCAAATTAACAACTTGCATATGTCTGTTGGCCAATCGCAAAAAGTAATCTTTTAGTCTCTTACCTGTAAAACAAATACCCATTCCTCAGAGAGCTCTTCTCTAGTATTGAATTAAAGGAGTTAGAACTCTGTTATAACACAGCAGTTTAAGAATTTTGTGGATAGAGAGATGTTTTCTTGATATATTTATGAAAACTTGAAACTGATATTTTCTCTTTCCTCTTCTAAATGCTAATGTATGTCTTGGCAGAGGCCTTCCAAGTCACGTATAGCTCTTTTTTGTGTGATATTTATGAGCTATTTGTAAAAATAGCAATCAAAAATATATATTTACTGTAGTAATATCTATTTACTATAATAAGATGGTGTGTCTGCTTTAGTGAAGTTTCTATAGTCCATGCTAGGTGGGGAAAACAAGAAAGAATTATGGTCTTGACTCACAAGGGAAGAAATATTTCAAGTGCCATGGCAGGAATAAAGAATGATCTACGAGCGTTTGGGAAGGAGTGGCCTGCCAAAGGTGGAAGAGAAGAGTGAATGAGGAAACCACATCCAGGGGACATAAATGGGTCCTAACCAGGGATACCCCCTGCCTTCCAAGTGAGGAGCCCTCACAACATATGACTCTCTGGATTTTAGAATCACTATGGACTGGTAGCTATTTCGTGTCCTTCCTTCTTCCACTTTTTGAATGAAAATGTCTGCTACAGTTATCATGTCCCTGCCTATAAAAGGTATGGATGTTTTCCAAAGAATTAAGGGGTACTTAACACCCATTGGCAGAGGAATGACAGGATCGAGTCTGCACTTTTCAAAGGTCCCTCTGATTTCTCTGTAGAAAAGTGCATTGTAGGCAGGCAAAAGAGAAAACACTGAGGATTATAAACTATCACCGTAACCCAGGTGAGAAATGATGCTGGTTCGAATGAGGTGGTAGTCGTGGAGATGGGGAGAAGCAGGAGGGTTTCAGATACCTATTCACAGATCTGTGAGGTGGGTGATGGAAAGAAAAGAATCTAGAATGACTTGTCAATATAAGGCAGAAGCTGGTATGTGAATGGAAGCCTCATTGAATAAGATGATAAAGTCTGGGGAGGAGACATCTTTGTACATGGGATGTGGGACAGCATGAGGGCTGGAACCAGAAACCTCACTGGATGCCATAAGCAAAAGGCTGTAATAGGGTGTCAAATTGGATTTGGGGATGTATCTGGAGTTTGGAGGAGTTAACGGGTAGGAGACTGGTATTTAAGGGTCATATCACATAGACAATACTTAGGATTATGAACTGGATGCGACCCTTCTTGCTAAAAAATGGAAAGAGAGAGTTGACGATGAGTTCTTGGTGCCACTGCCACATTTACAGGTCAGAGAGGAAGAAGCACTAGAGAGACACCATGAAAATAAATGAAGAAAGGGGGGTGTCTAGGCAAGGATGGAGTGGGTACACTGCATCATCTGCTGAGGGACAGAGAAGGGCCCATGGCTTAAGCAATGTGGAAATCAGTGAACTCGACAAGACAGTTTCTGTGGATTTTTAGGGCAGGAGCCCAGATGGGCATCGTTTGAGGAGAAATGAGAAGTGAGGAAATTTGTTTAGAAATTAATGCTCTCTTTGGTCATCCATCAGTGCCCAGGCTTCCTTATATCAGTAAAGTCTGACACTTACGCCTTTGAGACACTAAGGATCAAATCATTGAATAAGAATGCACAAAATCAACCGTATGACTTTATTTAAATTAATTTAAATTTTTTGTTCAGCTGATTTCCTACATACAGGAAACACGCCAGTAAAAATCTTCTCTGTGTTCATTTATTTTTTAATTTTTTCAACAGAAAAAACCAGGACAGCTGCTACATAGGCCTCATGGTAGGTGCTTTGAGTTAGACACACAGTTTCCCTAACTTGCATGGCACTTGCATTCTATTGGACAAGACAAAAATTAAGTAAACAAACAACTTTGTAAATTGTGTCTGCTCCATGGAGAAGACCAACATGATGCATGGACAGTGAATGATGGGTGGGTGGGTTTTAGATGGCTTGGTTAAAGAAGGGCTCTTTGAAGAGGTAATGTTTAAGCTGAGTCCTGAGTGATGGGAAGATTCCCCCAGCTGGTTGCAAAAAAGTATAGCTCAGCAGTGTCAAGAGCAGGCAAACACCTGAGCAGGCTGGAGTTACCATATTTGGGAAGCATAGGGCACAAGGAGGCAGGCATAAGATTGGGCCAGAGACACAGACCGGAGCTAGATTACATGAGGACTTGGACACTCATTTTGAAGATCTTTCCAAAGTTGCCTTCACAACCATTTCTTAAAAAATATTTTTGACAACATAGAAACCAGAAGGAAATATTTCCTAGTACAGCTTTTCTAGACAGCATTTCGGCAATTTGTATAAAAGGATTTAGACACACGTGCACTTTAACCCACCAACTCCATTTCTAGGAACTTATGCTAAGGAAATAATCTATATGCACATATGTGTATATACAAGAATATTTGCTTATACTTCTAAAACTCCCTAAATTCAACACTTAAAATGAGTGGATTTTATGACATTAAAGTTATACATTAGAAGAGCTGATATTTCTTAAAGAACAGAATGCCTCATATAGAAAAAAATATTTTTAAAATAAGCTAATGTTCATCAATATGGAATTGGTGAATACATTCTGGTCCATCTATATACTCCAATTATACAACCATAATGATCACTTATGTAGTATTTTACTGACATGAAAAATATCCTTTGATATTCAATGTACGTAAAAGTAAATCAAGAAGAATAAATGTAGTTTTATTTACATGAGAAAGATAAGCATAAAGGTATACCTATAAAATACAATTGTTACCTTTTCTGAGTGTTGGGATTGTGGGTAGTTTTTACTCATTTTTTTATGCGTTCCTCTGTTATCTGTTTTTTTAAAATTCTGAGCATGAAGTATTTGTGATTAGAAAGACAGTAAAGTTATTACCATGCTTAAATGAAACAAACATTAGAGGCAACAGAACAAGATGTTTTCGTAAGTTAAGTGAGGACATCTTTGGAGACCACTGGAGACAGTCCCCTTCCCACCCTCATTTCAGGAATAATGAATGTTAGAATCAACTTAGTTGCGATGACCAACTGTTTTGGAAAAGAGGCCAGATGGCGTTCGTCCTCCCTTCCAGGTGTGCCGTAAGAGGGTATTATTGGACCCCTTGGAGCAGCGATCACAAAACCTCTTTGCAGCTGGGTCATTCCAGTTATCTTCTAGAAAGATACAAGGTATTTTTCACATTTCTCCCTAGCCCACAATGTGTCTTGGTGATACAGAATACATTTGTCCAAAGGAGTTCATGGTTAAATCTTTTTAATTTTTCTTGAGTAGGTTGCTTTCAATTTTGCAACCATGTCCTTCCTCATTTGAGTAGCTGATCATGCAGGGGACAGAGCACAAGTAAGCTGCAGTTTGCACAGGTGAATCTTGCGATCATATATGTCTTCAGGCAATTTAATTACCTGGTGGATGGCACAACTAGGATAGATTAGGAGAGAAAATCGCCTTGCGAGGCAAGTAGCCTTTCCAAAGTTTCCTAAGAAACCAGTGCAATGAAGGCATATCACACGTATAGACATTTAAGTGGCCAAAGTTGAGGAATCATTTTTATTTTTCCAGCAAAAAGGAAAGTCCCTAGTAAAGACCCCAGCCTAACACCTATTCCCTTCCATTTTTATTACAAATTTAAAAACAAAACCCAAGCCCTTGCAGATGATCCATCTGTTGCTCAATGCTGCACACTCCCTGCATGAATTATACTCATGGAGGGTTTTCCACTTTACAGATTTTCTCAATATTGGAGTCTTAGGTGAAGTGGCTGAAAGTAGATGTGGTTTTGATTGGCAACAATCAACAAGTATGTTTCGACACCTGTTAAAGTGGCCTTCAGTCATTCCAGTTCAGGGCATGCTTTCCAAATCCTGGCATTTGGTGTGGCATATATGCAAGGATTTTTTTTAAATTCTAGTTCATCTTTAAAGGAAGTTTCAGGAAATTTTTAAATGTGCAGGTATCACCACACAGCAGATTCACGTCTTAGCTAGGTTTGCTGCTTTCAAGTCCATGTCTAAGATGAAAATCATGTTTCCCAAGGCCCACGTTCTCTCTTCTCTAGATCTACCTATGGAACAGGGTGTGGGACTTTCATTCAGTCCCACAAGTCCCCAAGACTGCTTGTTTCTGCTTTAATCCCCTCCTTGCTCCAGCTTAAAGAAGTATTTTCTACTCTTAGGGGTGGGGAAGCAGTGCATGTATTCAGTATTTATTTCCCCAAGTCTCTGGCTCATCTTCTGAGTCTTTTCTGTTCCTGCAAGAAGTTTATTTTTGAAATTCCAAAGCCAAGAAGAGATCCTCATTTTCTCTGCTGTGTGCATTCATGTCCTGTCCCCAAGCAATGACAGAAAACCAGCCTGGTGCTGTGGTCTCCCCAGTGGGGAACATACATCCTGATGGGGGCCCAGGAGAACCAGACAGGTGGGGAAGGAAATTTGTACAGCTTTGATTTGTATTTATGTGTATACAAGATAGGAAGGAAATTGATCCTGACTTATAATTATGATACCAATCAACTCTGACATCTTTGCACAGTTCTTATGCTTAGCAGTCATTCCTCAATCACTGTGCACATGGAAAAGGAAGAAAGAGGGAGAGAAGGGTGGAATTCCTCAAGGCAGGGCATCCATAGCAGCTCCTGGGCTCCTTGATGGAATGCAATGGATTACAGGTTCCATGTGTACCGTGAAGTAGATTTAAGACAATGCTCCCTCGGTTTCATTAAACTTACTCTCATAAAATTGTGAAAAGATTTAATAAGATTCCTGCCGAGAAAATGCAGGTCAGAAATAGCAATAGTAATGTAAGCAGAGCACTTAGCAAGAAAATGCCAGTGCGATGCCCACCCGATCTCTAGCATCAGCTCTTCCCCCGCCATATTTCAAGATTAAAAGAAATCTGTCAGAAAAAAAAGGCGAGAAATGGCTTGCCTCATATGCTATCGTACCTATAAAAACCAATTGGTAAAACAAATATGGGACAGACTTAGGAAAATCAAGTCTTCTGCTGTCTGATAATAAATATACCCACATTTTTGGCATTATATATATATATATATATATATATATATATAAATTTTGTGCAATGTTTCCTCATTTTTCTTTCACAATGTTGAATCTGTAAGCTGCTTCACACTATAAATATATCACTGCTTTTGTCTTTTGGCCAAATTTTAGAAAATGAAAATGAATCTGTCAGAGTACTCTAAACCAGTGTTAAGTATTTTAGGTGTCAGGGAAGCTTAAACTGTCCATTCAAGATAATGATGACATTCTGGCAGCAAGAAGTGACCTTGCCTTTCAAAAGAAACTTGTGACAGTAGTCCTTTAAAAGTGGATGTTTGGGTGGGTGGGACTTAAAAATAAATAAAAATAAAGACATGGAAATAGAATTTCTGTCTTCTGAAAAAATATTTTGAGGAAGAAGTACTTGAGGCAATACTCAGTCCCCCACTGCTTGCTTGGGGCAACAGAGGGGAGCTGATGTGCCGGGCCCTGCCCTTCCCCTGTGTGTCCCCAACCTTGGCTCAGATGCGTCAGCCCACCTGCATGGTTTCCTTCATTCTTCTCTGCTTTGCCATATTTCTCAAGACCCTCCCTTGTTACAATCACCTGCAAAGACCTCCTTGACATTTGCGACAGTGTGAGATTCTACCTTTTCTGGAATTCCAGAGCAGTGGTTCATGGACTGGACCAAGTCTGGCTGCCTCATGGTGATCTGGTAGCTCTTAAAAAATATGGTTTCTTGGGCTTTCCTCTAGGAAGTCTGATTCAGTAGATTTAGGGAAGGAGCAAGCTGGGCATTGCTTGGGACTTTATATTTCTAGAAGTTCTCCAGTTGATTCCAATAATCAGTCATGCTCAGAGTCAACATCGTCAAGATCTTGTTGATTGGATACTTAGCACTTGCCCCTTTGTGTTGTCCATTATCTTTTAAGAAATGATCTCATCTTCCTTAGTTCTAAATAACTCAGAGTCAGGAATTATTATTGCTGTTTTGCCATAGCAGGTAATCTAGAAATCATTTGTTATAAAATAAGGAATGATGGCTGGGTCGCAGTGCACTGAAGTCTTTTTAGGATGACTCTGAGACCTTGTACAATACTAAGGAAATTAACAGAGTCCTAAGGAGAAAGGTAGCAGCAATAATTGAACCCTTTGAATGCCAATAGGTAGGTTTTCATTTTCATTTTTGAATTTTTATTTTAAAATAACAGGATGTTCTGGAATGCCTCCAGGTGTTTCTTCCAATCAAAGTAAATGATCTTTTAAAAACTTTAAAAAAGTATTTCTATAAATTTCTCTCAAGTTGTCTCTAGCCAGATAACATTCAAGAGATTTTATTTTTAATGAGTGGAGCTGTGGATCAGAAAACAAATAAGCAGAAACTTATTAAGAGGCCAGTGAATTAGAATAAAAAGAAAGAAAATTTCTAACACTAAGAGAGTCTGAATTTACATGCAAATGCATGAAGTAAAAAAATGTATCCTGGAATTTCTTTTTAATGGATAGTAGATCTAGATAGGAGACGAGGTACAAATTGATGGCCTTTCAAACCCACTGCTTGTTTGAACTACAAAGTGATGGGCTAGTTCCTTTAAGGATGAACTATTTTAATAATAATTTTGCCACATGAAAAAATTATTAATTCACCTAATCAACAGTATATAAATTATTCATTAGCACAACTATCAGAATAAAATTAGAATTTCTAGGTTCATCAATTGTACATGCTTCTGTCTTCCATAGTGTGAGAGATGCTGTATTTTGGAAGAATAGCAACTACTTTAATGAAATATAGTTACAGATGGCACAAGGAAATAAGGTCATCAAATGTTATTATAAATTTGCTGTTAGTGAACATATATGTATGTTGAGTTATTTTTGGATTTGTAGAGGGCTAGGCATATTGACTATTCATTTGTGATTTTTAAAATGTTTCCTAGTGCAGTGGTAATAAGCTGGTGGTTCTGATGTTTATTAATTAGGGATTTTTTCATCTTACAAATGGGTCTCCACTTGCCCTCTTTTCCCAAAAGGTTACAACCTAGTATTCATTATGGTGACCAAATAGTGTCCCAGGAATGGAGGCAAAGGATTTCTCATCTTTGTTCTTCCTCAGTTTGATATCACCCCTTCCTCTTTATCCATTGACAACTTTCCCTTTTGCTGTCAGTTGAGTAACAAGCACCTTGACCAGCAGCATTTATTGACCAGCAGTTTCCAATCCCACTTTGAATTGGTTCAAAGACCCAATTCATTTTCCAACCTGATTATCTCAAACTAACAAATCACTTTTTCTTTCTTGGAAAACAAAATACTTGTTTGGACAAAGGAAGCTTAAGAATTTTGTGTGTGTTTACACACACACACACACACACACACACACACACACACACACACACACATACATACAAAAGCTCAGAAGACCCATTATGCTTTCTGCATGCATTATATATACATACATATGCACATTATATGTGCATTTCATATGTATTACATGCATTAAGATCTTTGTCTAGTATTTTCAGCCCATGCTATGCTCCTATTCAAAACCCTCGATGGCATCTTATCCCTTTGAGAATTAAATCCAAAGATCCCACATGGCCTATGAAGCCAGATAAGAAGTTTGCCTCCTTATCACTCAAATTCAACTTTTATTTGCCTTACTCCAGCCACAGTGGCCTTTTTTTCTTTTCCTTGAACTCAACAAACTTGTTCCTGTCTTAGAAATTTGCATTATTTGGTTCATCTGTCTGGAACAGAATGTTTTCCCTCCTGATCTTTCTATGGCTGTGTAACTCTGGGAGGAAAATATATTCCCCCAACCCCACCCTGGGGCAAATAACCTTTGAAGCCAAAATCAGTCACAGGGAGAAATAAAGTGGGATAAACCTGTTTATTGTTTACAAGTAGTCATCTTACTTCTGCTCAAACATGTCTCTCACCACCCAGCTGCAAAAGGACCCTATCAAACCTTCTGTGTGCTTGCTGTCCAACCCCTTTGTAATCACCTATTGATATGGAGATGCACTAAGGCCTGACAAGAGATTCTGGAAATGTTGCAGTTTTACCCACAGCCTGGCTTTTTTTTTTTTTAATCTAGCTCTCCCCTGAAGGATCACCTCCTAGAGAGATCTTCACTGGTCTGTAAAGAAGCTACTCTGGAGCTCACTTTCTCAGTGGTCCAGAAGCCTGACCACATGTCACCATCACCTGAAGGACTTACTGGAGTCTGTGCTGTGCCCAGAGTTATGAATCAGCAGGTCTGGGATAAAAAACATGAATTAGTATTTTTAAGGAAGTTCCCAGTTGCTGCTCCTGCTCATGTGGAGATCATTCTTTGAGAACCACTACTTGACCATGTTACCTGATTTTGATTCTCTTCATAATGCTTATCACTAACATACTTTTTTCTTGTTCACTGAAATATTTGTGTATTTGTCATCACCACTAGAATGTAGCTGTATGAGTTCATTACTATATCCCTAGCACCTAGAACAATGCTGAACATATAAAGCATCCTGAATACATATTTATTGACTCATTTATTCAACAAATAATTCTGTACACCCATTGTATGCCAGGTGCTGGGTAAGGAGCCAGGGCCACCAAGATTTCTAAGCATGGTGTTTTCTTTGAAGGGCTCATGACCTGTTGAGGAATACCACCTGTGACACACACACACAAAATCTCTAATATAATGTGACCATTGCTATAACAAACCCGCTGTTACCTGACAACACAGAAGATTCTGTTTAAAGGATGGTGTTCTAGCACATTTGGATGGAAATGAATGAGTTTATGGAACCACATCTTGGATTGGTTGTTCCTTAAGGTTTTAAAATTATATGTGCCTCTGGGCATAAACTTGGTCTTGATAACTGGGAAAAGCTAAAGGGTTATTTGACTGGCAGTCTCTAAACAGAGCTCATTAAGAACTTGCTATTTTAAAATGACTTTGAATGGAAAAATTGGTGAATTTTTTTTCATTTGCATTTAAAGTCCAGCAGAAAAGGACTCAGGTGTCTCATTGCTAGCAATGGAGCTTTCCAAATGAATGATTAAGAAGAAAAAAAAATCTCTGAAGCCAGATAGGAAAAAAAATTTGGAGTTGTAACATGTGACCAAGGAAAACAGAGATTTTTTTAGACACAGCAAAGTCAGAATATCCAGTTAAGTTTCATCAGTTTCAAGATAGAAATATAAATATTGAGTCGAGTCCATCTTGCCTTTTCCCTTAAACATCAATTACCAATGAAACTTGGCTACCTGTCCGTAAGATAGGTCTCCTCCTTACATTAGAGAGTATCCTCCTTTCGGCCCATGAACGAGGATTTTATTTGCTCAGGAACGGAAAACAGATCATTTTGTAAATAAGCCAGAAGAAGTCTGATTCTCCAGTTCCCAAATGAAGACTGTGTACCATTAATTTTCGTAAGAATAAACAAGTTGTAATGTTTTGAGTGCATCAGAGGTAAATAAAACCAAACCATATTACAAAATAAATTGGTGGAAAGATGCCTTCGTATTTCACAGCAATTAGCTGCATGATTGGTTATTGTTTTGCCTTGAGTTTTACACTGGAAGATCAAATTTGAAAATGAGGTTGGGAATAATGCAAGGCATTTGCTACATTTATGACCAATTACTTTTTGAGGGCTGTACTTATGCATAAAAAAACTATTTGAATTTCAATGCTGTGAGCAAAATTCCTGACGTGGAAAGTTTTATTTAAAATTCTAACCTGAGGAAGGAATTCATTAGTTGACTATTACCTTATGACTTTGGGCTGTTGTAATGAGAAAGTGGCTTTAAAAATTATTTGTTGAGCAATTACTTTTCAAGGCCTTTGGTGTTTACAAAGCGTTAAAAGATGCATATGTTTATGAAAGATGGTTCGTTGGAGATCAATTTAGGCACTCACATACATAGCCTCAGTGTTTTGAAAATTCTAATTGCCAACACCAAATTAAAGTCATTGATGTTTCAAAAAACATTCCTACATTTTATTATTGCAGAGTTCTGCACATTGGGTTATAAATATTTATATACCTAAGTGGAATTATGTCTCTTAGTGGCTCTGTAAAGTAGATATCTAGAAAAGAAGAATGTTTTCAGAAAAAAAAAATAACACCAACTAAAAACTACTACCAAGAATCAGTCCTTTGAACTCTGGTTTTGGCTTGTTGCTCTCACAGCTCCCTGCCATGACCCCCAGAAGGGAAAAGTGGACAGGGCACATTTTAAGAAAACAACAATACGAAAGTTTTCAACCACTTTGCTCAGCAATAAATTGTGGATAGTGTTATGGAGATCTGATTTGTGAACCAACTTTCAGAAACATCAAAAGGCCTGCTATGCTTTCTATGTAATTCCTAGTGGCTAATAGTTCCACTCCTGTGATGATTATTATGAATGTTGTGTGTTAATTATCTGAGTTGACTGACTCCTTGAATACTGGAGAAAGGGTGACAGATTTCCTCTGGAGTTAGAGCCAGATTGATCCATCTGGGACAAATCTAGGTGATGTGTTTCTCGGAGTGAGGGTAAGGGACCATCCATTGGAAGGCTGCTGTTCGAGTTCATCTGAGGAAATTCACCCCTAGGACTTGGAACAATATCAGTAACAACAATAGTGATGGCTGCTGCCATTTATATGGTGCTGGCAATGGGCTGACATATGTTAGTGCGTTTAATCGTAGCCTTATCCTGACATAAGTATTAGGATGATACCCCCATTCTAGGAATAAGGAAATGGACGCTCAGAGAAGTTGTAAAACCTGCTTAAGTCTCCATTAATAAGTGGTGGTGCCAGCATTGAAACACAGGTTTTCACTTCAGAGCTTGGGCTACACAGCCTGTTACTGTATACTGTATAATCAAACAGGGATTTCAGTATAACCAGGAGATTTGGGTTGGGTGATTTTCAGTGGCTTTGTAACCATTTACACAGTATGTCTCCAACTTTTATAAAGTTCAGGTGAAGTGTTCTTGAAGACCCCCTGAGTTGGCTTAAATTACTTGTGTTATAATGTTATTTAATAAACAAAACTATGACAATCTTATTTTTATTTCTCATATGTTACTATAAAACCACAAGAAATTTACAATTTCAAGTAAAACTGTATAACCAATAAAGCTAAAGCTGAAAACATCAACATAATAGATGTTATATGGTTGAATCCAAATTTCTGCTCACAATGTGAAAATGTGCCAAAAGCCAGAACCAAGGGTTTTTTGAGTTTCTCATGATTCTAGTAGTTCTACCCAAGTAGACTCCATTCTCCCCATTTCTCTCTGTTTGAATTGCTCGTTTCTTCAGTGCACTGTGGCATTTTACACCATTCATTGGTATGTATGAATCATTTGCATATTCTACTCTTCTCTTTGTAAAGGGGAGATTAAATTATGGTAGACATAACTTGACCTCCACTCAGTCATACCTCATACTTTTGTACTGAGTGGGAATGATAGTACTCAGATACACAATAACTATTATAGACATTACTACTGACTTTTCAGTTCCTGCCCCCTTTCTGAAACATACAGGAAGATTACATGTTCCCAGCTACATGGAGCCAGGTGTAGCAATGGACATGCCTTGGCCAGTGAAATATCTTTCCGAGCTGCATTCACTGGGGGACGCATTTTGACAACAATTCCGTATGACCAAAGCAACCCCCATCACCGAGCCAACTTGTGGTTCTGCAATAAGAAGTACACCTTAGTTGTGTTAATCACCAAGATTTAGAAGATGTTATTGCGGCATTACTTAGTCTAACCTGACTAATAGAGAAATCATCCACATGCTCCAGAATATCTTTATGTTAATTTGGAGGGGGTGTTACTATTAAATGAAAACATGAAATTATTAAGGTCACCTGTGGACATTCTCAGTATATTCCACAGGCTTACACAGAGTCCTCAGTCTGCTTTAATTTCTTTTTTTTTAAGTTTGCTTATTTCACTTTTTTTTAAAGTTTATTTTGATATCATTAATCTACAATTAAATGAGTAATATTATGGTGATTATACTACCCCCTTCATCAGGTCCCCCTACCCCAACCCCATTACAGTCACTGTCCATCAGCGTAGCGAGATGCCACAGAGTCACTACTTGTCCTCTCTGGGTTGTACAGCCCTCCCTGTGCCCCCCTAACATTACATCTGCTAATCGTAATGTCCCTTTTTCCCCCTTGCCCCTCCCTTCCCACCCATCCTCCCCAGTCCCTTTCCCTTTGGTAATTGTTAGTCCATTCCTGGGTTCTGTGAGTCTGCTGATGTTTTGTTCCTTCAGTTTTTGCTTTGTTCTTATACTCCACAAATAAGTGAAATCATTTGATACTTCTCTTTTTCCACATGGCTTATTTCACTGAGCATAATACCCTCTAGCTCCAACCATGTTGTTGCAAATGGTAGGATTTGTTTTCTTCTTATGGCTTAATAATATTCCATTGTGTATATGTACCACATCTTCTTTATCCATTCATCTACTGATGGACACTTAGGTTGCTCCCATTTCTTGGGTATTGTAAATAGTGCTGCAATAAACATAGGGGTGCATCTGTCTTTTTGAAACTGGGCACCTGCATTCTTAGGGTAAATTCCTAGGAGTGGAATTCCTGGGTCAAATGGTATTTCTATTTTGAGTTTTTTGAGGAACCTCCATACTGCTTTCCACAATGGTTGATCTAATTTGCATTCCCACCAGCAGTGTAGGAGGGTTCCCTTTTCTCCACATCCTCGCCAACATTTGTTGTTGTTTGTGTTTTGGATGTTGGCTATCCGCACTGGTGTGAGGTGGTATCTCATTATGGTTTTAATCTGCATTTCTCTGATGATTAGAGATGTGGAGCATCTTTCCATGTGCCTGTTGGCCATCTGAATATCTTCTTTGGAGAAGTGTCTATTCATGTCCTCTGCCCATTTCTTAATTGGATTATTTGCTTTTTGTTTGTTGAGGTGCGTGAGTTCTTTATATATTTTGGATGTCAATCCCTTATCGGATACGTCATTTATGAATATATTCTCCCATACTGTAGGATCTCTTTTTGTTCTACTGATGGTGTCCTTTGCTGTACAGAAGCTTTTCAGCTTCATATAGTCCCACTTGTTCATTTTTGCTTTTGCTTCCCTTGCCCGGGGAGATATGTTCATGAAGAAGTCGCTCATGGTTATGTCCAAGAGCTTTTTGCCTATATTTTTTTCTAAGAGTTTTATGGTTTCATGACTTACATTCAGGTCTTTGATCCACCTTGAGTTTACCTTTGTGTATGGGGTTAGACAGTAGTCCAGTTCCATTCTCTTACATGTAGCTGTCCAGTTTTTCCAACACCAGCTGCTGAAGAGGCCATCATCTCCCCAATGTATATCCAAGGCTCCCTTATCAAATATTAATTGACTGTATGTGTTTGGCTTGATATTTGGATTTTCTATTCTATTCCACTGATCTGTGGGTCTGTTTTTGTGCCAATACCAAATTGTCTTGATTACTGTGGCTTTGTAGTAGAGCTTGAAGTCAGGGAGCGTAATTCCCCCTGTTTTATTCCTCCTTCTCAGGATTGCTTTGGCTATTCGGGGTCTTTTGCGGTGCCATATGAATTTTAGAATTATTTGTTACAGTTCATTGAAGAAAGCTATTGGTAGTTTGATAGGGATTGCGTTAAATCCGTAGATTGCTTTGGGTAATATAGCCATTTTGACAATATTTATTCTTCCTAGCCAAGAGCATGGGATCCATTTCCATTTGTTAGTGTCCTCTTTAATTTCTCTTAGGAATGTCTTGTAGTTTTCAGAGTACAGGTCTTTCACTTCCTTCGTTAGGTTTATTCCTAGGTATTTTATTCTTTTTGATGCAATTGTGAATGGAATTGTTTTTCTGATTTCTCATTCTGTTAGTTCATCCTTAGTGTATAGGAAAGCAACAGATTTCTGTGTGTTAATTTTGTATCCTGCAACTTTGCTGAATTCAGATATTAGTTCTAGTAGTTTTGCAGTGGAGTCTTTAGGATTTTTTATGTACAATGTCATGTC
The DNA here is from genome assembly GCA_032199065.1 of Smutsia gigantea. Taxonomy (NCBI): domain Eukaryota; kingdom Metazoa; phylum Chordata; class Mammalia; order Pholidota; family Manidae; genus Smutsia; species Smutsia gigantea. The sequence goes on along the minus strand of JAVSCE010016479.1, from coordinate 76,618 downwards.
ATCTGCAAATAGTGACAATTTGACTTCTTCTTTACCAATCTGGATGCCTTGTATTTCTTTGTTTTGTCTGATTGTCATGGCTAGGACCTCCAATACTATGTTGAATAACAGTGGAGAGAGTGGGCATCCCTGTCTTGTTCCCGATCTTAGATGAAAAGCTTTCAGCTTCTTGCCGTTAAGTATGATGTTAGCTGTGGGTTTGTCATATATGGCCTTTATGATGTTGAGGTTCTTGCCCTCTATACCCATTTTGTTGAGAGTTGTAATCATGAATGGATGCTGAATTTTGTCAAATGCTTTTTCAGCATCTATGGAGATGATCATGTGGTTTTTGTTCTTCTTTTTATTGATGTGGTGGATGATGTTGATGTATTTTCGAATGTTGTACCATCCTTGCATCCTTGGGATGAATCCCAGTTGATCATGGTGTATGGTCCTCTTGATGTATTTTTGAATTCGGTTTGCTAATATTTTGTTGAATATTTTTGCCTCCATGTTCATCAGGGATATTGGTCTGTAGTTTTCTTTTTTGGTGTGGTCTTGCTTTAATTTCTATAGAAAATTGCTCCTTCTCTTGAAATGACATTTTCTGATATCACCTGGATATACTTGCCTTTTTATTTAAAATTCTCAAAGCAGTTATGTTCAGTCCCAAGAAATTTCTGGCTGGTCCTAAATTGATTGGATCAAAGAAAATCCAATTTCCCAGCTGGCTGTATCAGCATACCTCATCTAGAAATCCTATGTCTAGAACTTAAGAACAGGAAGAAGCAGATAACCACCAGGCACTGAATGGTTTACTCTGTTCCATGCTTGTGTTAACTGTTTGTGGCCAACACTAGTTTGTTGGATTCAGAACCTATTTCAACTCACTCCTCTTTAGAGGCCAGGAAAACCAAACCTCTTTCTTCTACAGCTCTCTGTGACCCTGTGGTGCAGTCTGGCCCATAAAACCTAATCTGGAGTCATTTGGTGTGGATTCTGGAACAGCTGTTGCTTTACTAATAAAAGGGATAGCTTAGTTTGTCTGTTGCCCACATCCTCTTGCTGTGAACAAAGGTGTAATAGCTGGAACCCCAGCAGCTGTTTTTTGACTCCAGGAGAGTCTACTTCCAGACTTCTTGTTACATGAGTCTTCAAACTAGGCTGTCTGTTACTAACAGCTGAAAACAATCCCCGCTTACATTTACAGGACTTTCCTTACTAAAACCTTACCAGATGCAGAAGTGGCAATAGTAAGATTACACCCATTCTAGAGGTCTAAAAAGAAAATCCAGGTAGGTAAGGTAATTTTCCTGTTCCCTGACTTCCTAGCAAGTACCACATTTTGTAGCTGATAGTTTAAACTCCACAAAAAGAGGGCCTTGCTCATCATGGTCTTGTCACAGTTCATCGTAATTCCTCACCATTATACCTGGAGATATATCTAGAATATTCTCAAAAGATTTGTCAGATGGGTTAATAAGGTCATACAGAGCTAAGGAAGAATCCCAGTTCAGTAAGATTCCACACTTCATTCCATCTTGCCAATATGAATACCTGGTTCCCTATCAGAGGCCCACTCCTAATTCCCTTTTTGCAGAAAAGAGAGTTGTTGTACAGATATATACCATGGGATCATCCCTTTGAGGAAGAAAGAAAATCCTCTTTGGAAAAATCTACTCTACAAAGGCGCTTTCAAGATGACAAAAGCCATCACCCAGCACTACGATACACTAATTAGCCAAGTCTTCCTGGCATCATACAAATACCCAAAGGAAAGAGAAGAGCCAGAGATGTTTGGAAAATTTTCCTAGGGGAAGAGAGTGGGGAGGAGGCAGAATCTCAGTCTGCTAATTAAAAGAATGAACTTGAGCTAAAGGGCCACAGGGGACTGTCGTCGTAGTAACAGAATCCCAGCGAAAAAGCATTGCTTGGAGCTGCTCTTCAGGAAAAACCGCTGGGCCTGGAAAGTGTTGGTTGTGAAGCAAATGCCAAGTTACAGGCCTAAACTTGGAAGATTTTGAAGCCCTTATACCACGTCAATCACACCGATCCCCAGACGCAGAGAAGATTGCTTATAATGTTATGCCAATAGCCAGCAGGGAGAAAAACACAGGATAAATTCCAAGCATCATTTGTTAATGTTATTAAATGTCATTGAAAAGAAAGTAATCGGAAGGATTCATTCTAGGTGTCCTATCTTCTTTTGAGCAGTTCAGAATTTTAGATTTAAGTAAATGTCATATTAAAATCATTTCATTAGAGTGCATCAAATATTATCAGTTATATTGCATATATATATATTAGTATATTGTATATATGTATCAGTTACCTATTACTCTGTAACTGCTCCCTTCCTCCAAGTGCAACGACTCAGTGGGCGTTCATTATTGATTATGAGTCTATAGGTTGACTAGGTGATTCTGCTGAGCTGTGCAGGATTCGGCTGATTTCAGCTGCGCTCACTGCTGTGTCACCTACAGACTGAGTGGCTCTGCTGAGCAGGTGGGCTCTCAGATGTGGAGGGGTTTGTTAGCTGTACATTGGTCAGAATGGCCTTGCCAGAACAACCAGGCTCTCTCCCCCGAGATCTCTCATCTGGCAGTAGTCTGGTCCAGGCTCATTCCCAGGGAGGAGGCAGGGCTCTAGAAAAAGCAGAGGCATACAGAGCCTCTTGAGTTACCTTTTAGCACTGTTCATCCTCCAGCTGCTAGACATTCTTTGCTCAGCCTTGTAAGGATTTTTTCTACACTTGCACAAAGTGATATTCAGAACAGACTCATGGAAGCCCTGTACAGATATCTAGAGTTCTTTATTTGTATAGCTGCCTCTTTCCTGGAACTCTACCCTAAATCTTCCAGAAGGCTCAACCTCCTTGAACTCCAGTCTCTGTCTCCTCAACTCTGCCAGACCACTATGCCTTTTCTTGCATTCTTCCTTCTTGAATTCAGTCTAGCGTGTGTCTGGAAACATAGAGTTGAGACAATGATGAGGCTCACTTTCTTTCTTTGTCTCTTTCAAGCATCACAGAACTTCATTGACTGTCATCAGTGCCCAAAACAGTTGCCTCATATATTTTGTCTGGTTGTCTAGTTTATGGGTGAAAGGTAACTCCAGTGCCCGTTACTCCATTATGACCAGAGTTAGATGCCATTTTGAACCAGAGACCTCTGACCTAATGAATTACCTACACTAAGTATCTTCTCCTGGAATGTTTTTAACCAGACTCCTCTTCAGCCTCTCTCCCAAGTAACTAGCCAGACTGTAGGAGGAAAAGCATGCTCACTATAATATTTTATTAAATATATTAAATAGCTAAAACATTATTACAAAAAGCAATGTGATGGAGGTCCAACCTCTACACAAATCATTACATTCTATTATCTTTTGAGTCAGGTTATTTTTAGCTCTCTATTGGCAGAGATGATTGAGCTGTGATTCTTTTCGGTAAATATCCTGGATCAGAATCACATAATCACTTACTTCTGCATCATTCAGAAGCCATTCAAATGCACAACATGTTTTAAAATCCAAGTTCACAGTCGTAGAAACAAACATGTAACTTAATTTTATCATGTTATTGTTGTTCTTATTTTTGAAAGGAAAAGAGGGGATGAGAACTCAACAGTCCAAGCAGGTTTATTGCTAAACCTGAGAGGGACCCCTCTGTTCTGGCCACAGAACAAAGAAGGTGTCTCTTACAGGCTAAGAGGCTTTTTATGGCCAGGTTTTTCAGCGGGCTTTTTTGTGGGGAGGGGTCAGGGGAAAGGTGGGCTTGTGGCTTGCTGATGTGTCCTCTGGAGAGTGCTTGTAGTCTAAGTAAGATGAATGAAACCTAGGTCTCTTTGAGATGGTGGGTGGGCTTATTCAAAAAGGCGGTACTCCTGTCTGGATTCTATCAATTTTTATTATACTTTTCCAATAGGGAAACAATTTGTGGAGTTTTCTTCATGAATTTTCTTGCCTTTGAATTCGAAATATTGTAAGTTTGACATCTCTTCTGGGGCAAACACATCCTTGCCAATTTATCCCTTGTTCTAGTGTCTGCTATGGGAATTATGCCTCTGAGACATTCAATAATAAATAGACTTATAACTCCTAAAAGAACACCACACACAAGTACATTTAAGGGAGGGTGAGGAAGTCGTGTCTGCTTCTCTTAATTTCATATTTGGATTAAGTCTTTAGTATAAGTCCTTAGTAATTAAGTTTAATGGGGTAAACATAAATGTTTAGATAAATTCTTTGATTTTTTTTTAACTCACTGTAGATTTAAAAGTAATGTTCATGACCGCAGGCTTGATTTTTATGAGCATTTTTCAGTTCTCAGTCTAATGGAACAGCAATATAAATCATTTACCACACCAGCACACTAACAATATTTTACATCACTGAATTGCCCAGAAACAGGTCCATGTTCACACATAGAATAGTGTACGCACACAGACACATGCACACCCATAACCCGCACACTAAGGCAGAAATCTAAGCCCAAATCTTATTCTGGTCATATTTCCCCTTTTAGAAGAAGACATCTTGGTCCCTACAGACAAAAAAAAGAGAGCGACACTTGGGTGGGGGGGTAGCAATTTCATATTAGTGGCCTCGTTGAATATGAAGACTAAAAGAAACGATAGCCAGTTAGAATATTAATCATTTCTGGACAGCCTGCCCTAATAGCACCATTTTTATAGCTCTGTGGTAAGTTCTGCTTTCTGACTGAAATCTTCCAGTTCTACATCACCCATGTTTGTATCAGCTTTTCTAATTTTCAATACAAAATCCAGAATCAAGAAGGCATGCTCAGGAGAGGGGAGGTGGCTGGGGCGATGCATTTTCAATGAATCAGGAGCTTTCATGTCAGCTTTGATTTTGAGTTAAATGCAAACACGATAATATTAAAAACATGACCAAAGAGCATTGCTTTTGAAGTCAGAGATAAAAAGCACATGCAAAAGAAGAGATAAGTTCCCTTTCTCCATGAATCACTCCTTCTCAAGGCTACAAAATATACATAAAATGGAATTTTGCCTGTAGCTCCTTTGAGCTGTTGATATGTCTCTTGATAGCATGAGTTTATTTACACTGTCATACTAGGTTGAAATAATGAGGGCTCACTGTCCATTAGTGAAATTGCAAATATGCATTTGGAATTACAAATGGTAATTACAACCGCAGCCAGCTTAATTAAAAATATAGTTAAAATTTTCTTGTGCCAAGTCTCTTAATAGGTATCCAGGCTTCGGTTTCTTCTTTCTGCCCTTGTCTCCTTGTCACCTACTCTCAATGCCAAAGACAGAGCCATTCTGCTCCAATCCACTTCCGATCATGCGCTCTTCTGTTCAAGCCTCTGTTCTTTCCTATTTCAGACTTATAGCCAAAGGTTTCTTCAGATCCAAAAGTCCTAGTGAGAGGGATTGGCAAACTACACCCCAGAGCCAAATCTAGTCCATTGCCTATTTTTGTACAGCCAGTGAGCTAAAAAATGGTCTTACGAAACATTTTTAAATGGCTGGGAAAAAATATTTTCTGGCATGGGAAAATTATATGAAGTTCAAATTTCAACTTCCATAAATAACGATTTCTTTGAACACAGTCACAGCCATCCACTTGCAGATTTTCTGTGGTTGCCTTTGTGCTGCAGCAGCGGAGATGAGTGGTGGTAATAGGGGCCGAACAGCCCACAAATCCAAAAATATTTACTAGGTGGCCCTTTACAGAAAAAAAAACGTGCCACCCTGGGCCCTATATCTGCCCTGGGATGACAGCACCACTCGGATGTCACCCTACCATTCTCCCCGATGTTCTTGGAAGGTGGTGTGCGCTCTGCTCAGGGCCTTGGAATTACTCTTCCTCTGGCTCAGAACGTTTTTTTCTCCTGCAAACATCTTCACGGCTTTCCTCTTCACTGGCTTCATGCCTTTATTCTAATACTGGCTTCCCACGAAGTGCCTTGCATATCATCGATCTAAAAATGCAACCCTGCCCTCTCCTCTCTCTCCTTTTGTGGTTAATGTGTCGCCAAAACATGTCTTGATCTGACATTTTCAGAAATGTTTTGCTCCATTATTTTGTTGTATTGTCTCACTCTCTAGAATGCAAGTTCCATGCCGTCAGAACATGTTTATGGTTTCCCTTTTTATTTTTTTTTAACTGCTGAATTCTCAGGACCAAATCAGTGCCTGGTCCACAGTAGAAGCTCGATGAGTATTTGTTGTATCACTGCCTGAATATGCATTAAACACACAGGCACATAGTGTGATTCGGGTGTCTACCTATCACCTGGAGAGAGAAGACTGTTTGGAGATACTTTCTCTCCCGAGGACTTAAATGACGAGGATAAAGGCTTTGGTTTATATTGGCTTCTATGTGATTCTTAGAGATACTGCCCTCCCTGTGGTTCCCCAGGCCACTGCAAACCAGTACTGCTTTTCACCTCTCTTGGCAGTGTCTTTTCTGTCTGAGGTTTAGCCAAACCTGGTGCCACCGAGCTGACTGACAAGTGCTGGGAGACCTCTGGAGGCCCTCCTTTCTCTGGCTTCATAATCCCGGGTGCCATTTCTTAGATTCTGTTCACCTCTATGACTGTAATTGTACGAGCCCATCTTGATGGGAGGCCTTCTTGTACTGGGCTGTCAGCACGACCACAGACTGACTGACTCCTGAGGAAGCCATTAAATACAAGCCGTTCCTTTAGGACTGATCCCAGAAAACCCCCAGGGGAGCAGAGACCGCATCCCCTGGTCAGAGGCCCACCAGGCGCGAAACCTCAGCCATGGGTGTGCACGGCAGTAGCCTCAGTGCTAACTTAATCTTCCCAGCGACTCTCTGGGGCCAGTTGTATTGCTCCCACTTTACAGACAAGCAAACTGAGGCCCTGAGACATTATGTCATTTGCACAAGAGAGAGCAGAGCCACAACCCAAAATTAAGGCTGTGATCTGAAGTGCTGCTTATACACCACCTCTCCTAAGGCCAGTTGTCAGTGGTCAGCCATCTAACCCTGTCATCCAGCTGTTGACACAGGCATGCAAATGCAAACTTTTGCCCTGGGCCTCCCCAAGATCCATCGGAGACTTCCGGAATTCATCCTTATGGGCACCATGTGAGGACTTCTCTTCCTCCATTTCCTCCTCAAAATGCCTTCTTTTCTTCCAATATCTGTGGGGTCTTCTCTTCATTTGCTTCAGGTCTTTATACAGACAGCCCTGGCGTCTCCCTGTTCCCCGCTGAGGCCTGTTGCTCTGAGAGCAGCGACCACATTTCATCACATGGCCTCAGGGCCCAGCGTGCCCTGCCTTCCGACAAGGCCTCCTCCAGGGTCAGGTTCCATGTTCACGGACTGCTCTTTTTTTCATGACATTTCTCTCATTTTGATGCCTGTGGTTAGTGATTAGTGTATCTGTTCTTCCTAAACTGCACTCTATCACCACCATCCTTGCCTTCATGTTTGTTCCCCCTTCCATCCTGGCAGATGCCCGGCCTGATACCCACTTCTCAGCCATCAGCATCCCAATGGTGCTAATACTTTCCCCACCGTTAGCACACCTACACACAGATTTTTCACAGCCGTAGAGGTCACCCAGGGATATTCATCTTCAGCCCACATAAGATTTCTGGAGAAGTTTCTGTTTTGTTTCTTCAGTGAGATATTTCCTCTGTCAGCAGAGCTGAGCTAATTTGCTGGGTCACGGCCTCGACTGCAGCCATCAGTAAGCATCTCCCAGACTTGCATCCGTGGGTCTTGTTTGAATTCTTAGAGGGAGAAGGCATTTAATGAAACAGCCAGATAAAAGTCACTTATCCGTCAAAGCTGAATTTCAAAGGGACTTTGAGCGAGCATCTACAAGACTGCCGAGACCACTCATGTATTTAGGGAGGTGTCGTGATTGGATTTACCCGCCCCCACCCCTGAGATTGTACACAATACATTTAATACCTTACAGAACAAAATGTAAGTTGAAAAATAAACTCAGCTTTCCTTGTGGGACATGAGATACCGTCACCGGTGAGTATTTTTTTCCTCAACGTTTTATATAACTTTATTAAAAGAATAGCTGTATTAGTCAAGACAAGCTGTTCCGTCATGGTAACAAATACTCCCCATCCCAAGTCTCAGTGACTTAACACAAGTTTATGTGTTACTCGTGTCATAGTCTAATGCCAGTCGGGCCGCCTTCCTCCACATAGACCTTGAGGTCCCCCAGGTTGCTGAAGCAGAGACAGTGGGAGACAGAGGGGCACCCTGGTTCTGAACTGCGCTGGCCTGGAAACTGTGTACGTCACTTCCAATTTTGCTCCAACCCAGTTCCAGGGATCATGTCTTAGGTTCTAACCGGATTGTGCACACTTCAGAGGGGGACAAGGATGAAAGCAGGGGGACTGGCGAAGAAACGAATGTAATCCCTACTGCAGAACTGATGGTACCAGATATTCGTCTACAAAGAAAGCTTGATCTGCCATCAGTGCCCCAGGCTTGTCGAGGTTTGTCGATGTCCCTTGCCAGGGACGCCATTCTCATTTTTTCCTGAGATCATACTAGTTGCTCTTCTCCTTGGCCACTTTCCCTGCCTCTCCCCCACCACCCGACTCCCAACCTGTAACGTGGGCTGTGTAGTCATCCCTTGGTGAGAGCCTCCCTGACGATCTCCAGAACAGGTCTTATTTTGTATCTGCAGCATGAACTGTAAGGACTTCACATTTAAATTCAATGTCATGGATACCCTTTTTGTGAATCTGCCTTATACGTGTGCATAAATGGGACACGTGACACTGAACACGTAAGCTGACTGTAATTTGCAGAGCGGTGTGTTTACATATCATGTCTGAAGTCAAGCTGTTACCGCCTTTATTATAGCTCAAAATGATCTGGCGTGAAATTGGTCCTCCCATATGTTTCTGGTAATAAAACTTTCTTGGAATCATATAGTATTTTGGTCTCAACCATGAAGAGCTCCTGCTGTGGCCTGCTGGGCTCTTGCTGATCTATACATGCTCTACTCCCAAGGCAGAAAGCACTGCCTTTCAGCTGCATGCCCGTTGAATGGCCGGCTTTTGTTTCTGTGGAGAGCCAAATCGATAGTTACAACAAGTGATTAAATACAGCATGAAGATGCCAGTCATGGGTCCACTCATTAAACAGGGAGCCCTGGAGAAGGCGGGCAGCATTGGAGTACTACAAGGAAAACAGCAGTCTGGGAACAAAGAAGGCAGGTTTCCAGTTCTTGCTGGGCACTACGAGGTGACCCTGTGGCTTAGTCCCTTTGCCCCTCCATTTTTTCATCTGTATTATATGGAGATTGACCTGAAATGGCAACGCCCTGCTCATTACTCAGGTCTTGTTATTATATACTATTTGAAAACATACTAGGAGATTAGCCAGCTCTTCTGAATACATACTGAAATAAATAGATGGAATGACTTTTGATGAAATATTATATAGCCACCAAAAGGGGGTTTTTAAAACAATAAGTAATGACATGGATCATCGTATGGGAAAGAATTCCTTAAACAATACAATCCCAACTTTAAGAAAATGAAAATAAATGTGGGAGGAAATGAGGGACAAACAAATTAATAGTGCTTATTTCTGGATGTTTAACTTATGGGTGACACTTATTCCTAATATTTTTCTGTATTTTTCAGAATTTCTAAAATCTGTCAAAAATCTTTTGATTCCTTTGCATTGCCTCTCAGATTCAAATATTTGTCAAATGTCCAAACCTTGACCTTGCCTCGTAGTTTGCAACCGTGCAGACCCAAGTCTCTCCCCATGTTTCAATAACAAATATTTGTAAAATCCCCTTAATTATCATGAAATTAAATTCCCAAATAATATAACCTAACTATACATATAAGATAGATACAATGCTGCAACTATACTAAAAAAAGAAGTAACAGCACAGTAAATTAAAATAAAATAATCTACATTTTTAAATACAAATGCTTGAACTTAACGACACTAGATGTCACAGTGAAATCTCTCAAGGTTCATGTCATAGACGGGAGAATCGTGGATTTGGCAGTTCCTAGTATAGGCTGCTCCAGGTATGCAGACAGCAATTCAAATACCATGATCTATGTGGTTTTGGGGGATAGGACTTTGCAAAAGAGGAAAAGCTAGTCAAGTTCCAACCACATACAGGCTTCTCTCGATTTACACGATAGTTTACATTAGTAAAAGTCAATGAATGTTAGGATCCTACGAAAATACATCATTACTATGTAAATGGAGCTGAGGTTCTAATCTCAGTTAGTTGTAAACAGGTTTTTTCCTTGTGAATGGCATTTGAAAGTTAGGCGGAAGGTGAGACAATTGCTCCTTGCGCAGGACCATCTTATGCATTAGAAGATACTTGCATCTCAAGCCACCTCCTGTCTTTACTAAATGCATACAGAAACCCCATTAGCAGGGCAACCAGAAATGCCCCATATATTTTCACAATTTCCTTTGGGAAAACTCCAATGCTTGGTTCCTATTCCCTGAGTATAGCATTCCAACTCATGTCTCTGTATTTTCACACACACTGGTCTGTCCATCCGGGGTGTCCCGCCTCCTTAGCTTCCTGCCCAAATATTGTCACACTTCATCAAATCTGAGGGGCCTTTGACATCTATTATGCACCATGATTTATGTGCCACACCAGGAAGGAAAAATGCTGCCAAGAAATCTGTGGCATGCTACTAAATGCAAAATGTATTCCAATTTCTGAGATACAAAATGTGAAGAAAAATATGCATTTAGAATCGGGGAAGTCTGGTCTTCACTGTTCAAAGCCAGGCTGCTTTAGGGAGATGGTATACCTTAGTAAGTACAGACCCAGGATCAGAGCCAGCAACCAAGCTCAAACATTGGCTCCAATGCTCAGAGCAGTGGTACCTCCCTTTTCTTAACTCTTAAAATGGGGATAATGATTAGGTTTTCAGAGAATTAAACAAGATAATTCACCTAAAGCATCAAGTTCAATGTCCAGCACATAGTAAGCCTTCAGTGATTCTTTGATTTATTAACAATGGGCAGTTGTAATGTCACCTGCACTGTGAGTTTGTCCTGGATTCTGTCCATCAGAAGTACGTCTTCCTTTTTGGTGAGCTGTTCCTACATTTGCAGCTTCTGTCTTTGTTTCCTTATTTGGGTGTGAACACTCTGAGAACAAGGCTAAGGACCAGCCACCTAGAAATATGCCTGCCTGCTGCAGAAGCCGGAACACAGTAGGTCTGCAATCAGCCTTTCAAGTAGTAAGCAGCATGGGCAAGCTGGGAGAAAATACACTTTTGATTTTCAAACTTTTAGCCCATCCCCTATTTTAAACAGCAGAGCATCCCAGACATCTTCAGCCAAAGCCTTGTATGTGGACTTGTAAAGGGGAGCTGTTTGAGTTGAAGATGTTGGGAGCCCCACATCCCCATCTACCATCCCCCAACCCAACTAGCCATTCAGAGTTTCAACAGGGTCACCAGTAGTCTTGAAGGCTCATTTGGAAAATAACATTAACATCTGCATGCACACATGACATGCATGTGCATACACACGCACACATACTGTAGCCCTGAAAGAGGAAATAATGCTCAGTTTCTGAAATAGCAGCTAACACTTACTCATTGTTGAGTCTAGGCCAGACACTGTGCTATACTTTCCAGACATGATCTCCTTTAATCCTTGTGAAAATCCTAGGAGGTGAACACAGCATATTCCTAATTCCCTGACGAGGACCTGCAGATTAGCTCACACAGCTGACAGAGTGGGGCAATTATCCCAGATCTTTGAACAGAAGATATGATGCAGCTTTGATTTATTAAATCAGTGTCAGAATCATGTGTATCTGGTTTGCATCTCTTCTCCACAATAATCCTACTAAGATTTACTTAATGATCTCTCACATTCATGGATTTTAGATACAATATTTGATCAGTTTTCAGCAGTTTCTTAGTGCTGCATAAAGCTGTGTATGAATGAAAAGAAGATTTTTCTATCTATAATTTCAGTCCCAAATAGTCAGGTAGAGAAGAGAGGGGGACAGGAGGTGAGATTTTATTAATGCATCAAGCCAGGCTCTGTGTTGGGATGAATTTCTGAAAAGAACAGTGAAAAAGCACTCTGATAATGCAAGCATCATTACAGTAGACATGTGGCTTCTCCAGATAAACAGACTAGCTCTGATTTCTCTCCGAGGAGCAATACAGTCGTGTAGTTTTACATTTGATGACCTGAAGTCAGAAAACCAAATGCTAGCTTTTTGTTGGGGCTTTGTGGATTCAGCCCTTAATTCTCTTCTCTCCCCAGTGATTCACGGTCCTAAAAACAGAGCAAAGATGATGAAAATTGTAACCAACAGCTTAGTAAATACGCAAATCATTTTTCCTTCTTATTGCCTTTGAGAAGATGGCATTGCAAATTTGCCAACTCATTTTTTTTCCCCCAAGGCAGTGAAAGCAGAACTATCTGTTAAGAAATGTGTGGAGCTTTCAAAACCCCATTGAGCAGCCCCCAACATCTGGAATTCAAACTGTTGCAAATGTGGGGAGTGAAATGCTCATTAAAGCTTAGAGTGATGTCCAGGGATTCAATCTGACTGTTAGAATTCCTATCATCTTGTAGAAGTCTTGTCTCGTGTTACTGAAATCTCATAAAAGAGCACCAGATGCTGTCTAAAATAGTAGGAATGGTTCCCTCTGTATATACTTTCTCAATGAAAGGTACTTTCATTTAAACACACAGCCATTTGCTACACAAAGTATGTTTACTTACCCAGAACTCAACCACAAAATGTTTAGTTGGTCCAACCCAGGATGTTCGTAATGATGAATCTCTTGTTTTACAGTTTCTTTTCAGTCATCAAAGAAACACCAGAATCTGTTGAGTGTCTCTGTAGTATTTTGCACATTTGTAGTATTTGAATCATTTCAAAAGTTTTAATTGTCAAAGTGCAGGACAGCAAACGCTACCTCCAAACATACTTGTTGGCCCCGCCCCTGCCCAGGCAGCCATCCGTAATGGAAGATGGAGCTCTTTCCTCCAGACCTCTGATCTAGCCTTAATTATTATCCAAGCCACTGCTGAAAACTGGGCAGCACGAATGCTAAAATACGGATTCACATTTATTTGCTAAAATATGGAATAACATTAACGGATAAGGTTTTGTAAAAAGAATATCATTCAGTTAAGAGCTAGATTGCAGGATTCTGTTGATCTTAAAGAAAACTGTATTGTGTGGATTGCATTTTAATTGCCATTGATATGTCTTTTCTATGATGTAAGGTATTTTTTTAGTGATGTAAAGCTGAACAAACCTCTGCGGGGTGGTGAACTCAGGCAATGTCAGGAATATAAAGTAATAATCTATATACTTTAAAGGGTTAAAATGTGAATAAATTAATGTGATATGTATACATAGTATATAACAACATATCATATATTGTATTATATTACATACGTATTACATATTACATATAATAGATACTCTTTGTTTATATTATATATTAATAAGAGCCTGTACCATAATAAACAGAAGTAGCCAACACTTAGGAAGTATATTTATGCAACTTCACGTGCTATTTTTTACATACAGTTTGTTATTTATACATATTATAAAATGCACAGATCGTAAGTGTAAACTTCAATACATACATTCATATAATACACAAATGTATATGATCTCTTTCCATCACCCCCAAAACTCCCTGTGTCTATCTGTTAAGAGTACCCAGTATCTCGATGAGTTTTACCTGTTTTAGAACTTTTAATAATGCAATAACACAATATGTACTCTTTGCGTCTGACTTCTTTCATTCAGCAAGCAAAAATCATTTTTAGATTAATACCTCTGGTTTTATGTAACAATAATATGTTCCTTTTTTCATTGCTGGTTAATATTCTATTACTTGAATGGCTTTATCCATTTTCCTACTGATATATATTTGGATTGATTTCAGTTTAGGCTTATTATAGATAAAGTTGCTATGTGAACATTGCTATGTCTTTTTGTGGGTGTATGTTTTCATTTCTCTTGGGGAGATATATATGGGAGTAGAATTACTAGGTCATTTGGTAGATGTATATACACATTTGTATGAACTTTGCAGGTTTTCTAAGATATTGAATACTTTCCCATCTCACCACAGAAATATGAGACTTCTAGGTGCTCCACATCCTTGTTAATATTTGATAATGTCAGTCTTTTTAAAGTTGTAGCCATTCTACTGGCTATGGGGCAGTATCTCCTTATATCTGTAATTTGTGTTTCCTTGATGACTCTTGATAATGAGCAGTTTTTCATGTGCTTATTGGCCATTCATGTATCTTTTTTTGTAAAAGGCTGATGAAATTTTTTTTCATGTTTTAATTGGGTTGATTATCTTTTCGTTATTGACTTGTAGGAAAACAACTGCATACTGGATACAAACCCATTGTTAGTTATAACCTTTGCAAGTATTTTCTCCAAGTCTGTACCTTTATTTGTATTCTTTATAGTGTTTTTTAAAGAATGAAAGTCTTTCATTTTGATGAAGTCTGATTTATGATTTTTATATCCTATCATAGAAATCTTTCCCTACCTCCATTTTGCAAAGATTAAAAAAAAATTTTTTTCTTAAACCTTTATAGTTTTTTTTCCTCAGATATAGGTGTAAGATCCATCATTATTGTTTGGTTTAATTTCTGTCTATGGGATGAGGTGAAGATAGAGGTCATCTAGATGTTTCAATCACCATTTAAAACTGAAAAAACTTTTTTCCTTAATGAATTGCCTTGGTACCTTTGCAAAAATTAGTTGGTCATATGTGTGTGGATCTAGTTTTGGAATTTCTATTCCATTCCGATAATTCACTTGACTTTTCTTATGCAAATACCACACTTTGATCTTGCTTTATAATAGGTCTTAAGATCAGATAGTGTACATCTTCCAGCTTGATTCCTGTTTTTCAAAATTTTATTTCTAATGCTAGTAATGGAGATTTGGGAAATGCAATTTAGAGTAACAATACCATTTACAATAACATAAAAAAACATAAAATACCTAAGGATAAATTTAATGACAGATATGCAAGACTAGTACATAAAATAGGGCTGAGAGAAATTAAACAGCATCGGAATAAGGGATAGGTATGCCATGTTCATGGATAGAAAGATTAAATATAGCTAAGGTGAACATTCTCCAAAGTTATCTGCAAATGAAATGCCATCCCAAAATTCTAGCAGACTTTCTTTTTGGTAGAAATTGACAATTGATTAGGAAGTTTATATGGAAATATAGAGAACCTAGAAAAGTCAAACAATTGACTCCTCAATCTCTCCTGATGGGGTGGGATTCCAACTGGGTGTCCTTCCCAACTGGATAGTGCTGCTGACTAGATGTTCATACAGGGCTGCGGGCTGGTATTCACAATTGGCCCCCGGTGGTGATCTTCTGCTGGGGAAGTCTGCCGTCTGGTCTGTCTCATTGAGAGCGACTCCAGCCATATCCCACAGGTAAGTGGGGCTGTAGACGAGGCTCTGCAGCTTGGTGGTACCACAGGCTGTGCTCTAAGGCTGCCCAGGGTTACTGTTCAGGCTCCCTGGCTATGTAGGGGCAGAGGCTGTGCTCAACAGTTAGACAGGGCTGCTGTTTTACCTGAGTGAGGCTGTAGGCTCCATGGCTGCTGGGTTCTCTGGCCAGGCTTCCTGGAGGGGCAGGACTGGAGGGCCATCTCAACAGTTGAACTGGGCTGCAAATTTGTTTCCCTGCCCAGCAGGCTAGTAGAACAGGCTTCATGGCCCTTATGGGGACTCAAATCAGGCAGAACTACTCTGCTCCGCCACCCCACCCCCAGACTCCCTGGCCAGGCAGGGCCACCTGCTCTGCTCTGCTGATGGGCAGAGCCACTGCTGGGGTCTCTGCTCTGGTGCCCCTGCACAAAGGACTGAGGCTGGCCAACATCTGAGCCACAGCTGCTGTAAGTCCCAGCCCTTTCTCTATCTGGTCCCCAGAGGACACTACAGAGTCCTCCAGTGATCACTGTGTGGTGAAACTCTAGTGGGACCCCCAGGAAGTGTCCTGCAGCACCAGGGGAGCTAGATGGCCACCTTGGACTCTCTTATTCCACAGGAGAAAGTAGGTGCAAGGGGCCCTCTAGGTGCGAGCCGTGCCAGCCTCGGGAAAGGCAGGGTGGTCAGATGCAGCTGCTCCTCCTGCCTGTGCATCCTGGTTCTTGTGGTCTCTGTGGTCTGGGGGAATGCTCAGCCTCATCCTGGGCCCAGGGATTTCTCACAATGGTGTCTTGTCCATGGATAGTTGCTAGTCGTTCTTGTAATGGGAGCTGAAGTCAGGAACAACCTATGTCATCATCTTAACAGTATCTCTTCAATAGGTTGCCTCCTTCCCATAGAATTAATGTTTTGTTAATTTTATTAAGTGAAACTCTATGTATTATTTATTTTACTCACAAATGAGGAAGCTGAGACACAACAAAATGACTTTGGCAAAATGACTTTGCAAATCAGAATTGGTTATTTATATATGGCTTAACTTTTTAAGAAAGAATATCAATCACTCCCAGTCCATAATTTAGGCATCATATAATGAAGATCAACTTTAAATATGTCCACATTTACAATAGGACAAGAAAAGAGGTACAGTTTATAAATATTAGGATGTAGAAGACAAAATTATAGTCATTTTCATATTCTTTCTCTTCCTAAAAATCCAAGTGAAGAAAATTAACCTACAAGAAGTGAGTTCCAAAAGATGGCCAGTGAAATAAACTTGCAAAAAATCAATAGCTTTTCTATGTGCTAAAAATTGTCAGTCAGAAAAATATGACACAATATAAGATCGTATTCACAGTAGTAACAAAAAAAGCAATAGAGATTAATCTCTGGGAAGAAACTTTATGAAACACAGGGCCAAACATTTTTAAAGAAAGCACAGCTTTTCAGAGGGATACAAAATAAAACAGGAATAAAGGGGAGTCCTGGTATCTAAGGGAGCAAATTAAATTGAGAGAATACTTATCTGGAAGAGGTGGCCCAAATCCTCCTCATGAGAACTCAAGCTCTAATTTGCTTAGGTAATCAGTGGTAACTCACTTAACAAAGTCCTAGGTAATGAGACGGAGCACTAGCAAGTTTGTTAATAGGTATGATGTTAGAGAAGATCAGAAGTAGGGAGTATCAGAAAAGATACTAACCTTTATTGGAACTCTCTCTTAAAGGAATGACTTTCTTAATAGATTAAGACCTTCTTAATAAATTAAGAGCAATTTTTCCATGGAGGCACAAGAGGAAACTGAAAATTCTGCTACTCTGGGCAGTAGATAATTTTTAAGATATATTCTTTTTGCTCACAAATAGGAAATATCAACATTGCACTCAGGAGCTGCATTTGCTGTTGCTCTAGAATAAGTCAGTCTCATTATTGTCCCAGTTCATTAAGTCTTCCTCCTCGCTGCATTGCTGGACAAAGCTTCAACAGCCATGGTAGGAAGGTATCACCTATGCACACAGCAGCCCTTCGAGAGGAAGAGGCAGAGCAGCAGCCTAGCTTTTTATCTTGGCTCTGAACAGAGGCAAATGATATTTTTAAGACTCAAATGAGAAAATGGCAACTCTAACCATGACCCAAACAATAGGTACCTACAGTTGTTACAAATGTTAGTCTAACAAAGACAAAAGACAGTGTCTTTGTAATCATCCTTGACCTTGTATTTCACAACGTTCTGACTGTTTTAAGTGGTCTCCTCCACAGTTCAGATTAGGGCAGGGGTCACCACACTTTCTGTAAAGAGCCGGAGACTGAGTAGTTTATGCACTGCTGGACAGATGGTCTCTATTGCAACCCCTTACATCTGCCATAGAATCACAAAAGCAGCCATAGACAATAAGTGAATGAACGAGCAGGAATTGTGTTCCAATAAAACTTTTTTTCTGGTCACTGAAATTTCAGCTTCATATAACTACATGTGTCATGCTCTTCTTTTGATTTCCCCAACTATTTAAAATGTAAAAACCATGCTCAGCTCCTGAGCTGTGTTAGATGGTGACTTGGATTTGGCCCACAGGCCATAGTTTGCCACTCCCAGGATTATGACATTCACTGATGTCCCTTTTGACAAAACAATCATTAGGGAAGCTGGGTGTTGTATAACCTAGTGGTTGGGAGCCAGGCACTGAAGTTAAAGCAGGCTTCCTCTGCTCCTTACTAGTTGTATAACCTTGGGCCAGTTACTTACCTACCTACCCTCAGTCTCCTCACCTGCAAAATGGGGATGTTAATAGTACTAACTAATCTGTGAGATTGTTGTAAGGATGCAGGAATCATAATACATGTAAGAAACAGCACAGTGCCTGGTACACAGGGAATGTTATTAAATAGAAGCCACTAGTTACATGTTGACATCGAGCTTGGGTGGGAAGGAAGTGTAAAGGACGTCTTTGGACCAACCCTGGACTATCATGTCCACTAGGACAAATGATTATGGGAATAAATTGGTCAGTTGTGTTCAGATTGTTTCATTAGAGCTGAGTGTGCAGCCTGTGTCCATTACCTGCACACCTAGCCTAGCTAGCTTTAGCTGGAGGACTGTTGACTTGAGGGGCTTGGAAACAGGATTCCACACCATGTGTGGGGGTTTCTGTCTTGTTATGTTGATAAGCATTATCTGGGCCTTACACATGGAAAAGGGGTATGCAGAGGAGTGTGAAAGTCCCATCTACTGATCATGGATTCGAGGGCTTTCATCTGGCTGCTCATTTGTCCCGCAGAGTTGCTGGTCCACAGCTCTTGACTCACAGCCTTGAAGTTAGTTAGGCTGGCCATTTATTTAGAGCTGCAGAGAATGGGGGTTTAATCATTTGCAAACACTCCAACAAATAGACATGTACATGACCATACAGCTCTCAGCTCAAAAATAGCATAAAACTGTCACCTTTAGCCCAAAATGGATGGACTTAAGGGGGCCTTTAAGGAGCTCTCTCCAGTGGGGTTCCCCAAGGAATACATTTCAAATAGGACGGTAAGTGGTAGAGTTATAAGCAGAGCAGCTAGGTACAGTAACCAAGCTTTAGAAACTCAAGTTTTTGAGTCAGTCACTCCAGCAGAATTGCTGGAATTCCTACCCCCAGTTGCTCACCGGGTCCCTGAGGTTCTCCGGGTCTCCCACCACTCCTCATGAATGGCCTTAGGTACCTTCTTTCAAAGCAGATCTCAGCTGCCAAATTTGTTTTTATTAGCAAGTGAAGTTCATGGCGACTTGTGTCACAGATGATGGTTTTAGCAGCTTTTTCGTTTTTTTTTTCCCCTTCAAGTTTTATGTTGCACTTAATGGGTATGCTGCAGGTACTTTGCCATAGCAGGCATGGGGTGCCTGTGTTTCAGCTGTGGGCACCTCCTGCCATCGTGTGCCTGCTCCCAGTGGCACTTCAGATCAGTGCCCGGGAACACAAGGAGGCAGACTTCTGGACTTCCCTTCCAGTGTCACCATGGCCGTGCCCACAGATAAGCCAAGAGACCAACAGGACTCTACCTGAGAACAAGGACCCCGACTCTGAGCGCTGAACCCTCCCACTGAGGAGGCAGGAGGCGGGGTGCCCCCTCCTCCAGGCTCTGAGTCAAAATAGCTGCATGAATGCTACTAAGATTATTTTGTGATTTTTATCTCCAAGTTAGGCACAGGCTGGTGACTCAGCAAATTGAATGTTTGGTGAATGGATTTTCAGTGTATTGACCTACAGTCATCTCCTTTCTCACTTCTGGCATATTCTGTGTCCTCTGTCATTGCGCATGCCGTTCCTTCTGCTGAAACTCCTCCCTCCATGTTAGTATCCCTCGAGGTCTTCCTTCCACTCCACTGGTGACCACATGGTCAGAGGGAAGAGTCCCCTTGCCAACTATCATGCCCTTGCGTTAGCATCCTCATAGTTCCTTCCAGCCAGTGCTCTGTGCTTGCAACTGTTGTGAAGTAACCATGGTCCCTGGAAGCATGCCCAGCCTGAGGCCAGTTTCAGATTGGCTTTTGTGGTCTGCCCAGTTCTTCTGAGATGGGGCTTTTACTATTCTGGGAGTTTCACATTATGTGTGAAGAGTGCCTTTGACCAATATGTCCTATTAGAGAAGCTTTCCAAACCCACAGGCCTTCTCCACTTATTTCTGTTTGAAGATGTGCTTATTATTTTCCAGCCATCACTGTAAGTTGCTTCAACAGGCACTGGAACTAAAACAATTGACATATCAATATATATGTAAGAAGACAGATTAACTATTGGTGACTAAACATGTATACATGCTGTGTTAAAGGCAGATTGCGGATGCAGGAAAAAGACTATTGCTTTAAATCAGGCCTGGAAACATTTAACAGAAGTTTAAGTTTGCAGCTATTAAAATTTTATCAAGCCAATAAGGGGGGGCAAATGATCTAGCTCAGCAAACTTTTTCAGTAAAGGGCCAGTGAGTGAATATTTCAGGGTTTGCAGACTACACAGTCTCTGCCCCAATTATTCAACCCTGCTATTGTTGCAGGAAAACAGCCATAGACAAAATGTCCAGGAAGGAGTCAGTGATGTCCCAATAAAACTATATCTATAAAAACAGGTGCTAGGTCAGATCTATTTGATTTCCTGTAAAGCAGAATATGCTTTGTGTTATCCCCAAATCTGAAAAATGTGTGCCTCTAGACCTACCTAATCTTAAATTTGATCAGTAGCCTGTGCCATCATGGTGCCGTTAAAGATCACTCTACTCCTGCCTGGCCCAGCCAAGTTTTGTGGAGAAATAATTGACATACATCACTGTGTAAGTTTAAAGCATACAGAATGATTGTTTGATTTACATGTATTGAGAAATGAATACCAGAATCAGTCCAGCTAACATCCATCTTCTCATATAGATACAACAAAGGGAAAAGAAAGAAGAAAAGCAAAAAGGGGGGGGGGGGAATGTTCTCCTTGTGATGAGAACTCAGGATTTGCTCTCTTAAGGACTTTCCCATACATAGTCATCACATGGTACATTATATCCCTAGTACTTATTTATCTTATAACTGGAAGTGTGTGCCTTTTGACCATCTTTTTCCACTCCCTCCTCCCCCTTCCCTCTGTCTCTGGTAACCATAAGTCTGATCTCTCTTTCTCTGAGTTTTTTTCTTTTTTAGATACCACATATAAATGAGATCATACAGTATTTTTCTGTGTCTGACTTATTTCACTTTGTATAATGTCTTCAAGTTTCATCCATGTTGTTGCAAATGGTAGGACCTCCTCACTTTTATAGCTGAATAATATTCCATTGTGGTGTGTATGTGTGTATATATATATATATATATACACACATACACACCACAATTTCTTTATCTATTCATCCATCATTGGATATTTAGGTTGTTACCATGTCATGGCTATTGTAAATAAGGCTGCTATGAACATAGGGGTACAGATACCTTTTCAAGTTAAATGATTATATTTCAAAGTGAAGTCAAACAGTTGTACTAATTTGTAATTGTCAGGTGTGCTTTGATTTCCCTGGGCATGCAATTCTTCCATATGTCCAAGAACTGCCAACATCCCAAAGAAGAATTCTTTAATCAAGACATCAATAATAAAAAAGTAAATTGTCACTTGGAAAAATACAGCAGTGACATTAAGGAAACAGCTGAGGCATCAAATACTGGAAAGATGAAAACCTTAACTGCAGCAATGATAATAGTACCATTTATTTAACACTCAGTCTGTGTTTGAATCTGCTAAATCTTTGTACCTTAAAAGAGATGGGGATATCATTATCCCCATTGTAAATTTGAGGGAACTGAGTCTCTAAGGTTTTCAGTGTTGTCCATGGAGTCCAGAAAGGTCTAAATTCACAGTACATGCTCTTAAAAGATAATGTTGGTTGAGGAGTTGGCTCTGGGTGTCCCTGAACAAGCAAATCAACAGCTCCCACCTCACTTTCTAAATGGGTAAGTCAAGGGTTGATCTCATTGACTGTTAAGATCCCTTCAAATACTCTTGATTGAGATAATATTCAGTTACCCCCAAAGAAATAGGTCTTGAGTATGTTGTGCCCAACATTGCTAGATTCTGGTGATACAGACATTTTTTTCTTGGAGTTTGCTTTCTAGGAGTAAGAAACTATTGTTTTGAATAGAACACAGGGTATATTTTACTGCTCTGAAGGAAAGAACAGTTGCTCTAAGTACAAAGATATTCTTACTGAAACATACTATGGGCCACAAGGTTTGAATATAAAACTTAACTGTTAGTAATAATGTAGCTAATGAAAATAAATCACCTAAAGTTGGGTGAGGGATTTCATTTAAAAGGAAAAAGGTATTGAAGAACTGAAAGTATTTTACTTAAATGTAAGAGTTGGAAACAAAGTTCCAACTAAAGACTAGAATGACTAGAAGGATTCATGTGCAGGGAACAATAAAAATACTTATCATTCTAGAGCCAGTCTGCACAGGAGTTTTATGGGTGCAAGCAACAGAATCCAAGTATGACAAATGTAAACCAAAGAGAATTTATTAGGACAGTATGGGATCATAGTGTTTCAGGACTCACAGAATTAAAGGGAAACTGATAACAGCAGGCCCAGGAATGACCCTGAACTAAGAATACAGAAAGGTTATCAATCATGAAATAACCTGGTTCAAGATGCCAGCATCCTTTTATTCTCTCTCTCTATTAAGTTCTCAAAATTAAAACTTGAGAAGGCGTGCCTACTGGTGGGGGTTTATTCACAAGTAAATCCCTGTCCTATTCCAGGAAAGAAAGTATTTTTCCCTCACTAGCTTCTCTAGGAAGAGGCAACTCTTTGGATTATCCTACTACCAAGACTACATACAAATAGGAAAAGGATCCCCAAAAGGAAATGATATTAGAATGGGTAGGCAAAGAACAGTGTCCCTACTAAGAATATTACCTGAAAACAATGAATTTACAAATGAGTTCATGCCCAACTCTTGGATTTATTCAGACAAATGCCAGAGTTTATTGTCAAATGATAGCCACTTCATTCCATTTGGCCACAGCTGACCTTAGATAATTGGCTTTCAGGTTTCCAAATTGTTTCTAAATGTGAATTGGATTCCTAATTTTCCTATCCCAAACAGTAGATTCAATTATGTATATTAAGCACCTGCTAAATGAAAATGAGGTGGGTGGGGGAAACAAGGAATATGGAGTTGTTGAATGCTACTGCGGTGAAACTGGTTTTCATCATATGGTGTAAAGTCAGGTATTTCTCTTCTATCTTCTTGCATATGCATCTGTAACTAAGCTCAGGAAGTTCAGTAAGTCTAAAGGCATTTCAAGTGAGGTACTATTTGATAATGAATCAAGAACTTCCTCTACTGCTCTTACCTCTAGGGAGAAATCTTGCATTCACTCAGCATTTTACTTGCGCCCACTGTATGTCAAAGGCTAGACTAAACTTGGGGTATTACTGGAATGAAAACATCATGGTTTCAATACTAGAGAAGAGTTCAGTCTGGTCAGGGACACAATTTGCTAAGTGCTATGATGGAAGCAGAAGCTAAGCCTGGAATGGGGGTTATGGGAATATAGAAGAGGCTTATAACCCAGCTTGAGATTCCAGCAGAGTTCCGGGAAGATGAAGCCTCATCTTCTCTCACCAAAATTATAGTGCGGTGGTTTTCAACATATGATCCCCTGATCGGCAGCATAAGTCTCACCTAGCAACTCGTTGTAAATGCGAGTGTAGGTCCCTCTTCAGACTTACTGCATCAGAAACTCTGAGAGTGGGGCTCAGCATCTGTGTTCTAATAAGACCTAAAGTGAGTAATTCTGCTATGCCTCAGGCTTAAGAGCCACTGAGACATCAAAATGGCTGAGAATACAGACTTTTCTATTAGACCAGTGGTTCTCAATTCTGGCTGCACATTAGAGTTGCCTGGGGAAAATTTTAAGTTCTTGTTGCTAAGTCTAAATCAATTAAATCAACTCTCAAGCATTGGGGCATAGGCCTCTCTCTCTCTCTCTCTAATTTACATATTATGCAAATACATATTTACATAAACACATATTAAATTTTTTCCCCAAGTGATTTGAATGCTATACCAAAATTTGCTAATTCACCCTTCAATTATTGAATGCTTTCTGAGTGATAAAGCAGAAGGTAGACAGAAGGCAATGTGAGCAAGGAAAAGAAAGAAATGATGTTTTTTGAATACTACCTGCAGACACTGAATAAGGGCTAGAAATACAAAGAAAGAATAAATGGAAATAATTAAAGAAAGGAAAGGGAAGGGAGGCAAGAGACACAAGTTAACCGTGAGCTAGATACTCCACAAACATTACTGCATTCAATTCTCATGACAACTCTTCCAGGAGGCTGATATTAGACCCATTTTAAGAGTGAGAAAACAGATTCAGAATTTCTTAGGGCTCTGAGACTGGTAAGCAGCCGAGTCAATAGTTGAACCCAAGGCTGTCCACCTTCTAGTTCCCAGGCCTCCTCTTTGTTCACTGAGTGGGCTCAAGCCAGACTCTTTTCTATCAAGTCCTAGTTCTTTTGCTTTGGAACTATGCGACCATCAGCAAATAACTTAGCATTTCTCTACATCAGTTTTCTTCTCTATAAACTGGGGACACTAATAGCACATGGATTGTCATAAGGTCAGATGAGTTGGTAAGATATGAAGCTTTTAAACAGCATCTTCAACATCATTAAGTACCAGTGCGCTTGCTAGCATAATAAACAATAAAATCACAGGACTGTCACAGCCGAACCTATTATCAAAAAATCACTCAACAAAAGAGCTAGAATATAAACAAGTTGACTACAGTGTGACTGTGTTAAAGTGCAAAATAAAACTATAAAAGTACAGAAGACTTCAGATGAAGTACCAGTTGTAGATATTGACATTAAAACTTTAAGTATACCTTTTGTGCTGGAAATCCCATTTTCATGAATCTTTTCTACAGGAATGGGAAAACTTCAGTGGAAACAAAAGTACAAAAGTGTGTCTTGCAGTTTGCTTTGGGGGAGGCGGGATGGGGTGACCCAAATAAAACAGAAGAATTTGAAGAGTTGGAAGAGGAGGAGAAGGAGGAGGTGAGGAGAAAGGAGCAACAAGGAGAAAAATCATTGGAGGAAAAAAAAACAAAAAATAATCTACATGTCCACCGATTATGGGATAGTTGAATAAAGCACAGAATGTCCATAAACAGAATATTATACAGTCGTTTTAAAAGTTAGATTTCTCCATGTATTCTTAATGGGATGTCATAGTAATAACCCTCCAAAAAAGCATGTTTATGTGGTATGAGGCCATTTAGAAAATAAACAAAAAAGCCTACACAGGTTTGTGTAAATTGACACAAGCACAGGAAATTGTGGGGAGGGTTCCATATCAGTTTGGTTCATATTATTGCTTCAGAGTTTAGAATTGGATAAGTAGATGGGAGTTGCTGGCTTTTTATTTATTTGTTTCATTTTCTTGTTTGTTAAATAAAGGAAGAAGAAATAGCATTGGAGATAGTACCAACACTTCAGTATGTTTAACTCTGTCTCTCCCATCCAATTAAGAGGTTCTGGAGGACAAGAGTCCGGATATATTCATCTTTCAGCCTCCAGGGTAGTGCAGACAGAGGCACATGGGTAATGAGAAATCCTATGAGCTGTGTTGAGACTCATTGTTGAGCGATCTCTGAACGAAGCATTGATATGTCACATGAAAGGTGAGGGTTTGCATGGTAATCACCACTACAACCAATAGGTTTAGCTTCAGTTTCTACATCAGGGTCTTTGAGACCCAGCTGAAAGAGAAAATAATTATAGTCTTGATAATTTAGATTTTGTGTACAAAGACTCTGGGGCAAATTAATACCCCCCTCTTTTTTGTGTGTGTGAGGTCTTCATTTGTAAACTATGATGATTTGGGTCAGGTTTGCCATCAATCTTGTCTTTTCTCTACTCAGGGAAATTATGGAGATAAACAAAATTAAAAGGTGAATGTTCTTGGAGTCCTTAGAAATAAGTACTGGCAAATTATACAGGTTGCATATAATGTGCTTTGACTGAACAAATCAAGGGTTGTTGTTCGACAGAAATCAGAGTTGAGGTAACTTCCAAGTGGGTATTTCCTTGAATCTTCCTGCTACAAAAACATTTTGTAGCACATAGGCTTTGGCAAAATGTGCTTGCAGTCTCGGTCAGGGCCCCCTGATGATCTGATCAGTACTCCACTAGAGTGAGAATGATGTGAGTAACTTATTACAGGGCAATGAAGCATGCTTAGAATTTATTGCCTTATGTCCCAGCAAATGTGAAATATAGGCAAGCTCATTCAGTAACACCTTGAAATCATCTCAGAGGTAATAGATTAGTCAGCTTTACTTAGCAAGCAGGCAGTGTTGATCATTTGTCATTTGTAGGTGGATTTTTATTTCCCTTTTCTTCATTGTCTTAAGAATGTTGGTGCTTTAAGAAGAGATGAACTTCTGGGTTCATTTTTCACCCTACTCCCAGACTATGTACCTTGACCACACTGGGACCCAGAAGACTTTGTGCGAAGCAATCAGATTTCATTTGCCACACACAGTGCTTTGGCCATACTGGCAAAACTTGCTTCTTCTGTGTGCTAAATCAATATTCCAATCTGGTCTTCTGGCAAAGTTGACTTGAACTTGCAGCAGAAATTTAGCAAAAAAAGATGGAAAGCTAAAAAAAAAAATGTTAGATAAACTCTTACATGTCTAGATCTTTCTGAAAGGACTAAGTTCTTAATGGATCTTTCTGAAAAATCCCTTGACTCTAGATGAACACCATGAAAATCTTTACTTAGGGAATTTCATGTGAGAATTGCCTGGCCTATTCCTGGATTCCTAAGGTTGGGCCAGTGATAATCTGACAACCAAGTTACATATTTGTCAGTGTGTTGGCAGTTGTTTCAAAAAACAAAAATCTGACTCAAATTATCTTCAGTAAAAATAATTTATTGGCTGAGGTAAAGAAAAGTTCAGAGTAATCTTCAGGCATGAATCCAGGTGCTCAGATTTTGTCATTAGGGAATCTAATTGTATCTCTTTGTCTTCTTCTGTTTTGGCTTTAGGCAGGCTCTAGAGTTATTTCAGAAAAATGCCCATCAATAGTTCTAGACATACATCCTATTAGAATGTTCTATAAAGAGAATTTCTTTGCTACAATGATTTGACCAAAATTTTATGGTTGATCTTATTGGTTTGACTTGTGAACTGCTAAACCAAACGTGGTATCCAAGGGGGAGAAATGCTCTAATTGGTCATGCCTTAGTCATGTGACTATTGCTGGAACAAAGTGAGTAGATTCACTCCTACATAAACTGTATGGACTAAATTAAGGAGGATCTCATTCCAAAAGAACAAAAGATGAGCTATTACTAAAGCACAGGGAATGAACGATGGACAGGAAAACTAAACGCACCGACCAACACAAATGTCTGTCTGTTGGGGATGGAGCCGGACGACCACTGACATCAAATGTTGCTCACATCCCATGGTTTCCTTTAGTGGAGTCTCTGATAGAGTAATCAGACTGTGACCACTGAATCAAGCCTTGGGAAAGGGCATTAGTAAGCTATTTTACCCTCCCTTATCATCTCCTATTTAATGACTTCCTTTGGAAGAAATTCACACTACTCAACTTAGTATGTACCTTACACTGAAAATCATCACAAGGTCCTTCCATTTGATCCCTTTTTTTTTTAGTTTTTTTTTATTTTGGTATCATTAATATACAATCACATGAACAACATTGTGATTACTAGATTCCCCCCGTTATCAAGTCCCCACCACATATCCCATTACAGTCATTGTCCATCAGCGTAGTAAGATGCTATAGACTCACTACTTGTCTTCTCTGTGCTATACTGCCTTCCCCGTGCCCCCCCGCCCACCATTGTGTATGCTAATCATAATGCCCCTTAATCCCCTTATCCCTCACTTCCCCCCCTCCATCCCCAGTCCCTTTCCCTTTGGTAACTTAGTCCGTTCTTGGGTTCTGTGAGTCTGCTGCTATTTTGTTCCTTCAGTTTCTGCTTTGTTCTTATACTCCACAGATGAGTGAAATCATTTGGTACTTGTCTTTCTCCGCCTGGCTTATTTCACTGAGCATAATACCTTTGGGTAAAATTGTAACATTTTCAGAGTATCTCGCCTGGCTTTAGTATATTTGCATATCCTTAGGGGTGGAGAGAAGTTCATCTCCATGTCAATAGGTAATTACCTGGGCAACCGAGGGTGTGTCTGAACCTGAGAGTTTAAGGGGAGGGGCTGGCTTGCTTCCTTCTGGAGCAGGGGAGTCGACTCTGGACTGCAGTTTGTAAGCAATAAACGGGTTTTAAACTTTATTTCTCCCTTTAACTCATTTCAGTTTTTAGAGGTATTTTGCCCTGGTATTTCCTTTCCCCGGACTTACAATACCCTCTAGCTCCATCCATTTTGTTGCAAATGGTAGGATTTGTTTTCTTCTTATGGCTGAGTAGTATTCCATTGTGTATATGTACCACATCTTTATCCATTCATCTGCTGATGGACACTTAGGTTGCTTCCATTTCTTGACTATTGTAAATAATGCTGCGATAAACATAGGGGTGCATGTGTCTTTTTAAATCTGGGAGTTGTGAGTTTTTTGAAGACGTCTTTTATTATGTTGAATTCCCTTTTACACCTAGTTTATTGAGTGTTTTATTATGAAAGGATGCTACATTTTGTCAGGATTTCTGCATCTATTGAATGATCAAAGGGGTTTGTTTTTCATTCTCTTAGTAAAGTATGCTACATTAATTGGTTTTCTTATGTTGCATTACTGTGATAAATTCCATTTGGTCATGATAGACAATTTTTTATGCTGTTTAGATTCAGTCTGCTAGTATTTTTTTCCTGATTTCATATTTGTAAGAATACTTCTCTGTAGTTTTGTTTTATTTGGTTTCCTTTTGGTGTCCTTCTCTGGCTTTGGGATCAGGATAATGTTGTTTTCCTCATGGAGTGAATTCAGAAATGTTCCCTCCTTTTCCATTTTTTAGAAGAGTTTGAGGAGAATGGTATCAATTCTTGCAAATGTTTGGTAGAATCTTCCAGTGAAGCCTGTGTATGGGACATATGATCCTGTTCCTTCGCATGTCTGAAAATTTTTTTGGAAGCTGGACATTTTAAATAACATTGCAGCAACTTTGGGGGCTGGTCCCCCATCTCCTCCCATTATTTTTATTGTTGTTGTTTTCTTAGTAATTTGTTTATTTGTTCAGTGCTTGGCTGAACTAATTCTGAGACTGTCAGTTCCACCCTCACACTCCCCAGTCCTGTGGTGTATCACCTCTGAAATCTCTGCTTAGATTTTTTACCTCCTATTTTTGCTTTTTAACCTGGCTACCCAGGGCCACTCCTGGGTCAACATAAGCCACTTATAGGTCAAAGGTTGTATGTATGTAAGCATCCTCGGCCAGTTCGGTTTTTGCCTGTCATTGCTGCCCATGTGGCACGGAAGCTGCTATTACAGTTCAGAGTTTATTGGTTTCTGCCTTATGTTAGCCAGAGATTAGCAATTTAGAGTTGTATGACCTCTGCTGAGAGGATGCAGCCCTGGGCACACACACCAACTTCCAGATGGCCAGGCTTGACTGGGATATCATTTTAAATCCTGGCTTCCTAGGAGCGCCCCAAGTAGGAGCAATTTCTTGTTGGTTGGGTCAGTGTTGGTCAGAAGTCCTGGTAAGCACCTTGTGCCAATGGGCCTCCACCTGTTCTGACGGGGCTGGGTGTGGCGTGCAGAGTGTTGTCAAGTCTGCCCCGTGCTGCTCTGGATGCCCCCGAGGGGGCGCAGTCTCTGGTGCCCAGAGTTGTCTGTGACCCAGGAGGGCCGCTGGGATCTGCTTATGTCCCTTCAGGCCTGGAGTTTTCTCCCTGGCCACAACTGTGAGCTACTCATCCCTGAACCCTGCCTCCTCCTCTGGGCAGGCGCCGGGGCCGCTTCACTTGAGCTGGGCATGGGGAGTGAGGCGTGCTTACAAGTGAGCACCTGGGTCGGGTGGGGTGGGGAGGCAGCCCTGGTTTTCTGGGATTGTGCCTCTGGGAGTGGAGAGTGAGTTGAGGTGGGGAGATGGGGGCCTCTGGGTGCTAGGCACTGGGACAGCTACGGCCCTGCAGCAAGGGCTGAGTGCTCTGGGCCCGTCACATTGGCGCGGACTAGAGCTGCCGCAGCACGCAGATGGCATGGTGAGAACTACCCTCCCTAGGGTGAAATGGTAGCACCAGACTGAGCTGGGGGCGAGGACATCCTGTCTTCTGGCCCCACCAGCCCTCAGTAGAGCTTCTATAACGGCACTGGGGTGGGAGATGCAGGGGGTCATGACTCAAAAGCCACAGACCCCTGCTTTACAGGTTTGATAGATTTTCCTGAATGAATGTTTCTCTATTTGCTGTATGACCTTATGCCATTTCCAGAGACTGAGAGTTCGTGTTTTAATATTTTCACCAGTTCAGTTGCTGTTTTGCAGGAGAGAGGGTCTGCCAAGTGCCTTACTCCACTGATACGGAAGTTCCACCCCTGCACCTAATCATGAACCCTGGGGACATTTCCAGGGCGCTCAGATAGGACATATTCTTTTCCACTAGTTGCACAGGATGTCACTGGTCTGGCTGTCCTGCCACATTTAAAACAGCATTTCCCAGCTGATGGGTATCCAGAAGGTTTCCGATTTTTCACTATTGCAGTCAATGACATGTCTTCTCTTGTATCATATTATTTTTTTACTAAGGTATTATTGATATACACTCTTATGAAGGTTTCACATGAAAAAACAATGTGGTTACTACATTTACCCATATTATCAAGTCCCCACCCATACCCCAATGCAGTCACTGTCCACCAGTGTAGTAGGATGCCACAGATTCACTATTTGCCTTCTCTGTGCAACACTGTCTTTCCCGAGACCCCTCACACCATCGGTGCCAATCATAATACTCCTCATTCTCCTTCTCCCACCCTCCCCACCCGCCCTCCCACAACTCTCCCCTTTGATAACCACTAGTCCCTTCTTGGAGTCTCTGAGTCTGCTGCTATTTTGTTCCTTCAGTTTTGCTTCATTGTTATACCCCACAAATAAAGGAAATCATTTGGCATTTCCCCTTCTCCACTTGGCTTATTTCACTGAGCATAATATCCTCCAGCTCCATCCATGTTGTTGCAAATGGTAGGATTTGTTTCTTTCTTATGGCTGAATAGTATTCCATTGTGTATATGTACCACCTCTTCTTTGTCCATTCATCTACTGATGGACACTTAGGTTGCTTCCATATCTTGGCTATTGTAAAAAGTGCTGCAATAAACATAGGGGTGCATATGTCTTTTTGAATCTGAGAAGTTGTATTCTTTGGGTAAATTCCAAGGAGTGGGATTCCTGGGTCAAATGGTATTGCTATTTTTAGATTTTTGAGGAAATTCCATATTGCTTTCCACAATGGTTGAACTAGCTTACATTCCCATCAGCAGTGTAGGAGGGTTCCTCTTTCTCCGCATCCTCACCAGCATTTGTTGTTCATACACTTTTTGGTGCTGGCCATCCTTACTGTTGTGAGGTGATATCTCATTGTGGTTTTAATTTGCATTACGCTGGTGATTAGTGATGTGGAGCATCTTTTCAGGTGTCTGTTGGCCATCTGAATTTCTTTTTTGGAGTACTGTCTCTTCATATCCTCTGCCTGTTTTTTAATCTGGTTATTTGCTTTTTGGGTGTTGAGGCATGTAAGTTCTTTATACATTTTGGATGTTAACGCCTTGTCGGATATGTCATTTACAAATATATTCTCCCATACTGTAGGATGCCTTTTTGTTCTGTTGATGGTGTCCTTTGCTGTACAGAAACTGTTCAGTTTGATGTAGTCCCATGAGTTCATTTTTGCTTTTGTTTCCCTTGCTCAAGGAGATGCATTCAGCAAGAAGTTGCTCATGCTTATATTCAGGAGATTTTTCCCTATGTTGTCTTCTAAGAGTTTTATGGTTGCATGACTTACATTCAGGTCCTTGATCCATTTCGAGTTTACTTTTGTGTATGGGTTTGAACAGTAATCCAGTTTCATTCTCTTGCATGTAGCTGTCCAGTTTTGCCAACACCAGTTGTTGAAGAGGCTGTCATTTCCCCATTGTATGTCCATGGCTCCTTTATCATATATTAATAGACCGTACATGGTTGGGTTTATATCAGGGCCCTCTAGTCTGTTCCATTGGTCTATGGGTCTGCTCTTGTGCCAGTACCAAACTGTCTTGATTACTGTGGCTTTGTATTAGAATTTGAACTTGGGGAGCATAATCCCCCCAGCTTTATTCATCCTTCTCAGGATTGCTTTGGCTATTCAGGGTCTTTTGTGGTTCCATATGAATTTTAGAACGATTTGCTCTAGTTCGTTGAAGAATGCTGTTGGTATTTTGATAGGAATTGCATTGAATCTGTAGATTTCTTTAGGCAGGATGGCCATTTTGACAATATTAAGTCTTCCTATCCATGAGCACGGGATGTGTTTCCATTTATTGGTATCTTCTTTAATTTCTCTCCTGAGTATCTTGTAGTTTTCAGAGTATAGGTCTTTCACCTCTTTGGTTAGGTTTATTCCTATATATTCTATTCTTTTTGTTGCAACCGTGAATGGAATTGTTTTCTGGATTTCTCTCTCTGCTAGTTCATTGTTAAGTGTATAGGAATGCCACAGATTTCTGTGTATTAATTTTGTATCCCACAACTTTGCTGAATTCAGACATTAGATCTAGTAGTTTTGGAGTGGATTCTTTAGGGTTTCTTATGTACAGTAACATGTCATCTGCAAACAGGGACAGTTTAACTTCTTCTTTGTCAGTCTGAATGCCTTTTATTTCTTTGTGTGGTCTTATTGCCGTGGCTAGGACCTGCAGTACTATGCTGAATAGAAGTGTGGAGAGTGGGCATCCTTATCCAGTTCCCTATCTTAAAGGAAAAGCTTTTAGCTTCTCGCTGTTAAGTATAATGTTGGCTGTGGGTTTGTCATATATGACCTTTATTATGTTGAGGTACATGTCCTCTCTACCCATTTTGTTGAGAGTTTTTATCATGATTGGATGTTGAATTTTGTCAAATGCTTTTTCAGCATCTATGGAGATGATCATGTGGTTTTTGTCCTTCTTTTTGTTGATGTGGTGGATGATGTCGGTGGATTTTTGAATATTGTACCATCCTTGCATCCCTGGAATAAATCCTACTTATCATGATGGATGATCTTTTGATGTATTTTTGAATTCAGTTTGCTAATACTTTGTTGAGTATTTTTGCATCTATGTTCATTAGGGATATTGGTCTGTAATTTTCTTTTTTGTGGTGTCTTTGCCTGGTTTTGGTATTAGAGTGATGCTGGCCTCATAGAATGAGTTTGGAAGTATTCCCTCCTCTTCTACTCTTTGGAAAACTTTAAGGAGGGTGGGTATTAGGTCTTCACTAAATGTTTGGTAAAATTCAGCTGTGAAGGCATCTGGTCCAGGCGTTTTGTTCTTAGGTAGGTTTTTGATTACCAGTTCAATTTCATTGCCAGTAATTGGTCTGTTCAGATTTTCTGTTTCTTCCTTGGTCAGTCTTGGAAGGTTGTATTGGCCTAGAAAGTTGTCCATTTCTTCTAGGTTATCCAATTTGTTAGCATATTATTTTTCATTGTATTCTCTAATAACTCTTTGTGTTTCTGTGGTATCCGTAGTGATTTTTCCTTTCTCATTTCTGATTCTGTTTATGTGAGTAGACTCTTTTTTTCTTGATAAGTCTGGCTAGAGGTTTATCTATTTTGTTTATTTTATTGAAGAAATAGCTCTTGCTTTCATCGATTCTTTCTATTGTTTTATTCTTCTCGATTTTATTTATTTCTGCTCTAATCTTTGTTATGTCCCTCCTTCTACTGACTTTGGACCTCATTTGTTCTTCTTTTTCTAGTTTAATTAATTGTGAGTTTAGACTGCTCATATGGGATTGTTCTTCTTTCCTGAGGTAGGTCTGTATTGCAATATACTTTCCTCTTAGCACGTCCTTCATTGCGTCCCACTGATTTTGAGGTGTTGAACTATTGTTGTCAGTTGTCTCCATGTATTGCTTGATCTCTGTTTTAATTTGGTCATTGATCCATTGGTTATTTAGGAGCATGTTGTGAAGCCTCCATGTGTTTGTGGGATTTTTCATTTTCTTTGCATAATTTATTTCTAGTTTCATACCTTTGTGGTCTGAGAAACTGGTTGGTACAATTTCAATATTTTTGAATTTACTGAGGCTCTTTTTGTGGCCTACTATATGATCTATCCTTGAAAATGTTCCATGTGCCCTTGAGAAGAATGTGTATTCTGCTGCTTTTGGGTGTAGAGCTCTGTAGATGTCTGTTAGGTTCATCTCTTCTATTGTGTTGTTCAGTGCCTCTGTCCCTTACTTATTTTCTGTCTGGTTGATCTGTCCTTCATAGTGAGTGGAGTGTTGACGTCTCCTAGAGTGAATGCATTGCATTCTATTTCTCCTTTTAACTCTGTTAGTATTTGCTTCACATGTGTAGGTGCTCCTGTGTTAGGCACATAGGTATTTATAATGGTTATATCTTCTTGTTCAATTGACACTTTTATCATTATGTAATGTCCTTCTTTGTCTCTTGTGACTTTCTTTGTTTTGAAGCCTATTTTGTCTGATACAAGCACTGCAACTCCTGCTTTTTTCTCCCTATTAGTTGCATGAAATATCTTTTTCCATCCTTCACTTTTAGTCTGTGTATGTCTTAGGGTTTAAAGTGAGTCTCTTGTAAGCAGCATATTGATGGGTCTTTTTTTTAATCCATTCAATGACTCTATGTCTTTTCATTGGTGCATTCAGTCCATTTACATTTATGGTGATTATCGATAGGTATGTACTTATTGACATTGCAGGCTTTAGATTCATGGGTACCAAAGGTTCAAGGTTAACTTCCTTACTATCTGAGAGTCTAACTTAACTCACTTACTATGCTATTACAAACACAATCTAAAGGTTCTTTTTTTTTCTTCCTCCTTTTTTTCCTCCTCCATTCTTTATATATTAGGTATCATATTCTGTACTCTTTTTCCATCCCTTGATTGACTTTGGGGATAGTTAATTTAATTTTGCATTTGCTTAGTAATTAGCCATTCTACTTTCTTTACTGTGGTTTTATTACCTCTGGTGACAGCTATTAAATCTTATGAACACTTCCATCTATAGCAGTCCCTCCAAAATGCACTGTAGAGATGGTTTGTGGGAGGCAAATTCTCTCAGCTTTTGCTTACCTGGAAATTGTTTAATCCCTCCTTCAAATTTAAATGATACTCTTGCCAGATAAAGTATTCTTGGTTCAAGGCCCTTCTGCTTCATTGCATTAAATACATCATGCCACTCCCTTCTGGCCTGTAAGGTTTCTGTTGAGAAGTCTGATGATAGCCTCGTGGGCTTTCCTTTGTATGTGATCTTATTTCTTTCTCTGGCTGCTTTAATAGTCTGTCCTTATCCTCGATCTTTGCCATTTTAATTACTATATGTCTTGGTGTTTTCTTCCTTGGGTCCCTTGTGTTGGGAGATCTGTGCATCTCCATGGCCTGAGAGACTATTTCCTTCCCCAGATTGGGAAGTTTTTAGCAATTACCTCCTCAAAGACACTTTGTATCCCTTTTTCTCTCTCTTCTTCTTCTGGTACCCCTGTAATGTGAATATTGTTCTGTTTGGATTGGTCCCACAGTTCTCTCAATATTCTTTCATTCTTAGAGATCCTTTTTTCTCTCTGTGCCTCAGCTTCTTTGCATTCCTCTTCTCTGGTTTGTATTTCATTTATCGCCTTCTCCACCGTATCCAACCTGCTTTTAATACCATCCATTGTGCTCTTCAATGATTGGATCTCTGACCAGAATTCATTCCTGAGTTCTTGAATATCTTTCCATACCTCCATGAGCATATTAATGATTTTTGTTTTGAACTCCCTTTCAGGAAGTGTCATGAGGTTGATGTCATTTAAATCTTTCTCAGGAGTTGTATTAATAATTTTACTCTAAACCAGATTCCTTTGGCGTTTCATATTTGTATATGGCGCCCTCTGGTGCCCAGAACTCTACTCCATGGTGCTGCTCAGCCCCTGAAGCAATGTCGGGGGTCACAGGGGAGCGGTATTGGTGCCTGGGGGGAGGAAAGGGCTGTTTCCTGCTTCCCGGCTGCTATGCGTGTCTCCACTGCCTGAACCAGTGGGCCGAGCACACAGGTATAAGCCTCTATGCTTTGCGTTTATAGTTGCTGTAGACATATCTCCCCTCCGGCTGGCCTAACGCCAGGGTATGTTTTGCCGGTTTGCAAGCCAGGTGGGGCTGGCCGGGAGAAAGGTGCAGTAGGCTGCATATCACAGAGGGGGTCTTTGGAGCTGTGTAGCCAGCCAAGGAGCTGGAGCACCTGGAGATAGTCTAAAGAGGAAGATTTCTTTTTCCTCCTTAAATATAAGAGTCTCAACCTTTTGGGCAGAGTGCACCCAGACAATTTTGTCTACCTGTCCTCTCTTCTGAGCAGGAAACTCTGTGCAGTCCTTGCTCCTTTAGCAGCCCTCTTGCTAAGGGCTTCCTTGTTAGGAAGTCTCTCAGAGTGCCCACTTTTCTTATGTCCCAGAACAGCTGGACATGGATCCCTGCTTTCCACAAACGGCTGGAATCTCAGTCTTTCCAGGAATTCTGCCTGTCTTAGCTTTCCAAGCCTGTAATCACGAGAGTATCATGCAAGCACCATGAAATGTAGGTTTGTGCTCCCAGAGCAGATCTCCAAAGTTAGGTATTCAGCAGTCCCAGGCCTCTCTCTACTCCCTCCCTGCTCTTTTTCTCTTCCTCCCGCCGGTGAGCTGGGGTGGGGGAAGGGCTTGGGTCCTGCCGGGTCACAGCTTTGGTTACCCTGTTCTGTGAAGTCTGCTCTTTTCTCCAGGTGTATGCAGTCTGGCACCATCCTCTTTCCTGTTGCTCTTTCAGGATTAGTTGTATTAATTGTTGTTTTGTATTATATGCAGTTTTAGGAGGAAGCCTGTGTCTCACTTCTCATGCTGCCATCTTTAATCCAATCTCTTCATTTGATTTTTGATGTCAAAATCAGAAGGTACTAATGACCTCAATATTCTAAAGGAAAAAAGAATTTCCAGGGTTCACGTAAGACATTTGGAAACTGGAATGGATTGTTTAAAGAGAGCTTGAATATAAGAGCGCTTACATTTTTAAACACTAAATTGAAAAGAGGAGAAAGGCTTGTATTAAATTTTAATGTTAGGGAAATTGGCTCTGTTAGGAGGTATAAAGCTGTACAGCCTGTAAAGTCATGTGAGTGCATTCAGACTTTAAATTCTTCCTGAATGCCATAGGAACCATTTTACATTAGTCACATCTAAATTGAAGAGGGTAGTTTCAGAGTTGAAGTTCTAGGAGGAAAAATGTAGCCAGAAATCATGCCTCCCCCAGCCTCATATAGATTCTATATTATATGTGTTAATCATGGAAACTGAAGGTTTTATTCTAAAGCTAAAAGATTTGTGTCCATGTCACAGAGCTGGACTTCTAATTCTCTCTCTTGGAAGATGAATACAAAACAGGAGAGGTTTGGGAAAGATGAAAAGACCAACTGAGTATCAAAGAGGAAAGGGATCCTAAAATGTAATACTATGGTTCATCTTCTAATTAAATAAGGATCCAGATATATGCCTATTGCCAGTGAGGACATTTCAAAGGGAGATGCTTCTCCTTCAAAGCAGGACAAATTAAAAAATATATAGTCCCTATAATCTGTGTGGTTCAGTTGCTTTGGTTAGCTTAAAGGGGACCTATATAAAAATGAGCCCCTCTGTGCTTTTTTAATTCTTTTTCCAAACTCCTATCATAGAAATACATTCAGTCATTTACTCACTTACTTGCTTAAGAAATACTTATTAAGTATCAGCTATATTCCTGGCACTGTGGATTCATCAGGGATCAAGACAGACAAAGCCAGTGCTCTTCAGGAGCTGACAGCTCAAGACTCAAATATCAAATTAATAAGCAAATATACAAAATAGTTATGAAACATCTGATCCAATTTCCTCATTATTATTTTTAAAGAGGGATGGTCTGTGTGCATGTGTGTGTGTGTTTGTGGAGGGGGTTCTGTTCTAGATTTAAAGTGACATAATCAAATGCAAATTGTGGACTCTGATTTGATCAGAGATTTATCACATCAATTGAAAAAGATGACTGAAATAATTGAGAAAGTTTGAATACAGCCTGGGTATTATGTGTCTTAATGCATAATTTCACCTCCCCACTTCTGTTGCTATTTATTTGTTGGAGAAACTAGATTGTTCTGTAAAATTGTCATGTGGGTTTTGTTGATTGAACCCTGTGGTATCATTTAAGAAGTCACTCTGTCATTTGACGTTTTTGGAGGTCAAGTTCCACCTCCATCTTCCTCCAAGAATACTTTCTGGCGGGGGGGGTGCTGTGTGCGTCCCATTACATTGGTCAAGAGGCATGGGATGTGCAGTGCTGTTTTGGGAAGTCATGATGGGCCAGGGGGTTAAATGCCATCAACCTGACTCTATCACAGAGTTCCCTATCAGCTTCTCACCTAATGGCTTTAACAACTCTTGATCCATTCTTTCAATAGGCTTGGAAGTGGCAAATTTTCTCATTCTGTTAGTTCTTCTACATGAGTTGCCTGGAGCTCTGCTCTGCAGAAAATCTTCCCTGATGTTGTACGGTCATGCTGAGGTGCAGTTTCCAGAGGGCTGTCAGGAAAAATGCTTGATTTTCCCCCTTTTATTTACCAGAGTTTCAGCAAACCAGCCAAGGAGGGTTTCTTTTCCTGTTTGTTCATTTTTAGTATTATTGTGAATATATTTTTAACATATTTGTTTTTCTTTTTTATTTTTTTGTTTGAGATTAATTCCAAAGGGTGTTCCTTCAAGTCCTTTTGACATAATTTCTAGTCTTTCATACTGATGCTGGTGCAATAAAATGCTCCTAACTCATCCTGTCCTTTGCCTACTCCAGACTTAGAATCTGCCATTTCTCCAAAGTGCTATGGTTTTTCTTAGAAGAAAATGGCATCTGAACACAATCTAGGTGCCGGGTTACTAGTCATACCACACTGGCCTTTGCCTTTTGGCCTTTTGGACAAGATAGGATATTGTTTCTTAAGAAAAACTATGAGTTTATACTGCTATTACCAATTTAAGTGTATGGTTATGAGATTTTTACTTAACATTTTGATTCTATATTTGAATCTTTTTTATGATGAAAAACTTAGTTCCTAATGATATTAACATAACATCCAATTTGCCTTCATTTCAATCATGTTTATAAATGTGTGAGTATGAATAATACCACTACTATCATTGGCATATATAGTATTACTTACGTCTACATTTATATGTGTCTATGTGAGAAAAACAATATCACTAATTATTATTAAAACAGTTTTATCCTTATAATGTATCCCACTAAGTACATACAATCAAATTACCATATTTTAAAGCCACTTAAGATAAAGTCTGTCTATTTGGTTAAACACTCACGTGGTTGCTTCATTTTATTTTGCTTTCATTTTAGGAGTTGCTTTCTTTTTTAAGAATTTATTATATTTTTGCTTTATAACTGTGTAAAAGTTAAGTTAATAAATCAAGAAATATGCAGAGAACTTCAGCTTCTATCACTACCCCTTGACCTCTTTTTTTCCTTTGCCCTTTTTCCTAACATTTCTGATGTGTCCTTCTGTTTATCTATAATATAATCAAATATATACATACATTTGTATAATGCTCCATCCTTAGATAAAACATAGATACTATAGGTAAGGTTTTATACCTTGCTTTTTCCACTTTACAGTATATTCTAGAAACCCTCTAAAGCAGCATATTAATATTATGGTATTATTTTTGACAGCTGCATAGTACTCCATCACTTGGATGCCCTATTGCTTACTAAGTCAGTTCTCTACAAAGGGGCATTTGCACTGTTTCCAATCTTTCACTTCAAATTGGGGTGCAATTAATAGCTTCATACACATGTGGGTTTTGTTTGTTTTGTTTTTTGCTGGCCTGTCTTTAAGATAGATTCGTAGAAGAGGGGGTGCTAGATCAAAGAGTAGATGTATATGGAATTGTGCTCTACATTGCTAACTTCCACATAATATTTTGGTTTCCCACCAGCAATGTACAAACATGCTTCTTTCCCTCACAACTACACCAACAGATTATTTTTGTCAACCTAATAGGTGAATGATAATAACTGCTTCACTGAAGAACTGTCAGAGGTGAACTCAGATCTTAGATCTTGCCTAACACTCTACTAATAATTCAAGCAATAAAACGAGTAGGCAAAGACACAGCATGGTTCTACCGAGGGACCCCAAACCATCAGATGCATCTTCAAAAACCAACATTCTCCCCCACATTGGAACATGTTTCTGTGTCAGAGGAAGATGGACACCAACAATGTGTGTAGCACCCATCAACCAAGGAAGCTGTTTGGGGCTTGTTAGGTTTTAGGCTCTGTTAGTCATGTAGAGACTGACTTCCATTCTATGAGACTCAACTTCCATCTTCCAGCTCTCCTTGCTCCATACATTAATAAATTCCAGAAGTTTCTTTATAACAAACACTCTAGACAAACCAGGTGTATCCTGGTAAACATGCAGGAAAGTTTAAAAGGAAGTCTGTTTGAGGAGAACCCCAAGAAGAGAGGGAGGGAGTCACTGTTCTGCTCGGGATGTTTCCTTCCTATTATCTTGGTGATGATCTAGCATTCTTCTTCTGAGTCAAGGTTGGTCACCTTTCCTTATATTTAAGGTCTGTTTGCATTTTCTCCTGTGAACCATCTGTACATATTCATCGCTTATTTTTCTAATAGGAGTATTGAACTTTTTTTTTCTGACCTTTTTTATGTCTTATAGGAGTATTAATCCTTTGGTGTAAATTGAAAATGTCTTTTCCCTGTTTTGCAACTTATATTTTCACTTTGCTTATAGGACCAAAGTTTACTTTTATATAATCTAATTCATCCATCTTTTCCTTTATTGCATCTGGATTTTGAATTATAATTAGGAAAGCTTTCTGCATATCAGGTTACAGAGGGATTCATCCAGGCTTATTTTCTAATATTTGTATTGTTTCATTTTTTTCTTTATGTCTACATCTTTGAGCATTTGGAAATTAGTATGCACGGTAAGAGAATTATACCCAGATTTGTCTTTTTCCATACTGCAATCCAGTTATTCAAACATCACTTATTAAAATATCTATCTTTACCCAATTGAGTTGCAATTCTGAATTTATTGCATACTAAATTTCCATATACAGTGGGGTCTGTTTCCAAATTTATTTTCTGATCCATTGTTCCCTATATCCATTCATGTACCAATATCACACCATTTTAATTTTAGAGTTTTATAAGCATGTAATTACCTGTGAAAGCTAGCTATTCTCCACTCTACCATCATTCTTTCTCTTTAAGGTCTTCTGGATTTTTTTTGACTTTTTGTTTTGCCAAATCATCTTAATGGTACGCTTGTCTAGCTCGATAAATATTTCTATATTTTTACTGGGATAATGTTGAATTTATAAATTAAGTTACAGAGAACTGACATATTTATGATATCATATCTTCATTTAATACTGTGTCTTTCTTTTTGTTCATGTTAAGTTTTTTGTCCCTCAAGGTATTTTACAGTTTTTGTCACAGATCTTCAACATTTCTTGTTATGTTTACAGCTAGGTATTTTATTCATTCATTCATTTTTATTTCTCTTCTTTTCGATTACATCTTCTATAGTCCATCATCTTATATATACATAAAGGCTCTTGGTTTCAGAACACACTAAAATCAACACATTTTATACTTACTTTATTAGGTTATCTTATCATTATTATATCTAATTACTATTGATCTATTATTAGAGCTATCTGTTATTACTATAGATCTATTACTAAGTCTAAATATTTGTTAGGTTATCTACTTTATTAGATTATTTTACTATTTGTAGTAATTTTCCATGATTGATTTAAGTTTTCCAGGTATATAAATAAGTCACATGAAAATAGGAATATATTTACATCTTTTTTCCAATTCTTATCCCTATTCCTTTTTCTTACTGTGCCATACATAGTCCCTTAAACTGTAAGATGACACTAATTTTATCTACCTCATAATTTTGTTGTATGCGTTAAATGATCTAAAATATTTAAACTACTTAGAGCGGTGTCTGAAATGTAATAAAACCACAATCAATATTATTGTTATTGCACATTTGATTGTATATATATATATATATATATATATATACACACATAAATAATGTATGTAGATACATAATGGTGTGTGTGTATAAAAATTCATGTGTTTAATGAGACATTCTAAAATTAAGCACTTATTTCTAATAGCAAGCATTTGCACACCTGTAGTTTGGAATTATGTGG
This sequence comes from Smutsia gigantea, assembly GCA_032199065.1. NCBI lineage: Eukaryota > Metazoa > Chordata > Mammalia > Pholidota > Manidae > Smutsia > Smutsia gigantea. Next base: position 34,216 of record JAVSCE010016479.1, on the reverse strand, counting down.
GTCAAAATCACTTTCTGAAGAGATTAGTGTTTGCAGAACCTGAGTCATGTGTCACTTTCACAATTTTTGCCATATCGTCTATCATACCATTTCTATTCTTACTTAGAATTTTTCTTTAAATAGGAAAAAACTTTTTCTTTTAAATAGGTATGTAAACATAGATTTTATATATATATATATATATATATATATATATATAAAATGTCTTTTTATGTCTCTTTACATATTACATACTATATATATATCACTGGCTTAAATGGAGAAACAGTATTTTTCTGGTACATATTAAAAGAAAGGCATTACTATTTTAAAACAAATTTAACACCTGAATTCATTTCCCAACATTTTGGGAAGTGTTAATTTAGGCAGGAGTCCTCTTTTTACCATCTCAGATAGTTGAAAAAATTATTTTTGAAAACCTCTTGAGGACCTCTTAAAATCACTGTTAATTATAGCTTGAGTGTAAACTCTGTAAAGGTGGGGCCTTTAGTCCTATTCACTGCTCCATAAATATTTGTGGAATCTGCTAGCTAACTCAGTTATTTGCTGTCTTCTTCATGCCATGCTCTGGGGAGTGAAGTGGGAATTGCCACAATATGTTTCCCTACTATGGCTTATGGTTAGTGGGCATCCCATGAAATAAACAGCAGAAATGTGAACTTGTGTCACTTCTAGAAAACATATTAAAAAATAAGGAATCATGTTGGTTGGACAACATGTTTTCAAGAGTTGTTCCTCAGGATAGTTGGTTCTGGTATGAAGCCATGTCTTCATTCACATTTTTCCGTTGTTTCTGGAAGTTTCCCTGCAGATTATTTTTGAGTCATGAGGTTTTAAACTTTGCAGAGGGTAATGCTGATGTTATCACAATATAATTAAAAATTTAGAAATGGGGGGTAAAATCTAGCTAGGGTATATTTGGCTTTAGTTAGATCTGTAGCTTATATAACCTGCAATAACTCAGTCCCCAGTGCTAAATGCTCCCTCTAATTAGAAAGGCTCACTTTTATCATTGATGGTTAAAATTATTGTTAACTTGTACCTAATGGCCTTACTTTAGGTATTCTTATAATCAGAAATGAGTGGGCATCTTGTTTATGCCTTTCAAAGTAAGATTCACACAAAAAAATGTCCTATTAAGAAAATAAGGTCACTTTATAAAGCATGATTCTCTCACGTTCTACTTTGTTAAATGGTGTAGTTTGTATGTTTTCAAAGTGCCATCTACATTCTATAATTGGAGCAATATATTTTTCTTCCAAACATTTGACAAATTAAGGATCCCAAGGTCTCAAACAACTTTTCATAGCATGTGCATAATAATGCTGGAAGCTTCAGTATATTTCAATTCAAGATGAGGATTGGCTATTAGTAGGAAAGCAAGATTAAAAGAAAAAAAATCTAGGCATGGGCAGAAATATGTGAGTTAATCGTGGCTCAGCCATTCACTATGCTGGGGGACTCTGAACTCCTCTGGGCCTGTGTTTCCCATCTGACGAATGGGGACAACAGGGAAGGTAAGAAAGGAGTCTGAGAGGAAGGAGAATTCAATTCAACCAACATTTTCCTGAGTCTCTGTCACATGCCAGGTCCTTCCTAAAGTGCAGATGAGACAGGGAAAAACAGGATGAAGCCCGGTCTTTACGGTGTTTGTCATTCATTATGCAGACAGGAAAATTAAGATAATTACATTATAATATAGCGAGAGAGTGAGTGTCAAAATAGGCAATGGTGAGGAACCAAATGATAAGTAGACAATCATTTCTTCATTTCTTCATTCAACAAATACTGAATACTCCTTATGTGCCAGAGACGGAAGACACTGGAGACTCACCATCGAACAAAACATGTGCCATTTCCTGCCATTTCATTTCACAATACAGCAGGGATACAACATAGAGAATGAGACTGGGTGGGAGACCCACCAATATTTAAGATGTGGCAGCTGGAGAAGCCTCTGTCATAAGACGATGCTTCTCCCAAGACCTGCAGGAGGTGGGAGGGGGAACCACATGCAGCCTAAGGAAGTGTGCCAGGCAGACGGAAGGGTGACCTCTAAGCCCCGAGGTGTCCTGGGAGAGTCGCAAGAAATAAGAGTAGAGCACAGGTATTTTAGGGCCTTATGGCCATGGTAAGAATTTCAGGTTTTACTTTGTGTGAAATGGGGACCATGAGGTAGTTTTAGGCAAAGAGTGACATGATATGATTGACATGTTTTTAAAAGATCACTCTGGCTACTGTGTGAGGCAAGGAGATAAGCAGGAAGAGAGAGACAGCAGCTTCTATGACTCCCAAAGGAGAGAGTACTTTTACATCAGGATGTAATAGGCATAAGGCGAGGCAGTAAGAAGCTGGAGAATGCTGAGCCATCCCTTGCCCTATGGAAACTGGGGTGTGGAAGAAAGTGTAACTCTCCTTCGATAGTCTACAGAAAAGCAATGCTCTTAGAGGGGAGTAAGAGTCCAATCATACCAAGGGATAGAGAGTGTGGACAATGAGAAGGTAGGTTGAGGAACCAGAGGGGAGTCCGATAACCATGTAACTGGTTTCCCAAGGAGCCCAAGGTTTTGGAAGGGAGGGAAATCGAAGGAGTTAGTGAAACAGAACAGCGTGTGGATGAAATGCATTTACAGGAAGATAGCTGGCCAGAGGGGCTTCCACTTTTCAGTATTGACAATATATAGCTGAGACAGAACAGCTAATGGATACAATGTGGGAGCTGAGTTCTAATGCAGCCACATCACATTTTCACATGATACTAAGGAAGAGTTGGCAAAGACAACCTTTTGGTGAATGCTGATTAAAAACTACTTATTTGAAATTCTTCCTACTATATATAAATCCTTCAGGGGGACACTCCCACTTCTAGAAGTTTATTATCTCAAATAATTAAGGGCATGCAAACATTAACTATAAATATATATAATACAGCATTATTAATAATAATTTAATGTTTAGAATTGAAGTGTCCACTTGTGTGTACTGGTAAGTATAGTATGTCCTCACAATAGAATACTATATATACATTTATAAGGGTGATGCACAAGGATATTAATAATATGGGAAATATTCAGGATATGTTGTTAACTGGAAAAAGCAAGTTAAAAACAACAGTTCCATATTATCCCATTTTCTTATGAAAGGTTCATTATCTGAGGTTTCCTTATATGAACCCTATGGTTCAGGAGACAGTAGAAGTTACTGCAATATAAAAAACTATTTCAAAAAGTAGTTCTTGCCTAAATATCCCTCCCTGCTCAACACCAATATCTACTAGTAGTATCCTAGTTGATAGAATGTTGATTTTTGGATGTTAGGAATGATCAGAAAAGGGACAAAATCTGGTTACTAGCTATTGTAAACATAAAAGAAGGTTTTAGTATTTGCCACTTTCAGTCCCAGAACAAAAGATTCTCCATACATTCCGTCTTTCCTGAGGGTCATGATTTTTGATGGACACACTCAATAATAATCAATAAATAAAATAATGAGTAACAATAAAGGTTATTATGATCCCAGACCTGGCTCATCTACAGGTTTCCCATTGTTCCAGGATGAGGGACACACAAAGCAGGAGGGACGGGTCATTAGGGGAGGGCAGGCAGGGCAAGATGGAGACACAGCCGATGGTAGCAGCTTGGTCTGGCGTTGGGAGTTCAGATCTGTGCAGTCGTGCTGGACCGCATTTTCCTCATCCCTCCAGAGAAGTCGTATGATATGAAAATTAAGAGCCAAACTCTGGAGTCAAGCTTCAAACTTATTATTCAAGTGACAGGTTGGACTGTTAGTTATTCTCTTCAGTCATCTGTAAAATGGGGTTAAATATTCAGCTATTTTAAAGGATGGATGGGAATCTTTAATGTGAAGGAATGTGCGAAGTGCTTAGAACAGGCTAGGGATATTAGACTCCAATTTTATGTTAGCTACCCTCTCCACCCCTACCCCACCATCACCCCCACCCCCACCCCCATTACCACCACCATCAGCAGCAGTGTCTTATCGACGATGGTAAGTGATAATGCTGGCTTTCAAAATAGACTCTTCTAAATGATTTTCATTGTTTGATATGTTTTTTAAAAATCATATTGAAGCCTATAAGGCATATCACAATCTCTGATAATCGAGTGGCATCTGCTGAATCTTAACAGATTTACTATTAACATTTAGCATTAAATTACCATCATTACTCAATAGTTAACATGATAATATTTTATTTGACCTGGTGCATTATGCCATTTCCATCATTTTAGATAAAAGCCCTGAATTTAGGCATTTAATTTTGCAGAGACCCTGAAAATAAGCCCATCAGGATAGATGGATTCAAAGTTATAAACTAGTCAGTATCAAAAATTTTATCTTCCATCTTTGAACCTGAACAGTTTTGTATACCTGTCCCACCAAGTTAAGAGAAATTAATGCTTATAATGCATTATTAAGGCAGGAGTTGCCTACCTAATAAATCTTCAGTTTTTTTTTCTTACCAAGACAAGCCATGATTTTGATGATGAAAACCATGTGCCCACCTAAAAGTCTACATTTCCTGTCATCCCCTGAAAACTGGGATCGTCGTAGGAGAAGTTCAGGCCAGTGAGATATAAATGGGAGTTGCTTTGTGGCACTATCTGGGAAGTTACATAAAAAAACTCAACTTCATATATACTCTTTTGCCCTTTCTCCTTTTTCCTGGTGGACATGTGGACTTAATGGCTGGAACAGCAGCACCCAAAGGCGATCGTGAGGCAAACTTGAGAATGAAGCCAGATACTAGGAGGATCAAGACCAAAAATAGAGGGAAACTGGTTCATTAGAGTCACTGTATCAGTCCCAGACTGTGATAGGTTATGCTAATGTACTTTCTTTTAACAATGAAAATATTTTCCTTATTCTTATAACCAACAAATACATCTGTGTTAGGCACATACTACCTGCCAAGAACTGTGATAAACATTGTGAAATGCAATCTTTCCAATTGTTTATGAACTGGCAAGACATTTACAACTCAGTACGTAGTTTCATTTTATTAATATATCAACAGCCAAACCCTTAATATTGCAGAGAAGTTGTAAAAGACCTAGCCAGGCTTCCCCCAGGATATTATGGCTATGTATTATCTGCACTTAATATTTGATAAGAATCAAGCCCAAAATATGCTTCCAAAAGCATCATGATTTTTAAAAAATTCTGTTTTCAAATGATAAAGAATATGCACTTTAGATGATTGTCCCCAAACTACTCATTTCCTATGAAATAGATTGCTATACATAGAAAATGTTACTTCGAACCATAAATGTCTAAGAAAAGCCCAAACTCTCAACAATAAAGTCATATATCCAAAAGTCAACAATATAAATGTTTTTTCTACATTCTTTGTGGGCTTCTCTGAGCCTCCATGATGCCTTCAGTCCCTATGATACTGTAGCTTCTGCAAGGAGCCCGAGTCACAGGGGGATGTTTGTCATTAAAAACGTCCCATCTCCAGAGAATTCTCTGCAAAATTCACAAGGGTTCCCTTTAAAGATGAAAGAATCCTCAATACTGCATTTGTTTAGTTTCAACATTGCAAAAAGAGTTAAGATATAATATTCATCACAAACCTCTGAATTTCCACAAATAGACGTAAGTTTGGGAAAGGTCTGAGGATTGTTATATTTTGTGGCACTCTTCTGCCTTGAGACATTCAATGGCTATAGACTTTAGCTTCTTTAATATCCTCATGATAGAAGCATAATATTCATTCATTCATTCAACCTTAAACTAGATTCCAGGCATTCTTCTTGGTGCAATTAACCAAGATAAATACAGCAAGTAACCAAGATAGTTAACAGCAATTAACAAGATGGAACTCACATCCTAATTCAAGGATGAGAAAAAACCCATACAATTCTTAATTGAACAAAAAATAACAGTTTCAGGTAGTTCTATGAAAACCATAGAAATAAAGGAATAGAGTAATTGGTAGGGACACAACTTGGAGTGGTAAGAGAAAGTATTCTTTCCAAAGACTTCTGAGTGCAGATGTGAATGAAGAGTAGTAGTGAGCTATGCAAAGATCTGCAGAGAAAGCATCAGTACAGTAAATACAGGCAAAAATGCCCGAGTGATGGAATGACCTTGAATTGTCTAAGAAGCACAGTGAAAAATGGAGAGGTTGATGAATTGTCCTAGGCCGGTATGGTATATAGGGACTGAAAGATGTACGGTCTTATCAGCCATTATTAAGAAATGGCATGTAGTTCTATTCTATTGGATGGGTTAGGGGCAGGAAGACATGACCTGCTTCCTAAAATGTTATCCTAACTGCTATGTGGGAAATGAATCAAAATGGGGCAAGAGTGCAAGCAGGGAAACTGTTTAGGGGACTGGTGCCATCATCCAGGAAAGACATTGTGGTGGTTTGGACTTGAGGAAAGTCATGAAGATAGTTGGCTCACTGTGTGTTAGACGTGGTGTTCATGCCTCAAGAATGTTAGAACTAACAACACTTTTTAAAGGTAGTATTATTCTTATTTTTCATATGAGAAAGTTGGAGCTTAGGTTAAAAAAGCTGCACATTGTTATCCAGTTGGCATCTAGCAGACTCTACAGTCAGTCACATTTTCAGACTGCTCTTAAGTGCTCTATTATCATGACTTCAAGAAAATAGTTGCTGTAGCTTTGCATGGGAGGAGGGGATGAGAGAGAAGACCATCATCTCAGGAGGTGGGAATAAATACCTGACTCATCAAAGGGGGGCATTTTGTTTCACAGGCCCGTTGAGAACTGTGAAGGGTCTGAGATTTTACCCTATTGCAAGGGCACATTTTCACATGTGCTGGCAAAAGCCACAGGCTCTTGGGTCAGAGATGGAGGACTTCAGAACGTACAGCAAGCAGCATGAGCTTCACATTTGGCTGGGTTCCTATCGCCCTCCAAGTCCCTCAGCAGAGGAAAAAAGGGAGGAATTGCCAGCACAGAGAGGACCAAGTGGGTTTGCATTGTAGGTGAGGAACGGCAAGCTTGGGGAATCCACTACAGCAGGCCTGCTCACTGTCTAGGGGGAGATCTTACCATTTGCCTCAGATGTACTCACTGTGAACAGAACCCTACGAAGTGACCTGAGTAACAAGCAATGAGAGGCTTGCCTCCTTGGCATTCCCAGCAGGAATGTGTGGGGATGCTCACAGCCCATGGCAACTGCCTATCCCCCCACCAGGCCTTCAGCTTATCCCAAAGGGAACAGAGCCACCTGTGTAAGAGCCACTCAGGCATGATACAAGAAGTTGTCCCGCATTTAACCCTCACGCTGTTTCAGAAAGGAGCAGGGAGATGCATAAGAAATCAGAGCACTGGGGTAAGAGTTTTGAGTGCTTTTGGCTGCAAGGAAGGGAATAGTCACTTGCAGGACCTTAAAGAAGAATTTCATTTTCTCACGTATAATGAAGTTCTGGCAACAGGCGCTTTGCTGGTGGTGGTTCAGTGGCTCAGCAATGTCAGGGCTCCAGGTCACCAGCCCTGTGATTCTCTGAGCTTTGCGCTTATAGGTGAAGAGGGAGCTCACTTTTCTGAGCATGATCTCCTTGCCCAGTAATTTCCAAAGCAAAGGGGGAGTGGTGCAGAGCATTTCTTTTCCAACGTCATCTACTTGTCAGGGGTGGGTGAATGCTCACTTTTTCAGGTGTCTCCAGAGGATTTCTGCTTATATCTTATTGGCTATACATGGGTCACACAATCATTCCTAGATTGAGATCTGCTCCTTTCTTTCCTGAGGGACCTCTGCCCAACATTTAAACAAAATCGAGCGTCTGTAAGTGAGGAAAGGAGGCATTGTTGGCCTTTGGGTTGGCATACTTTTTATCCCATTTACATTCTGATTTAGACATGGGCACAGGGTGAAAAGGATGAATTGGAATCCCATAATCACTAAAGCAAGTGGTGGCTTTATAGGTGGTTTCCCAGGGGTAACAAAGAGGGATTCTGTCATTTACGCCAGCCTGATTTGGTGACGGACCCAGAGCCTGCCAATTAATTTGGCAAAGAACTCCACTTCAGTGAACTTTAAGCAAAGAGCATGAAAGAGGACAAATGGCAATTATTCTGTAATCTGACTCAAGCCTGTGTTCCTGAGTCACTGAATAGAGAGAGGAGAAGGTCCTGTTGGCATATGCTGTCATTGGCCGAAAGCAGAAGGGAATGGAGAGAAAGATGTTTGTGTGCCTGGAACCTGTCACAAAAATTCCAAACAAGCAAAATGAACACCACATTTCTCAGTGGGTAACACAGTTCAGATTCAGCACAGTCTGTTTGCTCACAGGTTGAGGCAGCATTATTGTTCTCTTTTTAATAATATTCACCATATTGACAGTCACTTGCAGGGTTTTAAGCTCTGCATATGTTCCCACTGAAATAATCTTTCTTTTTTGCTTCCCTGAGACCTTGTTCAAGAAACACCTGAGCCAAGCAAAAAAACACAAATTAATTTTTTTAAATTGTGCATTAGTCAGAAAATGTCTTTGGAAATTTCCTCAGGCTTTTTGCACCTGAAGTGCTGCACTTATTGAAATAACAACAGCAACATTAGAGAATTTATTAGTGTGAATTGGAATCATAATCATGGAATATTTTTCATTGAGAATTATTTTAAACTATTAGGTCCGTAATATATTTTTTTAAAGGTTTAAAAAAATAACTTCCTGGGTTTTTTTACTTGACAAACACAGAATGTTTATTAAGCAAAGAGTCTCTTATCATAATGTATGAGAGGTCCTAAGTGTACTTAGAACTATGAATGTGGTTCTATATGGACAGCTCTGTGTGTGCGTGTGTGTCTCTGTGTATGTGTGTGTATGTTGGTATATAGGAAATCTTAAAGGGACATTAAGGATGGATCTTATAGCAACTGGTTCAAATATTGGCCCAAATGATAAGGTATTTTTCAGCCAGATAATCATCACTGTAAATCTGGTAGAGTGTGGTGGTCACTCAGAATATGGCTCTGAATTCAGACTCTAGGGTTCCAGTCCTTACCCTGTCATATGACCTTGTGAAAGTTACTTAATTTCTCTGAACCTCAGTTTCCTCATCTATTGATTGAGTTAATTATAGCCAATATAAGAGTCATATTAATAACAATAATAATGATAATGATGGTGATACTAGCTGATAGTGATTTAATGAGAGGCACTGTTCTGAGCTCTTCTCATTTACATTTATTAATATTAATAATTAATAGGGTTTTGTGAGGATAAGATGCAATGTTATGTGCTTAACACAGTGCTTCATGTTATAAATATTGTAAAACATAAGTTAGCCAAAATATTATTAACTGAATGAATGAATCAGGCAAGTTAAGTCAAAAGGAAACAGACCAATTATGCATCTAGACCCAGCCAAAGAGCTCCTGGCTGTATTAGCTATTTAATTTTAGAGGCAATGCCAAGGTGTTCTGGGTAGAGGATTTTCACATTATACCCTACCATGCTAGAATTCACAGCACACATTAACATTAACAGCAAAGGATCCCTTGTCTACATTAGTTTAAACTAGAGCCTGAAAGACTGGCATGTAGATCTAGATATTTCTAGCTAGAAACTCAAGAATTTTGCACAACAGACTTTTTCAAGGACGTCTGGGGAAGCACAGTATACCACCTGCTGCAATTCCAGGTCGGCTCATCCCCCAGTTGGCATTTTCCTTTTCCGGGTCTGGCACACAGCGCCACTGAGCAACAGCCAGGCACACCCAGACTCACCCCATGAAAGGCTCCAATGGGCCTCTGTGCCTCCTCGTTTCAGCAGAGTTAGTAAGCTCTCCCCTGTTGCTTTTTTAATAATGAACACAAAAGACTGGCTACTGCTATTGATTCATTCATTCACTCACCCACTCTCCAAAGAGCACCCAGAGAGAGCTAGGAAGAAAGTGAATCAGATCACAAACATTCTTAAATGTGTAAAAGCCTCAGCAGTTTCTCATGCATCGGAGGGAAACCTTGTCCCCTTACGTTAGCCCATGGGACCCGGCATGATCCCACCTCGCCAGGCTCTAGCCTCATTTTGGATCACCTTCCTTGTCGCTCTGCTTCAGCCACCCCTGTCGTATTGCCTCTCACTGATCAAACCAAACTCACTCAGCTGCAAGTCTGTGGCTCTGCTCCGCGTGCTCTTCTCTACCTTTTCCATGCCCAGCTCCAAGTACTTCCACCCTGATGCCGGGGTTCTTGTTTGCGGAGTCGAAGAATGAACTTAGCAAACACTCAAGGTAGGAGAGCCAGGGAGAGGCTTTTATTTAGAGATACAGTGAGAGGACAGAGCTCCTGGCTCAAGCCAGGAGGGGACAAGAGAGCTGGGGTGGTGTGTTGTCTAGGGGATTTATAGGGAGTTGAGGATTTGGGGGAACGTGATAAAGGGCTTAGGGGTGTGGACTTGTTAAAAGTGGTCTTAGGATGTTTGTCCTTGATGAGACGTTAAATCCCTTTTAGCATGCTAAAGTCAATCTTACACATGATTACAAATGATTAGCCTAATAAAAACATGGGCTTGTTTCTTTTATCTGGGGAATATCAAATGATCTCACTGAAGAATGACTTTAGAGCTTAATGTTTAACACAGTTTTGGTAGGGGGTTTCCTTGCATGTAGTTACACTGCTCTGACTGTAAATATCTTGCCTTGCTTTTTCCGGAGGCCCTCACCCTACTCTGACTACACCCAGGGTCCCTGTCTCAACCCCATGGAGGCTTTTCCTGGGACCCTACTTAAAGTAACTCCTCTTTTCCTAGTGCGAGCAACAGGGGCTAGTCGTTATAAATTTAAATCACACAAATTATGTTTCTACCAGGTGAAAATATTATTCTCTTTTAAAGAAAATACTTTCGTATTTAATTAAACCCAAGGAGGACTCATGAGATTTGGGATGAGCTCTTGGAAGAGAGTAATAGTAATGGCTAATATTTAGACTGGTCTGCTCCAGTTTAAATGGCTATAGGAGCCAGACAGGTAAACAATATTTGAAGTCATCCTGATTTTAAAGAAAGGACAAAGGGTGGGAGCTATGGCCCTACTCTAGAGTCATGCCACACCTAAAATAACTCAAACTCAATTTTAAAAAGTAAAAATGAAAACTGTAGTCTTTGCTACTGAATCAGGTGGCTGGTTTCTAATCTTAGATGCAGTGCATGCGTACCAAATGCTTTCCTACACGTAATGCCATGTGTTCTTTCAATTAACATTCACAGTAGCCCCGTGAAGGAGGTACTTACCCCACTGACACCATTTGTATATACAGTACTCGAGATTTCTAGACCAGGCAGACTTTTTCTGTAAAGGGCCAGACAGTAAATATTTAAGGCTTGGTGGGCTCTGTTGCAGTTTCTCACCTTTGCCTTTGTAGCTGGAAAGCAGTCACAGTTGTTATGTAAACAAAAGAAATAGGTGTGGTTGTGTGCTAGTATACAACAGTCTTTTACAAAAACAAGCAGAGGGCTGGATTTAGCCAGCTACCATTTGCCAACCTCTCCTGTAGAGGGCAGGGAGTTTGCCTGTATTTAAATAGTTATTAAGTGGCAGCTACAGTTTAAGCTTGGGTTGTCCTGATTCCTGAATGCTGGCTTTTGAGTCCATTTCTGTGCTGCCTCTCCTTCCTGCTGGTCCAGCCAGCAGGTCAGGCCCCCACAGATTTTAATAACTATAATGAACATTTGCTGACTGCCTACAACACACCAGGCACTGTCTAAGGGACCTGTTTATATGAAATTGTTTAATCCTTATGGTGTTGGAAGAAGCTACCATTCAATATCTGAAATAAAAAGCTGAATTTCTCCCTGGCTGCGAAGGGCGAACTGTTCTGGTCAGGCCTCTGAACAAGCAGGGAGACTGACCAAATTTCTGTGGTTTGGGGAAGTGTGGTGTTCAAGGAGTGGTGGCCTATCAGAAGGGACTGCTGGCCTGTTCCTTCCAGGGTCTGGTTAGTTCTCTGAAGCTGCTATGGGGTCCCTGTCCAGGGGTGGTGCAGGCTGAGTTATCAGGGATGGTGTGGGATAATTTAAATCACTTCTGGTGATTACTTGTATAACTCCAGGGGGAAAATCCTGGGGCAAAATATCTTTGAAACTGAAATCAGTCAAAGGGAGAAATAGAAATAAAGTTTAAGAAACCCATTTATTTCTTACAAGCAGTCATCCTGTCTCTCAACCCCGCTGCAGCAGAAAAGAGAGCTCCACCCAACCTCTCTGGTCCAGATAAACCCTCCCTCGCCCTGGTAATTACCTATTGATATGATTCTCTCCAACCCTTGGAAACACCTATTGATATGGAGATGCTCTAAAACCAGGTGAGAGATTCTGGAAATACAGCAATTTTACCCACAACTTGATAGGACAGTCCTGATATGCACGAATATCAAAGTACCATCAGCATTTTTCTCTCCTGGATTTGGAGACTAAGAACTTTCCAAGCTTACAAAAACAGGGAGATACCCTTGTTGCCCCATTTGATGTATGAGGCAACAGAGGCACACACAGCTCACACACAATCACTGGCTTAAGGCAGGTCAATGGTAGGGCCAGGATTTTTTTTTCTTTTTTCTTTTTTTTTAATATAATTTATTTTATTATCATTAATCTACAATTACATGTGCAATATTACGGTTATTAAACTACCCCTTCATCAGGTCCCCCCCAATAACCCCATTACAGTCACTGTCCATCAGCATAATGAGATGCTATAGAATCACTACTTGTCTTCTCTGAGTTGTACTGCCCTCCCCATGCCCCCCCAACATTATATCTGCTAATCGTAATGCCCCTTTTTCCCTCTTATCCCTCCCTTCCCGCCCATTTTCCCCAGTCTCTTTCCCTTTGGTAACTATTAGTCCGTTCTTGGGTTCTGTGAGTCTGCTGCTGTTTTGTTCCTTCAGTTTTTTTCTTTGTTCTTATACTCCACATATGAGTGAAATCATTTGATACTTGTCTTTTTCGGCTTGGCTTATTTCACTGAGCATAATACCCTCTAGCTCCATCCATGTTGTTGCAAATGGTAGGATTTGTTTTCTTCTTATGGCTGAATAATATTCCATTGTGTATATGTACCACATCTTCTTTATCCATTCATCTACTGATGGACACTTAGGTTGCTTCCATTTCTTGGCTATTGTAAATAGTGCTGCAATAAACATAGGGGTGCATCTGTCCTTTTCAAATTGGGCTGCTGCATTCTTAGGGTAAATTCCTAGGAGTGGAATTCCTGGGTCAAATGGTATTTCTACTTTGAGTTTTTTGAGGAACCTCCACACTGCTTTCCACAATGGTTGAACTAATTTGCACTCCCATCAGCAGGGTAGGAGGGTTCCCTTTTCTCCACATCCTCGCCAACATTTGTTGTTATTTGTGCTTTGGATGTTGGCCATCCTCACTGGTGTGAGGTGATATCTCATTGTGTTTTTAATCTGCATTTCTCTGATGATTAGTGATGTGGAGCATCTTTTCATGTGCCTGTTGGCCATCTGAATTTCCTCTTTGGAGAAGTGTCTATTCATGTCCTCTGCCCATTTCTTAATTGGATTATTTGCTTTCTGTTTGTTAAGGTGCATGAGTTCTTTATATATTTTGGATGTCAATCCTTTATCAGATACTTTTTTTATGAATATATTCTCCCATACTGTAGGATGTCTTTTTGTTCTACTGATGGTGTCCTTTGCTGTACAGAAGCTTTTCAGCTTGATATAGTCCCACTTGTTCATTTTTGCTTTTGTTTCCCTTGCCCGGGAGATATGTTCATGAAGAAGTTGCTCATGTTTATGTCCAAGAGATTTTTGCCTATGTTTTTTTCTAAGAGTTTTATGGTTTCATGACTTACATTCAGGTCTTTGATCCACCTTGAGTTTACCTTTGTGTATGGGGCTAGACAGTAGTCCAGTTTCATTCTCTTACATGTAGCTGTCCAGTTTTTCCAACACCAGCTGCTGAAGAGGCTGTCATCTCCCCATTGTATATCCAAGGCTCCTTTATCAAACATTAATTGACTGTATATGTTTGGGTTAATGTTTGGATTTTCTATTCTGTTCCACTGGTCTGTGGGTCTGTTTTTGTGCCAATACCAAATTGTCTTGATTACTGTGGCTTTGTAGTAGAGCTTGAAGTCAGGGAGTGTAATTCCCCCTGTTTTATTCCTCCTTCTCAGGATTGCTTTGGCTATTCGGGGTCTTTTGTGGTTCCATATGAATTTTAGAATTATTTGTTCCAGTTCATTGAAGAAAGCTGTTGGTAGTTTGATAGGGATTACATTGAATCTGTAGATTGCTTTAGGTAGTATAGCCATTTTGACAATATTGATTCTTCCTAGCCAAGAGCATGGGATGCATTTCCCTTTGTTAGTGTCCTCTTTAATTTCTCTTAGGAGTGTCTTGTAGTTTTCAGAGTACAGGTCTTTCACTTCTTCGTTAGGTTTATTCCTAGGTATTTTATTCTTTTTGATGCAACTGTGAATGGAATTGTTTTTCTGATTTCTCTTTCTATTAGTTCATCATTAGTGTATAGGAAAGCAACAGATTTCTGTGTGTTAATTTTGTATCCTGCAACTTTGCTGAATTCAGATATTAGTTCTAGTAGTTTTGGAATGGAGTCTTTAGGGATTTTCATGTACAGTGTCATGTCATCTGCAAATAGTGACAATTTGACTTCTTCTTTACCAATCTGGATGCCTTGTATGTCTTTGTTTTGTCTGATTGCCATGGCTAGGACCTCCAGTACTATGTTGAATAACAGTGGAGAGAGTTGGCATCCCTGTCTTGTTCCCGATCTTAGATGAAAAGCTTTCAGCGTCTCGCCATTAAGTATGATGTTAGCTGTGGGTTTTTCATATATAGCCTTTAGGATGTTGAGGTACTTGCCGTCTATACCCATTTTGTTGAGAGTTTTAATCAGGAATGGATGTTGAATTTTGTCAAATGCTTTTTCAGCATCTATGGAGATGATCATGTGGTTTTTGTTCTTCTTTTTGTTGATGTGGTGGATGATGTTGATGGATTTTCGAATGTTGTACCATCCTTGCATCCCTGGGATGAATCCCACTTGATCATGGTGTATGATCCTCTTGATGTATTTTTGAATTCGGTTTGCTAATATTTTGTTGAGTATTTTTGCATCTACGTTCATCAGGGATATTGGTCTGTAATTTTCTTTTTTGGTGAGGTCTTTGCCAGGTTTTGGTATTAGAGTGATGCTGGCTTCATAGAATGAGTTTGGAAGTATTCCCTCCTCTTCTATTTTTGGAAAACTTTAAGGAGAATCGGTGTTATTTCTTCTCTATATGTCTGGTAGAATTCAGAGGTGAATCCATCAGGCCCAGGGGTTTTGTTCTTGGGTAGTTTTTTGATTACCAATTCGATTTCGTCGCTGGTGATTGGTTTATTTAGTTTTTCTGTTTCTTGCTTGGTCAGTCTTGGAAGGTTGTATTTTTCTAAGAAGTTGTTCATTTCTTCTATGTTTTCCAGCTTGTTAGCATATAGGTTCTCATAATATTCTCTTATGATTCTTTGTATTTCTGTGGGGTCCGTCGTGATTTTTCCTTTCTCATTTCTGATTGTGTTTATGTGTGTAGATTCTCTTTTTCTCTTAATGAGTCTGGCTAGGGGTTTATCTATTTTGTTTATTTTTTCAAAGAACCAGCTCTTGGTTTTATTGATTTTTTCTATTGTTTTATTCTTCTCAATTTTATTTATTTCTTCTCTAATCTTTATTATTTCCCTCCTTCTGGTGACTTTGGGCCTCATTTGTTCTTCTTTTTCCAATTTCAGTAATTGTGTCTTTAGACTATTCATTTGGGAATGTTCTTCCTTCTTTAAATAGGCCTGAATTGCAATATACTTTCCTCTTAGAACTGCCTTTGCTGCGTCTCACAGAAGTTGTGGCTTTGTGTTGTTGTTGTCATTAGTCTCCATATATTCTTTGATTTCTGTTTTGATTTGGTCGTTAACCCATTGATTAATGAGGAGAATGTTGTTAAGTCTCCATGTATTTGTGAGCCTTTTTGATGTCTTTCTAAAATTTATTTCTAGTTTTATACCTTGGTGATCTGAGAAGTTGGTTGGTAGGATTTCAATATTTTTGAAATTACTGAGGTTCTTTTTGTGGCCTAGTATGTGGTCTATTCTGGAAAATGTTCCATGTGCACTTGAGAAGAATGTTTATCCTGTTGCTTTTGGGTGTAGAGTTCTGTAGATGTCTGTTAGGTCCATCTGTTCTAGTGTGTTGTTCAGTGCCTCTGTGTCTTTACTTATTTTCTGTCTGGTTGATCTGTCCTCTGGAGTGAGTGGTGTGTTGAAGTCTCCTAGATGAATGCATTGCTGTCTATTTCCTCCTTTAATTCTGTTAGTATTTGTCTCACATATGCTGGCGCTCCTGTGTTGGGTGCATATATATTTATAATGGTTATATCTTCTTGTTGGACTGACCCCTTTATCATTATGTAATGTCCTTCTTTATCTTTTGCTACTTTCTTCGTTTTGAAGTCTATTTTGTCTGATACAAATACTGCAACACCTGCTTTTTTCTCTTTGTTGTTTGTATGACATATCTTTTTCCATCCGTTCACTTTTAGTCCGTGTATATCTTTGGATTTGAGGTGAGTTTCTTGCAGGCAGCATATAGATCGGTCTTTCTTTTTTATCCATTCTGTTACTCTGTGTCTTTTGATTGGTGCATTCAGTCCATTTACATATCAGGTGATTATTGATAGATATGTACTTATTGCCATTGCTGGCTTTAGATTCGTGGTTACCAAGGGTTCAAGGGTTGCTTCTTTACTATCTAACAATCTAATTTAACTTTCTTGTTAATTTATTGTAAACACAGTCTGATGTTTCTTTCTTTCTCTCCCTTCTTATTCCTCCTCCTCCATTCTTTCTATAAAAGGTGTTTTATTCTTTGCCTTTAGTTAGTATTTGGATGGTCTGCTTTCTTTGCTATGATTTTATTTTCTCTGGTGACATCTTTTAGCCTTAGGTGTGCTTCCATCTAGAGCAGTCCATTTAAGATATCCTGTAGTGGTGGTTTATGAGAGGCAAACTCTCTCAACTTTCGTTTATCTGGAAATTGTTTAATCCCTCCATCATATTTAAATGATAATCGTGCTGGATACAATATTCTTGGTTCGAGGCCCTTCTGTTTCATAACGTTAAATATATCATGCCATTCTCTTCTGGCCTGTAAGGTTTCTGTTGAGAAGTCTGATGATAGTCTGATGGGTTTTCCTTTGTAGGTGATCTTTTTTCTCTCTCTAGCTGCCTTTAATACCCTGTCTTTATCTTTGATCTTTGCCATCTTAATTATTATGTGTCTTGGTGTTGTCTTCCTTGGGTCCCTTGTGTTGGGAGATCTATGAGCTTCGGTGGACTGCGAGACTACTTCCTTCCCCAGCGAGGGGAAGTTTTCAGCAATTATTTCTTCAAAGACTCTTTCTATCCCTTTTTCTCTCTCTTCTTCCTCTGGTACTCCTATAATGCGAATATTGTTCCGTTTGGATTGGTCACACAGTTCTCTTAATATTCTTTCATTCCTAGAAATCCTTTTATCTCTCTCTGCCTCAGCTGCTCTGTACTCCTGTTCTCTGTTTTCTATTCCATTAACAGTCTCTTGCATCTCATCCATTCTGCTGTTAAGCCCGTCAATCGCTTGTCTGATTTCTGCATTGTCTTTCCTCAGTTCCCTCACTTCCTCCCTGAGCTCTTGCACATTTCTCTGTAGGTCCATCAGCATGGTTATGACTTTTATTCTGAATTCTTTTTCAGGAAGACTGTGTATTTCCATCCCTTCAGACTCCCTCTCTGGGGTTGTCTGGTTTATTTTGGTCTGAACCATATTCCTCTGTCTTTTCATGGCTATAGAATTGGTCACTGGTAGTTGCCACGTATGTCAGCTGGGGTCTTTAAAACCGCCTCTTGGGGTGCCGAGTCCTCTCGGGTGTAGCTGCACGCTGTGCGCTTTCCTGTGTATTCTGGTCTCTCTTTTAGGAATAGATGTATTTGCTGTGTTTTCGTAGATAAATATAGTGTTGGGAGGAGATTTCTGCCGCCCTGCTCACACCGCCATCTTCCCGGAAGTCTTAGGGCCAGGATTTTAAATCTGAAAATCTGGATCCATTCTCCGTGCTCTTAACCATGACCCTCTTCTGCCCCACTGTGTCACGTATTTGCTTGAGTGAGAATCACAGGTTGATCACTTACAGACATTTCCCTTAATTGCTAGTTTGAATCTGTTCACTTTACTCCCTTTAGCTCATCATTTGTTTTCATCTCTTTTCCCTCTTTTAGGGAACAAATGGTCACTTAAAAAAGAACATCCACAAGGCCAGATTCCTTGATGCGTAATGCAGTGCCATTTAAGGTAATTGTTTCTAATATTTTAGCTTCTAACCAAAAAGTCGGGCTTGCTTTTGCTGAAAGGTTAATAAGCAGAAATCCTGACTTCCCAGTCCATCAGGATAGATAAATGATGACATGAAAGATAATGCAAACTTATAGCCTAGTTTAACCCTTCTGGGTTTGTTCTTGACTTGGAGTCCAACCTTGCAAAAGGTTAAATGGAAAATTAAGGGAAAGACAAGTTTATCACCCTGCAAATTCATGTTCCACCTTCTACAACTTACAGGATTCAATAGTCAGGGACAACATTTATGGCAGGTCTAGGAGAATTACGACTAGAGAGTTATGGTTATCTCCTACCTGACCACAGACTGACTCAAGACAGAAGACTGGATATAGTCGTATTTTCACCAATAACTTAGATGCAAATCCTGGGAAATGAGTTGCATCTATCCATATTTATTAATTTCCTAGGCTTGCTATAACAAAGTACCACAAACAGGATGGATTATCACAACAGAAATTTATTGTCTCATAGTTCTGGAGACCAGAAATCTGAAATCAAGGTTCGACAGGGCCATATTCTTTCTGAAGACTCTAAGGAAAAGTACTCCCTTGCCTCTTCTAGCTTCTGGTGTTTTCCAGAATTCTTCAGTGTCCCTTAGCTTATAGATGTATCACTCCGATCTCTGCCTCTGTTGTCACAAAACTTTACCCACCATGTGTCTCAGTCGTCTTATAAAGCCATCAGTCATATTGGAGTGACAGGTCACCCTACTTTACTAATTACATCTACCATGAACTTATTTCCAAATAAGGTCACATTCTGAGGTACTTAGGTGTTAGGACATCAACATATCTTTTAAGGGGGGCACAATTCACCCCATAATTCCACAGCTCCATGTTTTCACTTGTTTTATGATGGTAAGATTTCCGTACTCATAGGAATGCTAAACAGAGGATAATGATATTCGGGTCTTTTTGAGGAAAAAGTAATCTGTAATTATTAAACATTATCATTGCCAGATTAATCCAAATGATGAGGATGTATTCATGGGTCAGCCTTTTTGAAGTTGAGAATTCTTTTATTACACACCCAACCAACTTCCTTCTTATAGGTGCCGAGCAGCCTGGGTATATTTTTAAAGAATAATATGTAATTTCAAACTAAGTAAGACATATACCAAAGGATGATAATTTCTGACCTAGAGTGATTCTGCAGCAAATTTCAGAAATTGCTTCCTTTATATTTAGACTGGACACTTCTTAAAAAGAAAACCAGTTTCTCCCCAGAGATGTAACTTATAAAGAAAGTACAGAAGTGTTTCTTTAGTTTGTTATGGAAGAAAGGGAAGTTTTCATCAGCACAGAACCTGTAGGAAAGAATGTCAATTTAGACAGTAATTTTATGGACGAGGCAAGAAGTTGTCTCAGGCTTCTTAAGGTGTAAAGTTGGCATGAAATGGAAAACAGACTCCCATAATCTTGTTTTGGGATTTGATACAGAGCCCCCTAGGTGTCAGGCAGATACACTGGAAGTGCCAAAATGTATAAGATATGGTCCCTGCCCTCAGAGACCCCGCAGGTGAGTGGGGAAAACATGTAAAGAAATAGCCATAATGTAAGTTCAATGGCAGAAGTATTCCAAAATGCCGTGGACTCAACTGATGCCACTGAAAGAAATCAGGGAAGGTTATCTTGAGGTAGAAATAACAAAAGCAGGGAATGTGTAAAGGCTGTGCAGTATACATCCCATGTTATTTTCTCTGTGTGGCTGGGGTATAGGGTGTGGGGTATGTGTAGAAAGTGGGACAGTGGAGGCAAATGGTGTAGAGGTAGGTTGGGGCCATATTGTAAATATTTCATTGATATGTCATGGGGAGGAATTTGGTCTCTATCACTGTAGATTAAAAATTTGTTTTTATTTCCTTAATAGTATTTTTCTTAATTAAAATTAATCTCAGCTTGCACTTGAATGCAGAGAATTAAAATCACCTGTCATCTCAACATCCAGAGATAGTTTTTTTGTGTGTTTTATGTATATCCTTCAGTCTTTTTTATAATTAGATAAATTCAGTAAATGTATTTATTTTAATTTTAGTTCATTATAATGTTAAGATATATATAATGTTTATTATATAGATATATAAAAAACACAATAACATTATATTGTGGACTTTGTCCTGAAGGAATTATTTTCTAGACTGTTGTGACATATTTACATTTTTAAAAGACGTTTAACTCTGGTAAGAAGAAGAGGCTCTGTAATCTAGGATAGCATCAAGACAGCTTATGCCAAAGGCCTGAACTCCTACCACTCCTGGCAGCACAATCGATTCAGTCTTGACGTATTTCAACTCATCCTGTGTTTCACAGTAATAAAATAAATGGCTCTTTTTATGAAGGGGAATTTAAAGTGATAAATGAGAAAGAAAAGGTCTCGAAAAAGAAAATGTAGGTGAGGAAAAATGGCAGGTTTTAAGAGGCACATTTATTTTCTAAAAATAAGCATTCCTCTTTATTTAAACTTAAAGTCTGAGCATGCTAAATATGTGCTATTTTAAGCCTAAGACTTCCATAACCTGTATCATTATAAGACACAAGCTTTGTTGACTGCATTACAACAGTCTCAAATGATCTGCCTAGAGAACAAATCTTACATCAAAATAACAGCATAGTACACATCAGATTTTAATTTATTCTCAAAACTTAAGATAATAATAACACCATTGGAATGGATCAAAATAGATCCAATGGGCATGAAATAAAATAACTGTACAGGAATGTGGGCTTGCACAATATCTCTTAGGCTTTGTCTGACTCTAAAATGCTATGATACTTTTAAAAGGAAAAATCAGTAGTTTGTTGCAATTTCTACAATATTTAATAACACCCAGAAATTCCACTAAACCGGAGTTCCTGACAGTTAAGATCATCACAATGAGTTTTTATTTTGTCTTGTCTTAAATTAGAGGTTGTCAACCATATTTTTAAATGCACCATGTCACAACAAACTAATAATATTTTCATCAATGATGACATTTTATATCTTCAAGGATAATGAAAAATATCTTAAGTATCTAAAGGAAAAAATCAAGTTATCTATAAGGACACAAGTCAGGCTAGTTCCAACCTTCTTGGAGAGAAGGAATTAGACAGCTCTGACCATTATCGAAAGATAATTTTCTGGAAGAGGTGAAATCATGATGGACATACAGATATAAAAATGAATATGTGTGAAGATTTTATTTCATTTGTATGAGGGATCCAGGCTGATGTTATAACTGGTTCAAAGGGAAAGTCTGAACAGCACAAATCTATCTGGAATAAAGGAATGTTGAGATGAATTTCAAGCAAAGACAGAAACTGTCTTTTCCGTAGGGTAGGAGTAAAGACAATTTGAGCCTCTAGCAGATAAAACACTTTGCACATCTGTCAGTTATCTACAATATACAGAGCTGTAACATAGCTCAAAGTCAAGGAATGCAGCTGGATTCTTATAACTCAGAGGGTGTGCTATGGACCTGCCCGGTGTGTGCCACTCAAGCACAAGTTTTTTATGCCCTGATTCCAGTCTGCCTCTTAGTAGACCTGTTGTCCACTATTTCCTATTATGCCAGTCTTCTGCAATACTAAAATCCATAATTAAATGAAATGATATCTATAGATTTAAGAGGAAAACAAGATTTCAAAAAACAAGAATCTAGCCTGAACAACAGCTATTCCTGTTCAAGGGCAGTGGACAGACACTTTCTCACTGCAATGTAAGTTCCATTAGCCCACAGACTTTTTGGCTTTTGGTCTCCTACTAGGGATAGGCCCTGGTTTGGGGGCCTGACACATTTACATTTATTAGGGCCTTCTTTAAAAAGAAAATGTATATGAAATGATGGATACAGTATTAGGTACAGAGTAAATATTTACTTAGAATGAGAAAACATCATGAAATAAATAAATCATTAAATATCATAAATCACAAATGATTTTTAAAGATGAAAAAAAACTTCAGATGTCACAAAGTCCAAAAAATAGCGTAATAGTTATTTTTTGACTAACTGATTCACACTTATTCTATTCTTCAGTTTCGTGGTCCTGTGTCTATAGCCCCAGGATGTGGGCAATTAGCCTATTTCCCCAAATTCAAGTCATACACACTTACTGATTCATATTCACAGATTCTGTAACTCTCACCCACTCGATTTGATTTTAGTTTTGCTGCTTCCCCCTCATCTTCAATTACATTATATTGACCCCTGCTAACTCAGACTTATGAATTTGATGGAATTTTAAAGACATGTAAGTATAATTTCAACCCAAGGATAAGGACTTGACGGTCTGATGAGCTCATTCTTAAATAACCAGCTGAATTTTGCGCACCTCATATGGCCTGTCTCTGATTTGCATTTAAACTCATGAGATCATTCTACTGGCAATGAAATACTTTTGCTGCAAACCAAATCAAAGATACCTTCCTGCTATTCATAAGAATGTATCAAAGAATTTCAGAGAAGGAAAGTGGTGGTATAAAACATTGGCAGTGTTCAAGAGAGGTGTGATTTAATAGTAGGGTTTCGTTAAATGTGATGGTAATTGTGAACAGAAATTTCACTCAATATTATTTTTTCTCAGAAATATTTCTTGAATGAAAAGGTACAGAAAAAAATGAATGATAGATCAATGGATTGGAAGTCTCGGATTATATATGTACTACATTATAGATATCAGAAGAGGTAGGATGGAGCCAATGTAAAACAAAGTGTGCTAAATTTGTTTTATATAAGTAATTTATATATGTTTAGAAGTATATATAAAAGTTTATATACCTATAAAACCTAGTGCAAATGTCAAAAATAATTATTGTAAGAGAAAATCTGATGTAAAATTATCATCGTCTTTATTATAATTCCATATCATATCATATCAACAAAAGTTAGGAAAGGGGTAAGACCTAGGGGAAATAAAAGTTGCTTAATTTTTTGTCTTCTACAAAAAGTTAGACTTTAACATTTTCTGACGTAAACATGAAAAATAGGTTTAAGTGTATTCCTAAAATAGTAAAACTGTCAGGGGGAATAAAAAATAGGATAGTATTGACTGCTGATTCCCCAAAGAGACCATCAAAATAACCTGCCAATCAAGCAAAGCCATGTTTATTGTTTTCTGCAGGAAGGGACGGCCATTTCAATAGCATCACTAATGGGGAAAGCCTAAAGGGGGACATCTGTGAGGTTTTTGTGGTCTGACTTAGGGTGGGTCTTTCAATACAGGGACCTGACAGGGATTTCGCAAAGTCTGTGATATAATAATTGAGGACTGATGGATGTGGAGAAGAGAAGATTTTGAAGTGAGTCTTTAAAGAATAAACAATAATTTGATAAATCCCCTTGAGCAATCCATTGTTTAGTAAGAGGAAGGGACTATTGCTCCGTGTGCTGGAGAGAACAAGGTGAATGGTCTGTTGTTCAGATGAATGGATTTTCAGCAAGTTCCTGAAACAAACCACAAAATTATTTATAACTTCATTTTTCTGGGCAAAAATTTCCCGGCATAATAGAGTCAAGTATTTAATGGAGACAGTAAATTGTATTGATGTAGATGGTTCAGTGATCAAGGACATTTTTTTAAACACTGGCATTATTAAAATTACATAGAAAACGTAGCTTGAACAGAAAAAAGGGGAAAGATGAATCATAAAATGAGAACAAAATCAGAAAACAAAAAGTAAGAGTAGGTGGTGGGGTGGGAATTCAAACCAAATCTGTTTGACTCCAAAGACCATATCATTCCTTGTTTTTGCTTGTTTGTTTGGACTTCATTCTTTAACTAATGTACTATATCTTGATGAACAAGTCTGTCTTGAGCGCTATCCACTGATGTTTAAAGCAATACAATGAGGAGGTGTGTTTACCTGCAAATGGCTGGTGCTGGAGGAAGGTACACATGAGATGGTGATAAGTACATTAGTTTAGATGTCTTCTATTTGTTCAACATCTCAGGACACAAATACTGTCATAGAATAATGCAGGTACTGTCTGTGTTGTTTTAATTTCATTCATTCATTCATTCAGCAGTGTCGTAGGCACTGAGGCTCTTAGAGGACACATCAGAAAGGTCCCTACTCATGCTCAGTCTAATGCAGGGTGGGGAACAGACAGGATACGTGCAAACATATCATTAAACAAGATAATTTCAACTTGCAAGAAGTGTTTTGGGGAAAAAAAAACAGAACAGAGTTTTAGGAGGGCCAGTGACTTGTTTGGACAGTACTAATTTGGATTCAGAGGTTAAGGAAGGCTTCTTAGAGGAGATGACACAAGCTGAGACCTAAATGACAAGAAGGAGTTGTCAGTCATGTAAAAATCTGAAGGAAGAGTTTGCAAAAGAGAGGATCAAACAAATGCTAAGATGCTGAGGTGAGAGCGAGTTTGGTGCATTTCAGGAACAGAAAGGCGGTCTGTGTGGGTAGTGGGGTTGTATAGAGCAAGGGGTACAGGATGTCAGGTAGGACCTGGGGCAAGTGTGACCTTGTAGGCCAAAGAAGGGGCATGGATTTTATTCTATGGGCTAATAGAACATGATGTTGTTGAAGTGGCTTCAAAAGGAAGACCAAATGTTATTATCCTTTGAGCTAAAACACTAATGTAATGTCCAGCATGTTCTTGCTTCTATCATTCATAGTTACGTTTGCATTTATTTAAACTGGCTGATGTGGGTAAGTCCAAAGCTTACAAGGGAAATCAAAGAAATATTTAAACTACATTAGTTTAGTTTTTATTCTCCCTGCAGAGTTTCTGTAAAACAAACTTTTTATTGCACTGGCTCCTTAGAAGGTTTATTGAGTATTTGATTTCATAGAAAAGCCCAGAAGCAGCTACATTCTTTAAGAATTTTGATATTAGGTATCATGACTGTCAGTGATTTTGAGATATTTTTTAGAAAGATATTATTACAGGGATGATCTTATTTCGTAACAATTTAATGCCTATTGCTTTTAATGGGCTAAAAAGGAAATAATTTAAATGTCCATCGATGGAGACAGGAAAAATAAAAAGTGTTACTGTCATATGTTGGAATACGATTCAGCAGCTTAATGAACTAAATCTGTGTGTCTCATCCTATACTGGTCTCCATAAAATAAGGAGGGGGAAAAGGTAAGCTGTAGTAAAATAGATATAGAAAAACAAGATTTATTGAGATATAATTCACACAGAATTGTGTAAGTGTAAGGTGTACAAGTGATGATTTGATGTATTTATATAGTATAAAATTATTACTACCCCAGCATGGTGGCATGAGATAGCAGGGGCATGATGGATATGTTCATTATCTTGATATGATGGTGATTTCAGTTTTATATATATATGTCAGAACTTATGACATTTACACTTTATGTATGGGCAATTTGTTGTATGTCAGTCATACTCAGTAAAGCTATTAAAAATTCCTGTGGTTGGTCATTGACATGAAAATTTAAACTGGAAGGAATTCTTTTCTTTCTTACTAGTGCACGAAGTGGTAGCGCACTTTAAAATTAATGACATCTTAGATTTCATAAATCACAGCAATAAATGCCTGATTCAAGATTCTGGTGGCTGAGCTTTATGCTATTTTCCGCTAAAAGCATGCCAACTGATATAATAGGAAATGCTGGACGGGGATAATGTTGGGAAAACTGAATTTGTTTTTAGCCAGGTTGCAATTAGGATGTTAGGATTACATCCTGCCCTCATTCACTTCTCAAGTGGCCCCTCTGTCCTCTCAGGTGCTCTGTGGCCCTTTCTCCAGGGAGGCAGCCCTTCCGCCTTTGCAGTAGACCCCACGCTTCGCCTGGCTCACGAAGGCCTTGAATAAAACCTACGTTTTCCCACCTCCTCATCTCTTTGGGAAGCCAAGGTCATGTGACTACGTTCTGGCCAATGAGATAAAAGAGGAATTGTGGGTAGCTAATCAGAATCATCGGTCTGGACTCAAACGGCAAATAGATCTGTCTGTCATATATTATTGTGAACTGTCTGGTTATTTCCTACCTATTAATTCATCAACACAGAAACTCTGTTTTCAAAAATAAAAACGTTCCAGACACAATTGAATTGTATGTTAAGAGTGAAGTGAACACGCTTTCCGTTGGAATGCCAGGGCTGTTGGTTGTTAATCCCCGCTCTGAAGCAGGCTCGTCCTGTGGCTTTGGACTTGTCATCTAGCCCTTCTGCTCCAGGCGCCTCGGCTGTGAACTGTGGATAATATTACCGGGCTTGAGGGTGCTGGGAAGATTAATTAACACTGGCAGAGCACACTGAACGTAGTAGCACTGTTTCCTCTTCCGGCATTTTATCCAGGGACTTCAACGGGCTGTGCCAGTAAGACTGGTCCCATTTATCTCTGCTTTCCAGATCAGGTCATGAGGCAGGAGAAATTAATGGCTCCCCCAAAGTCACTCGCTGAACTAGGGGGACAGCCCCTAGGAGACCTCTGAGATACTGACTTCCAGTCTGGCAGCAGTCCCTGGAACAAAGGACTCTATAAAGGCTATCTAGTTACTTCTCTCTGGTCTTGTGCTCATGTGTTGGCCTACATTTTCCTGGGTTGGCTTTGAGGTGACCTATAGAGAGGAGGGCTCTCCTCATCACAAAAGGAACTTGAACCTCTGTGAGGGCCTAATGATCCCAAGACTCTTTTTTTGTGTGTGTGTGTTTCAATCAGGGTCACTAGAGGTTTATGCTTGCTTTTGTGTTCTTGGTTATGAAAACAATATGTGAGGTCCACTAGGGCAGAAAGAATATTCATTCTGTTTTTTAAAAATTGGATTTGGAATATTTTTTTTTAAAGCACCCAGGAGAGAATTAACACTCCAATACTCCAGACAACAAACAATAACCACTTCAAAATATTTTAATGTAGATACATGCACCTGGTTTTACATATATATATATACATATATGTAAGAACTCTTTTTTCAAGAGCCAACCATACTACACAGATCACCTATAACATACTGATCAATGTATGGAAACACTTTTATACTCTCTGGCCTCATCACCCACTACCCTTTTCTCATTCTCCAAATGCCAGTCACCCTGACCGTCTCTCTGGTCTGAATACACCGTGTACTCCTGTCGGGGCCGTGTGCACATGTGTCCCTCTGCCTGCCATCCTCCCTCTACCTTCCTCAGGTGATAGCTTCTCCTCCCTATCTCAGCTCCTTAATTTCTGCATTCCCCGTATTCCAAAGGGGTCAAGTCCTGTCGCTTTGGCCTTCCTCAACCAGCATCATGACCATTTCTTCTGTGCAGAATTTTGTACTTATTTGAGAATTTTATTAGTGCCCTTCATCTCCAAAGGTCTGTCACCCCCTTGAAGGCAGAGTCTGATCTCCTTAGCGGCTGCTCGGCACCTAGCAGGCCCCTTGTTCAATGAACGAATAGGAAGGGACATCTTTTACATCTGTTTGAATGGATTTGATAGGGATTTTTAACAGAACAGCAAATGTGACTCTTCCTGTTGATGCAATTATAGCAGAAACTCAAAAGCCCAGTGGGAGAAACATGGAGGAAACATTCTAAAGCAAGGGGCTGGACCATCTGTGCAGAAATTGCAAAAGAGTAGTTCACAATTGTTTTGTCTGCATTAGTTGATCACACACCTCCAGCCTACATGAGACATTGAAGTTCAAGAGATTAAAAGAAGACAGTCCTGGGCAGAGTGGGTCTCCTACCCAGGAGGCAGGAACAGGGGAGCTGCTCCCTTACCTTATCGCAGGGGAGTGATTTTCAAGACAATCACTCAGAAGGCTAGAAATGAGTCTCCACAAGTGGAGGACATAGAGCCTGGGTATGACCCGCTCCTTAATATTCTGCAGGTGGAGGCCTGGGGTCGACTAGCTACCTGGTCCTGTGGCAGAGCAAAGAGCAGTGGCTCCCTGGGACTGAGCTGAGTGTTCCTGACTGGGGCGACACTGAGTTTGTCCTGAGGCCGGTTAGACATACAGGCACTAGGCAGGGCTTCTCTTGGTGTAGGTTCACCAATGGGACCACTGGAAGGGCAAGGGGAAACCAAGAGAGGCCTGGAGCGCTGAGATCCTGGGGCCTGCATGGGAGTAAAGTGTAGCCAGCCTCCAGGGGAACGGGAAGGGGCAGCTCTCAGCCAGGCGTCTCCGATGAACTCACAGAAGCTCCGAGGGAGAAAGAGCAAATGTTTAAACACCTGCTGCCCTGAGGCATCAGCTCCAAGGCAAACCTTGGAGCAAGCAAGACTTTGCTGTGTCCTAGCCTCTCCTTTCCCCTGGACTTCAATTAGGGGGCGGCCCAGAAGCCAAGCCTGCGCTTACTATGTGAAAGACAAGGCAGAGCAGAAAATAAGAACAAATCCATTTGTACTCCCACTGCGTTCCCAGGCCTGAACTGGAGCAGGGGATAAACCCTAAATTGGATGATGTTTGGGGTTATATGGCTATTATGGTGAAGTGGGCTCTTCATTACCCAGCAGTAGCCCAAAGGCCAAGTACCTTATGGAGATTTCATTCAGGTTTAGAGAAAGAACTGTTCAATCAGCAAATTTTAATGGGGAATGATTGCACCCAGTTGATTCCTGTGTGCTTAGAAATTTGGTTACATGTATGTACACACTTCCAAGTGAAAAAAAATGTTTAGATTTATATATATATTTTATTAAGATACATATATTTAGTATGTATATTGTATTAAGAGAAATATATGTTTTATCATAAACTACACTGCATTGAATATTCTCTTAACTAGATATTTGTGCCTTTGGATACATTTCCAGAATTTGAACTGCTGAGGATAGATGTTTATAGCAGTTTAAAATTTGTAATAGGTTTTATCATTTCTCCAAAGAAGTTGTATCAATTGATACAAATTTGTAGCGTCATCCAAAACTTCGCTTCTCTTTTCTGAATGATTGTTTACTTTAAGAGACGTTATCAAAAATGGTCACCATGTCCAGTCCAGTCCCTTATCATCAATTTTTTTATTCATCAGATGGAATCATATTTTTAAAATATAACCCTTTCCAGCCACCAGGCTTTTTCAAGCACTCTTCCCTCAAGCTGGACTACACTTCCCCGCTCACATAGCTTCTTCTCATCTTTTCTGTCTTAGCTTAAATGTCCCCTTTCAGAGAAGTCTTCCCAGACTCTCTTTCTTCTCTAGAGTAGGGCTTCTTGCTACTCTCTCCAAAGCACATCTCTCATTTGCTCTTCTCCTCCATCTGGAGCTACCTAAATTGTTTATGCACTTGTTTATTTTTTCTCTCCTGGAGTATGAGCTCCACAGGCACAGGGACTGTGTGTGTGTGTGTGTGTGTGTGTGTGTGTGTGTGTGTGTATGTTTGCGTGTGAGAAAGCTTATTGTGAATAACCTCTGTCCATAGCAGGTGCTCAATCAATATTTGTTGAATGTAGGAAGGAAGCAAGGAAACAGTGAATAACCGAAGCAGGCCTGTTCCCAGGTTTTCTCCCACCTGATTTCAGTATCACCGTCCAAGTTATCCTTTAGGTGGGGAAGGACTGGCACCGGGAGACCTGGCTGCAGAGCCAACAGCCTCTCTCCTTGGTGAGAGTCAAATCAGTTTCATTAGCGCCATCTCGCTTTGCCCCAGGAAAGGCTGCATATGTTTCTGTGACTGTCCCACTGAGAGCAGCAGGCAGTGGGGCCAAGCTAAAGTTATTTTTGGTAAAGATATTGGACAAGTGCCACGCCAGCCTCTGCCTTGGTACTTTGTGGTACTTGGTGACAGTACAGCCTTCTGTGGCGAAGCCTGGGAGCCCATCACCTGCTCTGGGCAAGTGCAGAAGCCTCTAGATTTCTGCGCATGATTTTCTGTCCTGAAGAGCTAAATAACAACAATAATAATAATTGGCTGAATGGAATGCAGAAGGAACAGCAGGATCCATTCATGTTTCAAGCTAGAGTGAATTTCTGATTTGAATATATTGGTCTGGGCAACCTTTGGATTAATTACTGGCTCTACAATGCTATGGTTACAAAGTTCTATTTCAACATATCACATATTTTGTTTCATATCAACATGTCCAAATAGAAGAGTACTACTATACATATTCTATTTTGAACTCACGCTCATTTAATTTTAATACAGCCAACTTGCAATCCATCAGTTTAGCTCACGTGCCTGAGTCTGAACCAATCAGTGCATCTGAAGAAAGGCAATGTACAAGTCTGCGTATGTGTATAAAATGAAGGTTCCTGTGGCCAGGATTCTCACCTGGCCCTGATTGGCTAGCTCACCACGCACGTGTGGGCAATACATTGTTATTGACTCTCTATAAAGAGCCCTGCCCAGTGCTCTGGGTGACACGGTGGCACAGCTGCAAGGCTGCAGGAGGGCAGAGCAGAGACTGGAGTGGTGGCAGCACCGAGGACAGAGAATGAGATGGCTGTGAGGGCAGAGAGGCCCAGAGGCAGAGAGCAGCTTGCTGCATGCAGACTTGCTCTGAGTGAACGGGATTTTAGTGATTGACTTGCCACCGTGGAAATAAAGTTGGGTATAATCCTTTCACCCCAAGAATGTTCTACTGTCATTTCTTTGGTCACATTGAATCCATAGTGAACTTGCCCAGGACTGAAACCCATTGGCAAGACAGCATACCTTGTATGCAGAGGGTAAAGTTATACTCAGGAGATAAAGTATACTTGGAAGAAGGGAGTTTGGATTCTGAGGAAGCAAACACAAATGGGCACTACCAATAAGTTATAGGCATTGAAAATTGAGTGAAAAACAGGGATTGACATAATGACTTTTTTGTGTGCTACATACATCTCCAGTAAAACTGAATTGTGTGTGGCTGTCTGTTGGCGGTGTACAGTAGCCTAAGTTGTGCACTGTGCAATTCTATAAGCACTCCTTACATTGTGTATCTCTGTGAATTACTCCTTTTCCCTTCTGCATGGTTGTGTATTTGGGATAAGTGTCAGTGGTTGTCCATCCTGATGACTATCATAGCCTATGTATTTTGTATGTGTATCAGTTTGTTTTCACCAAAAGCAAGCAAACAAAAGCACATACTAGATTCAGTCGTGCAATTAAAAAAATCACTTATTTATTCACATCCAGTTTGGTATTTTCTAGTTTAATTATAGTTTCCTTACTTCTAGCTTAATTATTTCTGGATGTTGATTATACTGAACATCAATTATCAAGGGATAGATTTCTGAGTTTCAGGTTTTGTCAGTAATTATTTTCATTATCCTGAGCCATTCACTTCAAGGTCCTTGTGCCTAATGTCCTTCATTTTTTGTTTCTTTGATGCTGTGGATTTGGTCTACAAATGAGTGTTGGACAAAATGCCTTCCATCAATGCATCTATTTCATGGCAACCATGAGTGTGTTTTGTTTTTTTAAGTTCTAACTCTTCAAAACTATGATTTCATGATTTCATCCCATTTTGGTGACAGATTTAAACTTAAAACTTCACTTACATCAAATGGCAACATGATGACAGAGTTAATGGTTTAGCATATAGCCAAAAGAGTTCACCCTGCCAGAATATTTGCTTGTGATTGTCCCAATCCAGTCGCCGTTCTCTGACACATTCTTGGGTGATGATCTTTAATTGACACCCGTCAAACCAAAGTGACTACAAGCTACTGTTCCCAGTGAGAAAGGGGTCACATCATCTTAGAGCTGAAAGGCCTTCAAGTGCCATCAAGTCAAACACTTCACTAAATAAATGAATCCTCTTCTCAACAGCTCTGACCACAGGCCATCCAGTCCTGCTTCCTTCACATGTGAACAAGAATTGGCAAGTTTCTGACGCCATCTTTCAGTGCAAATGCTTGGAAAGGTCTTCCTTGGAAACCAACTAATAACCTGTTCCCCCCATGACCTCTGTTCTTCAGAAGGGACAGAGGATGGTGTTGACCAGCTGAGCTGGTGCCACCCACATCTCCGGCCTATGGCCTATCCTTGCCCCTTGGGACCTGGGGCAAATCTCTTCATTTGCATGAGTACATGCAAAGGGCTTGGAGAGGTGCCTGGCACTAAGAACTTATCCAGCACCTGCTCTGGGCTAGGCTTTCGGGGTACACGTATTAATGAGGCCAAGCCAAGGGTTAACCCCTGGGAAACTTACATTCGGACAAAAAAGACAGGCTTAAACCAGGGAAATGGGCCGAATGATATTACCTAGGGCTGGGATCAGGATGCCAAGGAAACCCGAGGAAGCACGCAGCATGCTTAAACCATGGCAAAACCCCTCCCCTCATTTGCCAAGGTCAAGGCAAACCATGGCAACACCACCTATCCAGACACGCACGAGAGGTACAAATCAGCCCTTTTAGGGAAGAGATGGAGGTGAAGGGAGAGGCGGGGTAGGCGCGGCCGGGAAAAAGTGAAATTCCCTGGCCTAAAATAAGCCGCGGGTGGGAGAGGAGCGCGCGTCGGCCAGCCGGCCGGCCTGGGAGCGCCGGCGGGAGGCGGCGGGGCGAGCCGCCCAGGGGAGCGCGCGCGTCCCGGGCGTCTGCCTGCGGGGGGCCACCTCCGGGCACTGGGCCTCGCCGGCTCCTCCTCTCCGCCCCCCTCTCGGCGCCCTCCCTCTCCTCCCCGGGCAGAGGCAGGCCCGGCTCCCTGAGCAGCCGCCGCTCCTCCTCCTGGCAGGCTGGCTGATGAGTCAGCTGACGCCGCGCTCAGCCGCGCCGCGCTCTCCGCGCTCCCCCAGAGTGGCTGCAAGCCGGCCGCACGCTGTCAGGGTTCGGGGGACAGCGAAAGCGATGTGCGCGCTGTGAATCCACGCGGAGCTGCCGCCGAAGCGCTTGGCCTTTTGAACTCCCTCCCCCGCGCCTTCTCTGGCCCCTGCCCTCAGCCCTCCCCAAAGCCACTTGGGGTGCGTGCGGGTGCCGGGGGTCACCGGCTGTCCGGGATGGCTTCCAATTTTAATGACATAGTGAAGCAGGGGTACGTGAGGATCCGGAGCAGACGCCTAGGGGTAAGTATCGATCGCTTTTTTCCTGGTCGCCGGTTCAATTGTCTTTATCCTCAGCCAGCATCCCTGGAGGGTGGAGGGGGGCTCGGCGGCCGCGCTCCGGGCAGTTGCGCGGCGGCTTTCTCCGCCCAAATCCCACCTCCCGGGGCGGCCGCGCCGAGGCCAGGTCTAGGTATGTAATGGATCTATCTTTATCTCGCGGATGACTTGGCTTTCGGAGGGTGGCCGCGCGTCCGGCTGCAGTAGCCCATCTACTGGCAATAAATATTTCTCGGTAGCCATGGGAGTTAGAGCTGAGAAACCCGGGCGGGGGTGCTGAGCCTGCCGGATGCCCCTGGTGCCTCTCTGCCCACTCGCCGCCAACTTAACTTTTCCAGGGATGGATCGGCTGGCTGAGGAAGAGGGCAGGCGTTTCCCGGTGTGGACGAGGTCTGCGACCCTCTGACCCCAAGGAGAGAGTTCTGCTAAGAGAAAGGGCTTTTCCGACTCCGGGGCCAGGACAGCGACCCGCGTCTGCCCCAGGTGTTGGCAAAGGCGGTGTGGGTTGGCCTCTGGCCAGGCCAACTTGGGGTGGATCCCTGAATCTGACTTTTGCCTCGTCCTTAGCCTGGGTGGTGGATTTGTGTTGTCGGAGGACACATTGGAAGCCACTGAAAGATTATTTAGGGTGGAACATAATACGTGGCGCAGAGCAAGTGCTCCCTAAATGTGTACAGAAAGGAAGAACGAATGGATCTGAGGGTGTTGGTAGGGGACAGAAGGTGGTATAGGGCTGTCCCCTCTCTTAAGACTCCTTCCCTTCTCCCCTTTTCCCTTCCCTCTTCATTGATGGGACTTCAGAGAGAACTCATTCCGCTTCTCTTGAGTATGGTAAAGGAATTCTTGAGGGCGGGAGAGGATCCTGAAATGATTAAAAAAAAAATATCGGACCA